>JAVSCE010002754.1:0-74040 GCA_032199065.1 Smutsia gigantea | reverse complement strand
AAAAAAAAAAGAACTATAGTAAGTCACTGAATCTGTTTCAAGTAGTCTCTGTAATTTGTGATGTTAAAAACAAAAACTCCGTTATTTAACTACTTGACTGTTTAATAACTCCAGAGGAATGATGATTTGTTTAGAAATTAAAGAATTTTTAATTATGAACTATTCCAATTGGTTAGTTATCCATCCACTAAATATGAGAATAGAAGAAAAGAAACATGGTTTTGTCTCCCTCCTCTCTCTTCTTTCTACATGCCTGCCCATATACACAAGCTGCTATCACACTCCCCCAAGGGAACAGAAGAATTAAAGCAAAAAATATATATTTTTAATCATAAAATCGGAGTTGGAGGGACTTTTAATTAACCTGATTAATAAATCTTCCTGAATAACTACTGTGATGGAAAAGAATCATTTTCCCAGGCAGCCCACTCATGATCACGATTCAGGAAATTTAACAACACTTATTTAACAGAATTCATATTCAAGTTTTCTTAACACCCTTTACATATACTGCTCCCACCCTCAAAGCAGAGTCCAAACAAGGACCACCCATTATATGTAAACATTAGGTCTCCCTAATCTCCTTTGAAGAGGAAAAGCAAACCCAGCCATTCCTTCCCTCATTTGACACTAACATTGTACTGAGCCAGGCCACTTGTTTTACAGTGTGTCCCTGAGTTTGATTCAATTTCCTCATGAGTAGATTGAGGTTAAATATTTTTGGCAGGAATGTAAATGGGTGATACAAAGGAGCCTTTTAAATAGAATCTGTATAAAATTACCACCAAGGATCATGCTGGGGTTTTTTTTGGTATCATTAATCTACAGTTACATGTGCAAAATTATGGTTACTGAACTCTCCACTTCATCAGGTCCCCACCAATTACCCCATTAAAGTCACTGTCCATCAGCATAGAGAGCTGCTATAGAATCACTACTTGTCTTCTCTGAGTTGTACAGCCCTCCCTGTGCCCACCCCAACATTAAGTCTGCTAGTCATAATGCCCCTTTTTCCCCCTTGACCCTCCCTTCCCACCCATCCTCCCCAGTCCCTTTCCCTTTGGTAACTATTAGTCCATTCTTGGGTTCTGTGAGTCTGCTGCTGTTTTGTTCCTTCAGTATTTTTTCTTTGTTCTTAGACTCCACATATGAGTGAAATCATTTGATACTTGTCTTTCTCCACCTGGCTTATTTCACTGAGCACAATACCCTCTAGCTCCATCCATGTTGTTGCAAATGGTAGGATTTATTTTCTTCTTATGGCTGAATAATATTCCATTGTGTATATGTACCACTTCTTCTTTATCCATTCATCTACTGATGGACCCTTAGGTTGCTTCCATTTCTTGGCTATTGTAAATAGTGCTGCGATAAACATAAGGGTGCACCTGTCTTTTTCAAACTGGGCTGCTGCATTCTTAGGGTAAATTCCTAGCAGTGGGATTTCTGGGTCAAATGGTATTTCTATTTTGAGTTTTTTGAGGAACCTCCATACTGCTTTCCACAATGGTTGTACTAATTTGCATTCCCACCAGCAGTGTAGGAGGGTTCCCTTTTCTCCACATCCTCGCCAACACTTGTTCTTTGCGTTTTGGATGTTGGCCATCCTTACTGGTGTGAGGTGATATCTCATTGTGGTTTTAATTTGCATTTCCCTGATGATTAGTGATGTGGAGCATCTTTTCATGTGCCTGTTGGCCATCTGAGCTTCTTCTTTGGAGAACTGTCTATTCATGTCCTCTACCCATTTCTTAATTGGACTATTTACTTTATGTTTGTTGAGGTGCATGAGTTCTTTAATTTTTTTGGATGTCAACCCCTTATTGGATATGTCATTCATGAATATATTCTCCCATACTGTAGGGTGTCTTTTTGTTCTACTGATGGTGTCCTTTGCTGTACAGAAGCTTTTCAGCTTGATATAGTCCCACTTGTTCATTTTTGCTTTTGTTTCCCTTGCCCGGGGAGATATGTTCGTGAAGAGGTCGCTCATGTTTATGTCCAAGACAATTTTGCCTATGTTTTTTTCTAAGAGTTTTATGGTTTCATGACTTACATTCAGGTCTTTGATCCATTTTGAGTTGACTTTTGTGTATGGGGTTAGACAGTAGTCCCGTTTCATTCTCTTACATGTAGCTGTCAAGTTTTTCCAACACCAGCTGCTGAAGAGGCTGTCATCTCCCCATTGTATATCCAAGGCTCCTTTATCAAATATTAATTGACTGTATATGTTTGGGTTAATGTTTGGATTTTCTATTGTGTTCCACTGGTCTGTCGGTCTGTTTTTGTGCCAATACCAAACTGTCTTGATTACTGTGGCTTTGTAGTAGACCTTGAAGTCAGGGAGCGTAATTCCCTGTTTTATTCCTCCTTCTCAGGATTGCTTTGGCTATTTGGTGTCTTTTGTGGTTCCATATAAATTTGAGAATTATTTGTTCCAGTTCATTGAAGAAAGCGGTTGGTAGTTTGATAGGGATTGCACTGAATCTGTAGATTGCTTTAGGTAGTATAGCCATTTTGACAATATTGATTCTTCCTAGCCAAGAGCATGGGATGAGTTTCCATTTGTTAGTGTCCTCTTTAATTTCTCTTAGGAATGTCTTGTAGTTTTCAGAGTACAGGTCTTTCACTTCCTTCATTAGGTTTATTCCTAGGTATTTTATTCTTTTTGATGCAATTGTGAATGGAATTGTTTTTCTGATTTCTCTTTCTGTTAGTTCATCATTAGTGTATAGGAAAGCAACAGATTTCTGTGTGTTAATTTTGTATCCTGCAACTTTGCTGAATTCAGATATTAGTTCTAGTAGTTTTGGAGTGCAGTCTTTACAGTTTTTTATGCACAATATCATGTCATCTGCAGATAGTGACAATCTGACTTCTTCTTTACCAATCTGGATGCCTTGTATTTCTTTGTTTTGTCTGATTGCCGTGGCTAGGACCTCCAGTACTATGTTGAATAACAGTGGAGAGAGTGGGCATCCTGTCTTGTTCCTGATCTTAGATGAAAAGCTTTTAGCTTCTTGCTGTTAAGTATGATATTGGCTGTGGGTTTGTCATATATGGCCTGTATGATGTTGAGTTACTTGCCCTCTCTACCCATTTTGTTGAGTTTTTATCATGAATGGATGTTGAATTTTGTCAAATGCTTTTCAGCATCTACGGAGATGATCATGTGGTTTTTGTTCTTCTTTTTTTGATGTGGTAGATGATGTTGATGGATTTTTGAATGTTGTACCATCCTTGCATCCCTGAGATGAATCCCACTTGATCATGGTGTATGATCCTCTTGATGTATTTTTGAATTCGGTTTGCTAATATTTTATTGAGTATTTTTGCATCTATGTTCATCAGGGATATTGGTCTGTAATTTTCTTTTTTGGTGAGGTCTTTGCCCGGTTTGGTATTAGAGTGATGCTGGCTTCATAGAAGCAGTTTGGAAGTATTCCCTCCTCTTCTATTTTCTGGAAAACTTTAAGGAGAATGGGATTTCTTCTCTATATGTCTAGTAAACTTCAGAGGTGAATCCATGTGGCCCGGGGGTTTTGTTCTTAGGTAGTTTTTTGATTACCGATTCAATTTCGTTGCTGGTGATTGGTGTGTTTAGGTTTTCTGTTTCTTGCTTGGTCAGTCTTGGAAGGTTGTATTTTTCTAGAAGTCCGTTTCTTCTAGGTTTTCCAGCTTGTTAGCATATAGATTTTCATAGTATTCTTTCATAATTCTTTGTATTTCTGTGGAGTCCGCCGTGATTTTTCCCTTCTCATTTCTGATTCTGTTTATGTGTAGAATCTCTTTGTGTCTTAAGTCTGGCTAGCGGTTTATCTATTTTGTTTATTTTTTCAAGGAACCAACTCTTCGTTTCATTGATTTTTTTCTGTTGTTTCATTGTTCTCAATTTTATTTATTTCTTCTCTGATCTTTATTATGTCCCTCCTTCTGGTGACTTTGGGCCGCCTCATTTGTTCTTTTTCCAATTTCAATAATTGTGTCCTCAGACTATTCATTTGGGACTGTTTTTCCTTCTTAAAATAGGCCTGGATTGCAATATACTTCCTCTTAAAACTGCCTTTGCTGCATCCCACAGAAGTTGGCGCTTTGTGCTGTTGTTGTCATTTGTCTCCATATACTGTTTGATCTCTGTTTTAATTTGGTCATTTATCCATTGATTATTTAGGAGTATGCTGTTAAGTCTCCATGTATTTGTGAGCCTTTTTGTTTTCTTTGTACAATTTACTTCTAACTCTATACTTTTGTGATCTGAGAAGTTGGTTGGTAGAATTTCAACATTTTTGAATTTCTGAGGTTTTTTGTGTGGCCTTGTATGTGCTCTATTCTGGAAAATGTTCCATGTGCACTTGAGAAGAATGTGTATCCTGCTTCTTTTGGGTGTAGAGTTCTGTAGATGTCTGTTAGGTCCATCTGTTCTAGAGTGTTGTTCAGTGCCTCTGTGTCTTTACTTATTTTCTGTCTGGTTGATCTGTCCTTTGGAGTGAGTGGTGTGTTGAAGTCTCCTAAAATGAATGCACTGCTTTGTATTTCCTCCTTTAATTCTGTTAGTATTTGTTTCACATATGTCGGCGCTCCTGTGTTTGGTGCATATATATATTTAAAATCGTTATATCCTCTTGCTGGACTGACCCCTTTGTCATTATGTAATGTCCTTCTTTATCTGTTGCTACTTTCTTCATTTTGAAGTCTATTTTGTCTGATACAAGTACTGCATCACCTGCTTTTTTCTCCTTGTTATTTGCATGAAATGTCTTTTTCCATCCCTTCACCTTCAGTCTGTGTATATCTTTGGGTTTGAGGTGAGTCTCTTTTAAGCAGCATATAGACGGGTCTTGGTTTTTTATCCATTCAGTAACTTTGTCTTTTGATTGGTGCATTCAGTCCATTTACATTTAGGGTGATTATCGATAGATATGTACTTATTGCTATTGCTGGCTTTAGATTCATGGTTACCAAACGTTCAAGGGTAGCTTCTTTACTATATAACAGTCTAACTTAACTTTCTTGTTATTATAAACACAGTCTGATGATTCTTTATTTCTCTCCCTTCTTAGTCTTCCTCCACCGTTTTTTATATACTAGGTGTTTTATTCTGTAGTCTTTTACGTTTCCTTTGACTGTTTTTATGGATAGTTGATTTTACTTTTTGCCTTTAGTTAGTATTTGGATGGTCTGCTTTCTTTGGTATGATTTTATTTTCTCTGTATACATCTTTTTAGACTTAGGCGTGTTTCCATCTAGAGCAGTCCCTTTAAGATTATCCTGTAGAGGTGGTTTGTGGGAGGCAAACTCCCTCAGCTTTCGCTTGTCTGGGAATTGTTTAATCCCCCTCTCAAATTTAAATAATTGTGCTGCATACAATATTTTTGGTCCGAGACCCTTCTGTTTCAGTATGTTAAATATATGATGCCATTCTCTTCTTGCCTGTAAGGTTTCTCTTGAGAAGTCGGATAGGTTTTCCTTTGTAGGTTATCTTTTTTCTCTCTCTAGCTGCCTTTAATACTGTCTTTATCTTTGATCTTTGCCATTTTAATTATTATTTGTCTTGTTGTTGTCTTTCTTGGGTGGGTGCCTTGTGTTGGGAGGTCAGTGGGCTCCCAATGTCTGAGAGACTATTTCCTTCCCCAGTTTGGGGAAGTTTTCAGCAATTATTTCTTCAAAGACACTTTCTATCCCTTTTTCTCCCTCTTCTTCTTCAGGTACTTCTATAATGCGAATATTGTTCCATTTGGATTGGTCACGATTCCTAGAGATCCTTTTATCTCTCTGTGCCTCAGCTTCTCTGTATTCCTGTTCTCTAATTTCTATTCCATTAACAGTCTCTTGTATCTCGTCCAGTCTGCTGCTAAGCCTTTCGATCGCTTGTCTCATTTCTGCATTGTCTTTCCTCACTTCCTTCCTTAGCTCTTGCATATTTCTCTGTAGATCTATTAGTATGGTTATGACTTATTCTGAATTCTTTGTTTGGAAGACTGTGCATGTCCATCCCATCAGGCCCCCTCTCTGAGGTCTGGCTAAGCATTGTCTGGACCATATTCCTCTGTCTTTTCACGGCGATAGAAGTGGTCGGTGGAAGTTGCCACGTATGTCAGCTGGGAGAAAAAAGTCCCTTCCTGCTTATTGTTCTCCTTGCCCTTCTCAGGGGCCTGAGCTGTTTTCCAGCACACTGGGAGGCAGTCTCTGGGATAATCCCCTAAGCTGCCTGTGTGCGGTGTCCCCCTCAGCTTAGTCTATAGCACTGTGGGGGTTTGAGTCTCGCTGGGGGCGTTCTGGTCCCCTTGGTGCCTTCCAAACCTGGTTCTGGGGTCCTTTCATCTTAGTTGCACGCCAGCCAGGATGTGACTTTGTGAGGATGCTGTGGGTGGCGCTGCTCCTCCACTGTTCGGCAGCAGTGGTGGCTCTGCCGGACCCTTTGCGGCTCTGGCCGAGCCGGGGTGGGGAACGAATGGCAAGCTGCTGATCTCTGTGGGAAGCCTGGGTTCGGCTGCTTTGCCCAGCCAGTGGCCATGGGGTCCGAAATTCCCTAAGACTCCCAGCCTGCTGGGCCGATTTTGTTCCGCTGTTGAGCCCTTGTCTCTTTAAGACTTAAGAAAAAAAGCGCGTGCTTTTCTTTTGTCCCAGGGAGCCGGCTGAGAGGACCCGGTTGCGGTTTTGTCTCAGATGCTGCACTTCTGTTTTCCTAATCTCTGATACACCACATGATGTGTGTCAGTGCTCCCGGTGCAGATCACCAGGGCTGGTTACTTGGCGGAACTGTGCTTCCACTCCCTTCCTGCTCTGAGTCTTTTCCTCCCGCTGGTGTACTGGGGTGGGGGAGTGCTTGGGTCCCGCCGGGTCGCGGCTTTTTATCTTACCCACTTCGTGAGGCGCTGAGTTCTTGCAGATGTAGCTGTAGCCTGTTGTACTGTATCTTCTGGTCTCTCTTTTAGGAATAGTTGTATTTTCACAAATATATATGGTTTTGGGAGATTTTTGCCACCGTGCTCAGGCTGCCATCTTCCCAGAACTTCGGATCCTGCTGTTTTGACTCAGATTAGGTAAGTAAATCACTGTTCTCCTGAATTCTTTGGGGAACTTACAAAAATGAGGTCCTTGGTCCGTTAAAACCAGAAAGCCATTTTCCCTCTTAATCACAATTTTATATTAAAGTTAAACAAATCTCCATACCTACCTTTTTTCTCAATTTCCCTCTAATGTGACATAACCTCTTCACGCCATCAAAACACATTGCTTCTAATCGTCCATTTCCCAACATTTTGATTACTTGTGCATACTCTGGAGAGGGAAAAGAAAAGGGTATGGGATATTGATCAAGTGTTCATAAAAGCAACTTAAAAGTCCATATAAACTGACTACGACACAACCGGTGTTATCATTTGGGAATAAATAAAATCAGTAAAATAAGTACAAGGGACTGATAAACACAGACCTCACTGATGGCAGAGCCAGAACCAAGACTCTAAATGCCACTTCTCTGACAAGTTGTCTCTGGTATCAGTGATGTTTTAGTTACCTACTCATTTTGAGTAAGTACATAGACTACTAGCTTTATGACTGTTATGTTCTACTTTTGGAGATCAAGGCGGCTTGTTCCAAAATGTACACTATGCTTCGGATCCTTGCCCAGTTTTGGCTCTCCTTTCCCTAAGAAACTTTCAAGGCTAATCTCAACACAATTTTTGCTACATGTCACAAATAAAAACAGATTAAATGTTAATAATGTCTTTGTTAAATTAGAGTATCTTAGTGATTTTTCTCAATTTTTTGCAAAGCCAGAAAGATGTGGTCAAGCAAAATGCCAAACTTCTCATTAAAACCTTCCCAAGGGACCCCCAGGAAGCCACCTGGTCTCACTGCCTCTTGAAAAGCGAAGAGGGTGAGTAGGAGCATAGCTTGCACAGGGGCCTGTCTCTTCTGTTGTTACCCGGGGGGTAGGGGTGCATCCCTTCAGAACCTTCAGCTCACTCAAGTTGTACATAAGACTAATAACCACTAATTTGTAAATACACTGGGACATAAGTTTGAAAAGCTCAACTGTGGGACTGACACATGGAAGGGAGTTACTCAGACTGCAGTAAACCTAGCTCCCCCTGACAACAGTGCCTCAACATGGTCAGTCAGTTCAGAGGCAGCCTCTCTTCCAAAGTAGGGGAAAAATATGAAAAAGAAAACATGGTGGTCAAAATAACGTCAACTGCTAATGGAGGTAAAGCTGACTAAGGCTAAGCAACAAACAGTTCTTTTAGTCAGAAAGCACTTTTAGTGACTTATGTATGCTCTGCATTAACAAATCCACCAGAGTTCTGTAAAAAGAAAATCAAAGTTCTTGGTTACAAAGTGCTGGAAATTATTGCATTAACTGGAAAAATGGGAATGTGGACTACATACTAGATATATAACAGATTCATGTTAAATTACCTGAGTGTGATAATTCTATTGTAGTTATGTAGAAAAACATATTTGTTCTTTGGAGACACATGATGGAAGTATGATGCCTGCAACTGACTTTCATATGGTTCAGGAAACACACCCACAGACACAAGGGGTTTAAGGGAGCACATCATACTAATCCTATAACTTTTCTGAAGGTTTGAAATTACAATAAAGATATAGGAAACTAGTGCTATGTTGGTCTGGCACTTACAGAATCAATCAGTTTGAAAAGGTCAGTTGTTCAGTTTCATGTTACTGTATCCTCTGAAATTATATGCTAATGGCACTGGAGAAGTGAGGGAAAGGCCTTGGATTCATCCCTCAAATATCCATGGTCCACTGAATAAACTATATAGCACCATTTACTATCAAAAAAGGTCTACTAAATCATGGAATTGCCAATCATAGCTTTTGAGGCTTAATTCCTTCTGAATTGCACAATTCATTCTTAGTTATAACATCACTGTTCTGCAAAACAACGAAACCTAGAGGGTTACAGACATGCCACCAATTCTCATCACAGTCTGAGTACACCAAGAAATGATCAACAAAGGAAGGCTCTAGAGAAGTGTGGGGGATGAGAAACGGAAAAGGGCAAAAAAGGAAGATGCGAATAGTTGCTCAGGATTATGAAGAGAATCTTTTGTGTTTAGAAACTGAAATTCCAAATTAAAAAAAGAAAACTATTATTAAAAAGAAAGCTAACTTATGAAAACACTTACCTTGTCCATCTTCTTTGAACACCAGCTCTCTTTTTTCAGATTCATTCTCATTCTTACCTCTGCGTCGATTTTTACCTCCTTTACCTAATGGTTTTAAAGAAAGAAAGAGACATTATTTGCAAAACATTAGGAAAAGAAACTAAATGAAATTAATGCTTAAAAAATATTTTTAAAAATCGCTTAAATTTAAAACTTCACCTCATTTGGTGATGAAGCATACTATTTACAATCTCTAATCATGTTAAACATACACATATCGTTACTCCCCTACCCTTCTTGGAAATTCCTTTTGGGATATTTTGGACATAAAACACAAACAAACCAAAAGGAGATATTATATAAAAGTATATAATAAAAAGTTCCTTTTCTGAATACATCTGCATTCAATAACCAAACTGCCCTGGATAATAAAGATAATGAGTATCTGGTTGAGTATGCTGTTCAGCATGTGCCATGGTGGGAGATATAATGGGTCTGGATAAATTTTTATAAAAATTCCCTGTCTCTCCTGTACCTGACCTCCCACAAAAAGTCTGAGTACAAGTAGGAAATGGGGGGAGAAAAGGAGGGGGAGGTAAAGCTATACCTACTGGAATGGGACACAGATTTTGTGTTGGAGAGGGAAAGCAAGAACTCCAGCAACCCTGAGAGTTTGAATTTTATCTTACAGCTCTAGGATACATTCAGCAAGGTATCTGAAGTTACAAAGCAAGATGCTAATTGCTTGAATTTTGAAGTAACCAAAATGTCCTCCAGCAGGTGAATGGATACACCGTGGTATGTCTATACAATGGAGTACTATTCAGCAATGAAAACAAACGAGCTGTTAAGCTGCAAAGACATGGAGGAACCTTAAATGCATATTGTTAAGAGATTGTAAAAAGATGAGTAGTTGATCAGAGGTTGGGGAAAGGAGGACGGACAGATGAATAGGTAGAACACAGGATTTTAGGGCAGTGAAACTATTTACCTGTATGATAATGTAATGAAAGATACACATCAGTATACATTTGTCAAAACCCATACAACATAAACATAAAGAATGAACCTTCATGTAAACTACAGACATGAGTTAATGCATCTATACTGGCTCATGCAAGATGTTAATGATAGAGGACAGGGGAGTATATGGGAACTCTGTGCTTTCTGCTCACTTTTCTATAAATGTAAAACTGCTCTAAAAGAAGTCAATTAGAAAAACAATAAAAAGCAAGGTGTAACAATCAGCAAAATCCAGACCGTGGGGCAATTTATTTTCCTCTCACCTGTCACTTCTTTGCTACCAATTTTACATCTCAGTCCACTATCTCAACTGGGCACTGATCTTATACTTCTAATGGCTCAGTGAATGGGCTGTTACCTCAAGGTCAGTTTTATTCAAAACTCAATTTACTTTCTTTTCCAAAGCTGGTCCTTCCTTCAACACCCTTGTTTCTGTGGGTGGTAACATTGCCACCTTAAATAATGTAAATCTCTCCATCTGCAAACATGACACCAATCCCCCCCCCCCTCAGTATTTCTCTTCCACTATGTCATGCTTCAAGTAGACTTCTCATTGTCCCGTTCACAAAACTATGCCCATGAGGTAGGTACTATTTTGTCTATACTTCACAAGAAATAATGTTCTTCCAAAGGTTAAGTGATTTATGTGAGACTGTATTTGGTGAAGTGAGACCTGGGATTTGAATCCCCAGTGACTATGCTCTTAACCACTCAGTGAAGTCACCTATTTACATGTCAAAATCACCCTACAAAGTCATTTATTCTCTGTCAACAGGAGTGACCAGATTCAAACCTAGTATTCTCAGCCCCCATATTAGGGTATCTCTCCACAGAATTCTGTCCCCATTCCTGAACGTATACCACATTAGCAGCCATTTCTAAAAGGTGGGAGACAGACTATAAGTGGTAGTGATACTAAGGGATTCATGGAAAGAACCTCGAAGCATCTCAAGGCTCACAGCTCAAACAGAATAAACAATTTGCACCTGACCACTGCAAAGACCGATACACTTAACTTCTTGAATCAGGTGCACTTAATCTGTCCTGGGGTCAGTCTCACATTGCTCAGTGCTACTGTTAGGTCGGCTTCTAAAATTTCCTGAGCCACCCAGAGTCCTTTGAATCCAGCTTTTATGGCATTCTTAGGGCACATCAAAACTAATTTCCTAGGAAAAGTATCTCCTGCTTTAAGCCATTAATCAAATCAGATTTTCAAATTAGAGTGAAAGTTCCATTAGGGCAAGATCCTACCTGCTTTGTTTACTGAGTTATATACCCAAGTTGGGCAATTCTTTGAATGAATCAGTCAAGAACAGTCCATCCGTTCCTAAAGCAGTGGTGATTTTCAAAGTGAAGGCAGTATAACTCCCTCAAAGTGTGGGAGCACTTTATGCCAAATGTTCTTCATGAGTGGCCCAAAGGATACCCTCTTTCTTGAGGTAATAAACTGACAGAATCCAGAGGATTCTAGAGGATGTTAGCTGATAAGAATCAGTCTAAAGCAAAAGTCCATCCAACATACAGTTTATAGCAATTTATATCCTTACTTGTGTTAACGACCACTAAAATTATATTCACAGGGTTTCTGGCTTTTCCAATGAAGAAAAACAAAAACCCAAATAAATAAAAGTGAATTTATTTC
Organism: Smutsia gigantea; assembly: GCA_032199065.1. NCBI lineage: Eukaryota > Metazoa > Chordata > Mammalia > Pholidota > Manidae > Smutsia > Smutsia gigantea. Next base: position 62,235 of record JAVSCE010002754.1, on the reverse strand, counting down.
TACATTAGTAAACCTTATCTCATAAAACTCAGGGGTCTTAAAAAGTACTGCTCCTCTAAGCAGGATAACAGATTGGCTTTACATGTATAGGAATGATAAACACCAAATTCAGAATGGTGGCTACCTCCGGAGAGGGCAATGGGGATACAAAGGGCTTTAACTGATTCCATGATGTAACTCCCAAGTTCAGAGTAATGGATTCCCTGGTGCTCATTACCTATATTTTTTGTATGCCTCAAATGTTATTTATAAAAGAATGACTCACTGCTTGTCAATTTACCAGAACTAAACATATCTTGATCATCCCCCTCTCTATATTATGGCCATGCAATGGAATGAACTTTAAAGGAGGCTAGTGAACTAGATGTGATTTAATGTAGAAGTCCTACCCCCTTGGAACCAAAGAGGAACCTATTATTCACCCAAGGGTGGAGACAAAGAAGGGAGGTGACTTAATCCAACAAGTATTTATTGAGCATCTACTTAGTGCCAAGTGCTAGCAATCCAATGTGACTAAAACAAATACTATTTACTGCTCTTTAGAGCTTACAGTCTAGCAAGGGAATTGGAAATCTCATCACTTAGAAACAAAGGTGAGAATAAGACACCTATTGAAGCGACCCAGTTACTATCTAAGAGGGAATAAAGGATTAAATGGGTTACAAGAAAACTATGATTTTTAAAACCGCATTTTTACCACTCCCCCCTTTCCCAGAATAATTAGCAGCAAAACCTCTACTACAAAAAGGATAGATTTCTGCTGTAAGATGGAATGCCCTAAGGGAATTGCACCCAACTACACGCAGGGATAAAATGAGTAGTGACAGCTACAAAGAGGAAAAGAGGTAAAATCCCTGGAGCCAAGTGTTAAGTAGAAAAGAGAATAGAAGTAGGCCTGGGTCAGGGCAGGGGTCCCAAGGATGAATAATCAAAGGAAACTTCTTGTAGTTTGTTTTCCCTGTTTCTACTTGTACAATTTCCTTGGAGAAAGTGTAAGAATACTTAAAGAGACAGAGATATCCATAAGTCTAAATAACAACACAGGATTTATTTAGGACTGTTTTGCTTCTACCTAGTAGTTTAGGACTTTCATTTTGGAAACTCCAAATAAACTTATCCTCAAGTTCGATAGTTCGTGAACGTTTATCCTCAGAAAGGAGAAAACGTAAAGGTCTTTATTTCCACTACAATATATACACGATCTGAAGCAAAAGTAGTAAACTTGGCTAAATATGGAACCAGGTGTTCGGGTGCGGGGGAGTTCAACCCCGTAAAGGGATGGGACTGAGTAAATCTTTTATAGAGATAAACCTTAAAAATGCATACAGGTTTCATCCACTGTATAGAAGGGAAAGGGAGCAGCCTCAATACAAATGTTCAGAAAGAAACCCATGCAAGAGTACCTGATGGTCACTAAAGCAGGCACGACCCATTTAAAGTTAAGAACTGCTTCCAAAGCTTAACTCACCTTGTCCGAGAAAGCCAAAGGCGCCCATTTGCGAAGCCCAGGCCGCCCGGAAAAAGGTTTCCCGTCCCAACAAGTTCCTACAGCGCCGCGGTCAGACTGGCGCGAATCAGGAGCAAAAGCCCATACTCTCCCGCAGGAGGCCCTACAAAAATGGCGTCGGCTCCACCCCAACGTGACCAAACTGCAAGACCGGAGTAACTTCCCAGCTCCTCCTCCGGACCCAGAATCGCGTCCGGATCGCCCAGCCGCGTGCAACTTAGGACGAAGAGGAAAGTCTCCACGACCTGGACGATCCGGAGCCGGCGGGCAGGGCCGGGGAGACCGGGCTGAGCGGAGTCATGGTGCCGGGGTCCAGGCGGCTTTACCTTTATTCTTGGGCATGGCGGTGACGGCGGCCTCGCGGCGTCTTCGACGTTCTGAAAGGCAGCGGGGACGGTGGCGGACGAGGAGACTCCTCCGAGGGGCGAGAGGGGCGGCGCGTAGACCACACGATATCAAGTCTCACGACCCAGTTCTTCCGAGAACCCCCTGAGCCCACGTTCGGCCGCAGCAAATGGCGTCGCGGCTGCTTGCGCCGCTTTTCCCCGCCTCCCTACGCGAGCTGGGCCCATCTCCCAGGCTCTACTGCGCAGGCGTGGCCGACTGACCCTATTGTTAAGAGTGGAGGGGGCGCGGCGTAACGGAGGCGTTCGAGGCCTTTAGCAGACACACGCGGGGGCGGAGCCGGGATCCGGGACGAGGCGGAGTCATAAGGGGAGTGGCGGGGCCCAGGCGTCATTGTTAAGGGCGGATTCAGGGAGCGCGACGGACCGCAGATCTCCGCGACTTCGTGACTTCCGGCATCTCTGGGTAGGAGCTGCTGGCTCAGTTCTGATCTCACAGCTCAGTTTGAACTCGGCCCTTTCGCCAGCTCAGCTAGGTTGGGAGTCCTGTCATCCCATTCCAAAGCATGATATTTGCATGACACTTATTACTTTGTAAATATCTGTCTTCCCTACCTCACTGTAAATCTTAATAGGCAGAGACCACATCTGCTGCTTCCTATTACCAGCACTTAGGAGAATGCCTGGCCCATACTACGTGCTCAATACACACAGGAAGGAAGGGAGAAGATGTTAGGTCCTCGATTGGCTCCCAAGGATACAGACCACACGCGCACGCGCAGTCAACAGAAGCGCCTTTATTCAGCAAAGTGGGAAAAGAACCAGCATGCAGGGGTCCACCATTGAGAAATGGCGACCACGATGTGGGCTCACAGCCCCCTTTTAAAGGCAGTTACGGGATTACTAGTGTGGCTTGGCGCCCTTTACCCCAATTGGGTGGTGCTGGGGTGGTTGATTTACAAAGCTGGGGATTGGTTTTTGGAAGGGAGTGCCTTCTCTGGGGTCCTTGGAATGGAGTGCCTTCTCTGGAGTCCTTGGAAGGGAGTGCCTTCTCTGGGGTCCTTGGAAGGGAGTGCCTTCTCTGGGGTCCTTGGAAGGGAGTGTCTTCTGGGGTCCTTGGAAGGGAGTGCCTTCTCTGGGGTCCTTGGCAGGGAGTGCCTTCTCTGGGGTCCTTGGAAGGGAGTGTCTTCTGGGGTCCTTGGAAGGGAGTGCCAACGGTCATTTCCCTGCCTGGGGGTGCCTCCTCCTTCTTTCTGTGGTCAGGGTTCTCCGTGATTAGCTGCCCTTTTCTTGCGGTTTTTCTCAGAATTGGCTCAGAGGTGAGCCTTCACCTAAGATGGTTCTTTTTCTCAAAATGGAGTCCCTTTGGCTCTCACAAAGACATCAACTCAGTGTCATGGGCTGAACTGTACCCTCCTCGAATTCCATGTGTTGAATTCCTAACACTGAATACCTCAGAATGCGACTATTTGGAAAGAGGATTTCTAAAGAGGTAATTAAATTGAAATGAGGCCATTAGGGTGGACCCTAATCCAATATGACTGGTATCCTTATAAGCAGTGATTAGTATACAGACACACAGGGGAACACCAGATGAACAAGAAGGTGACTATCTCACCAAAGAGAGGAGCCTCAGAAGAAACCAATCTTGCTGACACCTTGATCTATGACTTTTAGCCTCCAGAGCTGAGACAAGACATTTTTGTTTAAGCCCCCCAGTTTGTGGAACTTTATGGCAGCCCCCAAAGCTAATACAGCTGATGATGTAGGACAAATAGCTTCACTTTTGAGTAAACTTAAATAAATTACCTTTCTGCAAACAGGGGTTCAACAATTATCTCTCTAGGGAAATGGATGTACCTAATTAACAGAGAAATAAAGCATAATCTTTGAGCACAGTGGTTTCCATCAGGGACATTTGACAGTGTCTGTAGATATTTCTGCTTGTCACAACTGGGGAAGGAGGGAGTGCTGCTGGCATCGAGTGGGCAAAGGCCAGACATGTTGCTGAACACCCTGTAGCACACAGCACATGCACCGCACCCCCACACAAAGCATTATCCAGCCCCAAACATGAATAGGGCCAAGGACACTGATGACAGATGCACTCTTAGAGGGAAACTGAAAGATGATGGGGACTTAAAGTTCGGGATTTCTCTTTCCATTTGCAATAATTTGCATTTACACAATTAAGGATGGAAGGATGTTTAGGAAATTTATTTAAATTTTGCTTCAATGCCAAATGATCATGAAATTTGGGCTTTGGGGTTAAAGAGACCTGGGTTCAAATTCAGCTTTGCCATATTGGGTTGTTACAGGAATTAAACTGATATAATGCATTCAGTATTTGGCAACTGTGCCTAGAACATGGTCAGTAATCAGTTAGATTCCAAGTGTCTGGAAGTTCAAGTATTTAAAAATCAAGTCTCTATCAATTACCAGTATAAAACCTGAAAGGAGAAAAAAAAACATCAGGCTTCGTTTTGTTAATATAAGATGGTTCCTGCAACTGACTGGTCATAAGTCACTTGCAAGGAGGTGATTCGTGGAAACATCTGGGGGAAATATGTACTAGGCAGAGAGAACAGCACAACAAAGCCCCTGAGTGGGAACATGCTTGGCATATTCAAGAGACAGCAGGAAGGCCAGCATGGCTAGAATGCAGTGAGCCAGGGGGAGTTTGGGGAGATGAGATCATAGACGTAGGGAGACCAACTCACAGGTTATAATCCTCAGTAGGTTTTGGACAGATCATTTTGGCTTCTGTGTTAAGGGGTTAGGGAGGAAACAGATACTGTGCGGGACACCACTGCAATAGTCCAAGCAAAAGACAATGGTGACTTGGACTAGGGTATGAAGTCTCTTTGTGGGATGATGGGAATGTTCTAAAATTAGATTGCCATAATGGTTGCACAACTCTATAAATATACAGAACACTGAACTGAAACCTTTAAATGGGAGAACTTTATCATATGTAAATTATGTCAATAAAGCTGTCACACACAACGGAAAGAAATGGGAAAATGTATCTGACCAAGGAAAAGTAAAAGAATTGACAAATAGTACTGAGAGTTTAGCTGAGATGGGAAATCATAGACTTGCAGTGGTATCACCACATTTGCATAATTGTATGGCTTCTTCCAACAAATGGGTTACTGCAGTGGGTTACTGCAAAGATGTAAGGAAGCTCAGGGTGCTTTTGCCATAGAAGTTTGGGTGATCAACTATAGGACTATGAAGTTCAGTCTGGTAGCAAAGGAAATAAAGAATGAGGACTCGAAGTGGGGGGCTGGTGGGGGGCAGTGGACCAAAGGGATAAAATTCAAATTCCTTAATATGACTTATTATGTCTGATGGTCTGGCCTATCTCTTGAACCTATGTCTTGCTTCCTTCTTATGTTTTAGGTTCCATTCACACAGCACTGTTGTTTTCTTGAGTGCCTCTAACTCTGACTCTCTGTACATTGTACATTCTACTCTGCCCTTCCTTTCCCTCTTGGATCTCAGCATAGTCACTGTTTCCTTAGAAGGTCTGCTCTGATCCGTGGGCAATGCTGCTATATGTTCCTACAGCACCTTGCATTTCCTTTACCTAGCTTTGCTAGTGTGTGTCAATCCTATCAATTTAGGGTGCACTAACAAAACTTAGTATCTGGATTTACAAAACCATAAGAGTGACCATGACAAAGAATTCTACTCCACTTTGGTCTGAGGCTGGCTAATGGCCCCCAAAGATATCCATGTACTAATCCCTGGAACCTATAGTTATCTTATATGGCAAAGGGAATTAACGTGGCAGATAGATGCAATTTATGGTGCTCATCAGCTGACCTTGAGATGGGAAGACTACCCTAGATTACCTGAGTGGATGAATCACAGGAGTCCTAAAAGCAGAAGAGGCATAAGATGGGTCAGAGATGTGTGTGAAGAGGCTCCACCCAGCATTGCTGCTGGCATCGAGTGGGCAAAGGCCAGACATGCTGCTGAACACCCTGTAGGAGTGGGCAAAGGCAGCAGCATTTGAAGATGGAGGAAGGGTCCCACGAGGCAAGGAATGCAGATGGCCCTTACAAACGGGAAAAGGCAAGGAAACAATTCCCCCGTAGAGTCTCCAGAAAGAAATGCAGTCCGGCGGACACCTTGGTGTTAGCTCGGTGAGACCCATATTGGACTTCTGATCTCCAGAACTGTAAGATAATATATGTGCATTGTTTTAAGCCACCAAGGCTGTGGTAATTTGTTATAGCAGCAGTAGAAAAAAATACAGTAACATTATTGCATTGCCTCCATGTGACACCAAGTAGACCTTGAAGCTCTACATCAACCAGAATATCCAAATTAATCCAAGTGGATAGACTCCAAATCAACTGTTTTGGGCTGAATTGTGTCTCCCTCCAAATTCATATGTTGAAGCTGTAACCCCCAGTACCTTGGAGTTAAGGTGTTTAAAGAGGTAACTGAGTTAAAACAAGGATATTAGGGTGGAGTCCTAATGCAATGACTAGTGTCCTTATAAGAGGAGATACCAAGGGTGGGATGACCATCTGAAGAGGCGGCCACCTGCAAGCCAAGGAGAGAGGTCTCAGGAGAACCCAACCCAACCTTGATCTTGGACTTTCAGACTCCAGAGCTGTGAGAAAATAAACTTGTTTAAGCTATCCAGTCTGTGGTGTTTTGTTATGGCAGCCCTAGCAAACTAATACACCATCATAATAAAAAAAACTAAAAATGTCAACCGAAAGGAAAGGACTAAATGCAAAACTATGTAACCCATTCCCTTTCTACCAGGAGTCAATGAGCTCAAATTTCATTCTAAATGTGCTGATATTTACTAGCAGAAAGAAATAAAAGTCCTTATCTCTAAAATGCTTTTAACAAGGTATACTTGGTCTATAGAGATGGCTTATTATAAAACCTGGAATTTATGAGGCATGGTTGGCTGGAGAATGGGGACTCATTATTTAAACTGCAATTAATGAGGTATAAAAACAATGTCTCTGCATACATTGTCCTTTAATTCTGAATCCAAAATGTCCCATAATGAGGAAGGGGAAAAAAGGGCATTTTAGAGCTCTCTGATAATCCTGGACTTATTAAGAAAAGACTGTTTCATCTGTCCCTGGAGAGCACCCTGTAGCCTCTGAGTCATCAGTCAGGTTTGGTATTGGGTAAACTCTGTGCCTGATGTGAGTTTGATTTGACAAACTCTTAGGGCTAAGCAAGATTTTGCATAGAAAAATTATTTTCCACTTCTTGTTAATGCAGAAACATTCCTGTTTTAAGTTCTACCAATCCAATTTGATGAATTTAGACTTTGGAGAGGATAATTTGATAGTATGTTGGATTAATCATCATATAATTAAAATAATCTGATGAAAGGACATACATGCATTTATTTGAAACTTTATTATATAAATTTTCACTTCTTTTAAAGATTACAAAACCTGTTCTGTGACAGGAATACAAGCAGTATTGTTCCAGGATTATTCATGGATACATCTGAAAGAGCTTAGATTACACATTAATAGTATGATTTGAAAACTTCCCAGATTAGACTCTTACATAAAACAATTTAAAGTATTCAGTGATATTTAATCCTTTACAAGCATTTCATAATTATGGCAGCAGTGCCAAGCATCTGATGTGATTTTAACCACCAATAAAAGGTACAATACATATGAATTCATTATATGGTACCTTGGGCTTCTGGCATGCCTTACTAGAGAGGAACTAGTATAAAGTAAGATCATATTAACAGTAGAAAAATATTTGTGATTTTTTTCTTTTTTAAAAACTGTTTAAGTAGATACCCACCCCATTCCCACCCATGGCCAAAAATGCAAAATAATTACATCCCTTAGGTGTATACCTTCCCTTTTGCTTAGGGTAAGAGTTAAGATAAACCTAATACATGTACATAATTTTAAGTTAAAAACTCATCATCCATAATTATTAAGGATGCTAAGGAATGGCAATACCTTGAAGCTTTTTTTAAATTAAAAACAAAGCTTTAGATGGTAAACTACACTTAGATAAACACAAACCAAAACCTTTATCCTTACGCCCTTGCTTTGTATTTAAAAGTTCTACTTTAAATACTTGTTTGAAAAACTCAGTATACAGTTCATTCAGTACTATAGTGATAACAGGAGTAAAAATTTTCACTTCCATTAGATATTGAACTAATCTACTTAGGACTATTATAGAGACTCTCTTCTCACATACGTTTACATATATTGTACTCAAATGGTATGCGCTCTAAAGAGGTTATCTTGAGGTTTGCACCTCTGAACTTAGTCTCTAAATTTTCCTTTCCACTAATCTCTATTCAATGTCATATACTTTGCTAGTTGCTCTGGGAGAAGTCACGGACATTTAAACAGCTTATCATGCACTTCAAGGTTATATGGCAAAATAATGAGGAAAGTGCCTTAAGAGGTAGGAAGTAGGCTCTCATCCCAATCCTTGGTATGCCCTGTTATGAACAGTTAAAAGACTGGAATCAAAGTGGTAAAATGTGAGACTGATAGTAATACAAGGCTTAAGAAAATTAAGTCGACTTAGTTACTAGAATTCTTTGCGAACACTCAGTCACATTGGAACCAGTTACAAGTCACTCGATCACACAGAATACAGCAGTGTCAAAAATACATAAAGCACACTGTAGATACAAATTCTGCTTGGCCATCCATATTTAGGTATTATCACTGTAGATTCTTCACTAGAAAAAGTGGTTAAGCGTAGCTCTGCAGAATACCACAGTCCCAAGAAAGTGAATTTCATTCCTTCATTAATTAGTCTCCACCAATGCTCACTTGGGGAGACCAGCAAAATGTAAGCAATCTGGAGGTGAGAAGAGGACTATTTTCATTAATTGAAATAAAAATACTGAGTTAAGTCAACTTATCTGTGAACTAAATAAGGCTCAAAGTATACATCCAGTTTGTTACTCACATGGAGTTGGACCTGTAAGAGGGACAGAACTCTAGGACTAGATTGAAACCTCCTGGTTTAAGCACCAAGGGTCAGCCATGGAACCCATCATATTTGTTAATCACAAAGAACAGATTTCTGACCCTTTACATTCCTGAGATACTTTCCTAATGCCTTCATAAATCTCATATGCTCAGTATCACCATAAGAAATAATTTTCACTATAAAATATAAAGCAAGTCAAAATATTTTAGGTCATTTATAAAGGCCAGGAAATAGAGAATATGAAAGCTATGTTGAGGTGTGCATTGCTGGCTTCCATGGTGATTAAGCACATCTGTACCAAGGCCCCCAAATTTTGAGTGCTTTTCTTGCTAACTCTCCCCCCAGACTGGACCTACCCCAGCCTCTTTCTTACCCAACCCATTCTGCCTACTCATGGAGCCTTGCACTCCTCCTCTCCTTCAAGTCCTTCCTATGATGAGGGTGCAGGGCATAGCTAACAGGCCAGCCCCACCTTCCATGTCCCCTGACCCCAACAGCAACCACTTCTTAAAAACAGATAGGAAATGGTTGCAGCCCACCACACATGCAATGTGGAATCTACCGCATACACACCATATCCTCTCCTGACACTCGCTAAATGATGTTTCCCACGTCAGCCTCATAGTATCTTGACTCTACCTTGTCAAAATTATTACATTTTTGGGGTTGCTTGTGAATAAATGAATCCATATCAAATCTATTAAAGTCAAGGGTCTACTGTGCTTAGAAAGAAGACATTTCTATAAATTAGAACGAGCCAAAATGATTTATATAAAAAATTAAAAGGACAGAAAACTTACCTTAATTTAACATCACCACTTGAAAGGGAAGATACATAACACAAGGTAGTGTAATCCATATTTTCTTATATGTATATGTGCTTGGCAATATTAAATGCAGTCTACTATTCTGCATATTATTTTGGATTATAAGCTAAGAGGGGGGTTGTAAAAGTGGCCCTATAGTTTAGTTCCTTCTTTCACACTGAATTATCTTTAAGACTGAACTAAAACCCCCTGGGAGAAGCCCTGGTAACCAGCAGCACTAACTGGCGAAGGGTGTCATCACCATAATATAGGGGCCTGGAGGAACTAGACTTACAGAAATTAATGGAAAGGTTAACCTAGCACAAGAACTACACTTTGAGCGCATTGTTGGCCAAGTTTGTCTGCTGTTAGTCAAAGGCAATAGCAACACCAGAACCACAGATGAAATAAATTATGCTCATGACTGCTTTTTAGGCAAGAAGCCTCCATTTTTCGAACATATAACCTGATTTTCTCCAATAAAACTGGCAGTTGGACAAGGCAAAGAAGGCAGTGTCTTCAAAAGCAATAAACTTGGCCTTCATATCCCAGTAGAGGACTGCCGCAAGAAGTATGTGGTTTTCGAACAACTCAGCTCCTGGTCAGGTGATAATATGAAGGGAAGGCAGCACGGTGTTATGAGGAAAAAAAAAACTGAATGGGAAGTTAAGGATTCTCATCTTTGCTTTGGGTTTCTGGTTTTACATGAAATAATAAACAAGCTGGACTAGATAATTTATAAAGATTTACACATTTACTTCTGGTTCTAAAAGATGATGATGGACAATGCACTAAGCAATTATAGAATAGCATCAATACCAAAAATCTGAAAATATATCTTTTTTGCCCAGTTACATTAACATTTAAAAAGTGACAAGAATTTGGGTTGACCATGGTTTGAAACACTAAACAGAGGGGAGAGAGGGGAAAAGTTTTCTTTCCAGGCAGTGGAAAGCAGCTTTAAATAGTAGAAGCATCCATATACTCAAGAGTTTTAAAAAACTTTCTCCATCTAGATCTTCTGAAATCCCTCCTCTTATACTTTTTATTTAGAAGATAGACTTGCATTTGATTTATACGCAATATCATTTTGTGTCACTTAAGCAAAAGGAATGTTATTGATTTTTCCTTTCACTTTAATTTAATAGAGGAGAAACTAAGAATAACAAGAGGTTTCTAAAACATTTAGATAAACCACGCTGCTTTCTTGGCTTTGTATTCTCAGGAGAAGATTTAAAGCTTCTGGCAGGAAAAAAGATTTCTGATGTAAATGGCTTACTTAGTACATGACTAAGAAAGATCTGTTTGGGCACCTTCTAGGTGAAGCAAGCTAAATCACTTTTTCCTTGCTCATATGTTTTTCATATTACATATAGTGATGTACGATGGATAGCTTGGCAAAAATATGGGTAATAATAGATACAGAAGTTCTTTAATCAAATAAAATTGTGAAACTACCAAATTAGGTGTAGACAGTGAATACTGTGATCTAAGCAGACCCAGTGACTATTATGAAAACTGATCATTTCTGAAGTTAAGGAAGCATTGTATGGCAAAAAATCATCAGGCTGAATTCAGAAAACACTCAATGCTGAACATTCACTTAGCCTCCCTTAGCTATGATTTCAGGTTAGAACACATATTATTTGATCAAGAAGTTTCATTTACTAGAATAAGAAAGTTTAAATCCAATTTCATGTAGAGGCCTGTGGCCTTTATTATATTCAAACTAAGTGTTTAATATAGTGCATCGTAATGGGGTATAACTCATTATGATTTATCCTTTTCCAAAAAAGCATACTTTTCTTGCAGGTATACAAGAACAGTTTTCCTGTTATTCATATACTAAATTCTGCAATTTGATCTTTTTAAACACGAAATACCCGATGGGACTTGAATGACCTGTTGCTAAATTTTTCTTCACTAATCTTTTCACCATGAGTCTTAAAGGCCTTTGATGTACATTGGAAAAATCTCAAATTATATGCCAAATACTAAGTATGGATACTATTTAAAAGTGCAAGGACTACTTCCTTAATTAAGGAAAAAGAACCCTAAGAAGTTGCAAAGTATATGGACTAACTTCACAAGTGTACTCTTGATGTCATGCCACACACATACAACTTTCTCTACCTTTAACAGCTCTCTAGGTCAGTCTGACAGAGCACCTTACTTTAAGAAACAAACAAATGAACAAACCAGTGAAACAGACACAAGGAAAGTTATGTACATTTTGGAAGTATTACATTCAACAGCTTTTCCACAATCTGGCCATTTTTAGGGCTGTCCAACAATACTGTTAATTCAGGTGAACTATTTAACCAGATTCAATAGTCAATTGAATAATAATAATAGATTCCAAGTTAAACAAGGCATGTATACATTAAAGAAAGTAGTACAGAAATGTACTGTATATGAACTGTTTACAAAAACATACAAAATGTTGGATGGCACAAGGGGTACAGTGCTAATATAAACGGATTGTTTAAGCTAAGTGCTTAACATAAACTGTCCATCCCTATAAACTAACAAAGAATATTTAAGGGACATGAAATATTTCCTATAAAAATAATGCTATATGGTGTAGAGTACTTTATTCAGTGTATTTTTAGGTGGTATTCATATGTTCATTATTCTTGTTGATTCAGTGAATTCATCTTCATCATGTTTCCATTTTCATTTAATCCGAAGCTCCAGGAAAATCTAACTTGCTAACAATCATTTAAAGCGAGAAGAGACGAAAGCAGGAGCAGCAGCAGGAGCAGCAGCATTATGGGTACCAGCTGGGACAGTGTGTGCTTGCAGGTGTCTCTCAGATATGTGCTACCTGTCGCCAGAACTTGTGCTATCAGCTTACACCATGGTACCAAATATCTCACTGAGGTCACTTCACAGGGCTGTGGAGGTGATTTTTTTAATACCTCTCCGCTGAGCAAGAGTAGAGCGGCCTACTGGTTCCAAAACTGGTGACTGATTACGATTTAAAGCAGAATAGGTAGCTGCCATGGCACCCTGAAAATAGGAAAGAAAGGTCATAGCAATAATGACAATGGGTAGTCACATATACACATAATATGAAATGATTTTTTTCCCCAGATAATTTCTTCAAATGCAAATTTATATAGATTTTATTAGGCTCATATTGAAAAGCATCACACTGGTCAAACACTCTGATTTAACTAAAATTGAAGAGGCCAATGGGGAGATTGAAATGATGGATGGGAGAGCACCGGGATGGGCTCATAACAAGCAGTCCTCACTTTTCTCATGACTATTCAACTTTTTTTTCCTTTGCAATCCTTTCATATTAGCAGCAGCAAGGCATGCACTTTTGGATGTGTGTTTTGCCCCTGCTGACAACTTCAAAGAGTTTACTTTTGGTTGTGCATAAGAAAGTAAAGTATAAAGAAAAGTTAGGAAATCCATGAGCTTATCTGATTGATAAATTCAGAAGTCATTCTTAAACTAGTTTTATTATGATATTCTGGCATGCCTTTACTTTTCCTTTTCTAAGTCAGCCACTGTGAGAGACTCCCACTCGGGAGTCAGATGCAGGCTGAGGGGGAAAGGGAAAGGCACTGCAGGCACGAAGAGGGCATCTCCTAGTGTCTCCTGGAGGACATGGGCCCAAATGAGGCTGCTCACCTTGACAAGGTGTGGTGCGTCCTGTCTGTTGAGTTGGTATTGCGGCAGTTGGTCCCAGTGGACGATCCAAGGGTGTCTGAGCACAAGGGCAGCAGTCAGTCTCTGATGAGGGTCTACGTGGAGCATCTTGGATACCAGGTCCTATAAAATAAAGAATAAAAAAAAAAACAAGCTTAGGCCTTTTTGTTTGTTTTTCTATAGCACTTGATACTGTTGAAAGTTCTTCCTTAGCTTATATGACACTATTTTTTCCCCAGTAGCAGACCTTTGGGCTCAAAGCAATTTGGTCATCTTGACAATTTTTTTTTTAATGCAAAAACCTGTCTGTTTTCTTCCTTGAGTAACAGTAATTTTGGTGTATTATAAAGGATAAATGTACACATTTTATGTATCTTTAAGTACTTTGGCTCTTTCTTCCCTCAGATAGTCTGAGTTTTCTATATTTTTGTAGGTTTATTTCTAAGTAATTTTCTGCTACTTTAGACTTTATTTGTGCTGCTTGTAATACTGAAAAGTAGAACTGTCAAATAATAGATATTTAATTGGAGACCTCTAAATGTCTCCCCCCAGCAAGATCACAGAATTCTTTTTATTTCTTTCTACTTCAAAAGCAACTCATGGGTATTATAAAATAATCAGAAATACAGAGGAGCAAAAGAACATGAAGAACACCCAGAATTCCATGCTTGCAGAGACAAATGCTTTTGATCCATCCAAATACTTTCTTATGCATGGAAAACAGATCCACATAACTGTTATAGCTTTATACTCTCCAAAATAACATACTTGTGACTTATAAAAGCCATCTACCACTTGTTTTACTTTTCATTCAAAATGTATCTATTGCATATCCATTAAAGGCCAGACATTCTGCTAGGCATGGGTGTTGGAGTGAACAAGATAGAAATGAACTCTGACCTCATGAAGTTCTCAGCCCAGTAAGGGTGAGACAAAGAATCAATTACAAAGCAAATAACAAGTTCTGTGATGGAATGAATAAATATGAGGGGCAGCTAGAGGAACATCATCAGACACCTGACCTGAATAGGGTGGGGTTGCTTAGAAGTGGCTCTTTTAGAGAAATGTGAGCCCTGCAGGATACATGGGCACTGGGTTAGAGAAGGGAAGGGAGAAACAGAGCATTTCAGGGATATATAGCAGGGTGTGTTTGGAGGAAAAGTCCTCAGATGTGTGAGAACATGTCACAATTAATGAACTGAAGGTGGGCAAAGTGGCTGTAGCATAAACTTTAAAGCAGAATGTGGCAGTAGATAAAGTCAGAGAAGTGAGAAGGGACCAGACCATGAAGGGAAGGCCCTTGTAAACCATATTAGTAAACGTGGACTTTTTCTGGAGGTGATAAATCACTAAAGGCAAAGGAATGATGTGGTCGGCTTTGTGCTTTAGAGATATTATACTCGGTAAGTGTGGAGGAAAATGGATTGGAGAGGGTAAGCCTGAAAACTCCAATTTGAGACTGGCCAGAGATGATAGCTTTGGAATGGTGTAAGAGATGGAGAAATACGGATGGAATTGCAGTATTAAGAGAAAGAACTGACAGAACCTGGTGATTGGCTAGATATTGGGAATTGGGGAGATGTTATTCCAAGTACTCCTCTGCTATTAGATATTTACAGTTCTTACCTCTAGCTATCATGAACAGCTAAGTACTGGAATAAGCTACTGAACAGAGTTAGAAATCAAAAGCAAAACAATTAGGGATCTCCCCTTCCAAATTCTGGGCAAACATGCTTCAAATACATAAAAGGTTGCAAAACTACCCAGGGGCACAAGACTCTGTTATAATTTTAATCAAATCGGTGCATTAACCAGGACACTTTTGGCCGAGTTGTTTAGAGACAGTTCACTGCCTACTGCTACCCTGCAATGGCTACTCTAAGAAAAGCCAGTAAGCATTTTTACTAGTATGTATCTTCCTCATCTCCTCTGTTTTTCTTATTCTGAAGTGGAAAACTTTGCTCTTATTTTTGAAAGAAAAATTTCTATGAAAAAAGTAAAGCTAGAGCACATCAATGCTGTTGGAAAGCAAATCAGTGCTATTCAGGGAATGAAGATCTTAACAATGAGAAGGACTTTTTAAATGGATTTCAAGCAGACGCTCTACAACTATACTACTGTTTATTGTGAAAAAGATGAGACCCCTTTCTTCATAATATGGACCAAAATCAGAACATAGTGTAGTTATTCCAGAGAACAAGACCTTTGAAATCAGTTATTTAGTTTGAAGTGCCCACACATACCTTGTGTGTAACTATGGACAAGTTCATGCTAAAATTCTGGGCCTTGGTTTCCTTCTTTGAACTGATGGGGATATTGCCACCTATTTTATATTGTTGGTAAGAGGATTAAATGGGAAAATTTAGGTAAAGTGCAGTGTGAGGCACAGAATAGGCACACAAATCATGAAGACTACCACCATTATTCGTCATGTTTGTCAGTAAGAAGGAGCTTTAGATGTACAGATAATAAAGCCAAAAAAATGCTTTCTGGAAAAAGAATCAAAGTAATTGGTCCATTTCTGAATTCAAGTTATTTGGTAACACCATCTCAAAATACTACTTTATAAACAAAGTTCTACCTGATATTATTTCTCTCACCAGGGATTATGGAAAATTATTTTCTCAAAAGCTTATTATGAGGAAGCCATACTTGCCTTTGCTGTGTCTGAAACAGAATTCCAGTAACCACCACTGAGTGAGAATTTTCCACTGCCTATCCGTGCCAATATTTCCTCTGGTGTATCGTCAGGGCCATTTGCAAATGGAGTGTAACTGATTTATAATAAAATCAAAATGTTAGTCAATTATACAATTTCTTTTTTGGTTGGTAATCTAAGCTTATTTGAGTGTCCAAAATACTCTAATTAAATTACAACTTTATTGAAATCTATAAGTGAAAAATATCAACAAAATGAAGCTCCATAAAGCACCAGGTCAAGTTCTGAAATATTAAAAAGATTTACTATACAATAATATAAATATTTTAAGAATTGGCACATTATAGAATAAAATACTTAAAACAGTGTATGTTTAAGACATAACAAGAGTACAAAAAAGTATGGAAAAAAATCAGTTTAAGACCTCAAGACATTAGTAAATAGTACACTGTAGAAAATCAGTAATGATACAGCTATAAATGTGGTATACACACACACACACAAGGTTATATTGGATAACATGAGAAAACTTGGAAAGAAAGATATTACAACAGATATAAAAAATAAACCTAGATATTTTACACAAAATATTGATGAATAAATGCTTACAACATATAGTACACACTCACCCAGTAAGCATTGTATAGAGGAGGACACCAAGACTCCATATATCACAAGCAGCATCATAACCTTGTCGTTTTAAAACCTATAAAAAGTAAAAATTAGTCTTAACACACAACTGTTTATTAAATAGATGTGGATAGGTTGTAAATTGAACTATATACTTTAAAAAAAAATCAATGCATATAAGAAAAGCCTCAATAGAATATGATTAACAAACAAGGTAATATATTAATCCTATTCTAGAATCTTCTATTACTAATAATTCATATATATGAAATTTAAATGTTGGTATTCAAATTAACATTTATTGAGTGCTACTGTGGGACAGAGAAACCTATGAAATAAATTGAAAATTTCTTATTTAAATGAGTTTATATTTTGTATGGGGCTGCAGAAATGGTTACATAAAACAATACTTTTAAGAACACATAAAACTTATTTATTTATTCAGGTACATACAATAAAATGCACACATCTTAGTGTATAGCTCCATGAATTTTGACATGTATATACACTCATGTAACCATCACCCAGATCAAGGTATCAAACATTTTCATTAATTTTTCCCCCTTCACCTATTTCACCCATCCCATCACCCCCACCTTCCCTATGGCAACCAATCTGTTCTCTGAGAATGCATATAATTTAGTACAAATGACATAGTGCAAATTGTGTGTGTGTGTATACATAATTTGATTCATTCAAGCATTTAATAATCACCAACGATTATTAGGAATGAACTATGACAAATACAAAACAACTCTGGTTTCCTTAAGAAAACCAGAATCTGGCAGAGGAAACAAGACATTTATATAGTTATCAATTCAACATGGTTAAGTATTATAACAAAATTATGTCTAAAGTGCTATGGGTATGAAGATGAGGAAGTAATTTATTTTAGATATGGGGAGAGAGGGAAGGTGAGGGTCTGCTAGTACTGAGCCTATAAGTAAGAATTCAAAAGGCAAAGGGAGAGGTGTGGGAGGGCAGAGTACACTCAAAGGGCAGAGGCAAGTGAGCAGAGCATGCTTAGCAACAGGCAAGGAGTTCAGTGTGGCCAGATCTCCACATAGGGGATACAGAGAGATTGAAGGGCTTTTACAAAAACCTTGTTAAGAAATTTCAATTTTTTTTCCTGTAGGCAATCAGATGTCACTAACAGGGAAATAAAATAGGTAGATGTGTATAGCAGAAAGATAACTCAAGGTATAGAGGAAATGCTGGCAAGAAGACAGACTGGAGAGAAGACCACCTGACAGGAGGCAATTTGTAGCAAACTAAGTGAAAGGTTATGAGGCTCTTAACAGAGGCAGGACATGAAGGGGAAAAGACATAAGGATAAAACAGGAAGGACTTAGTAGAGACTGGATGTATAGAATAAGGGAAAGCGGGTCTAAAATTTTTATGAATCCAAATGGAAAGGGTTAGGTGGCAGACTGGATGTGGAAAAATGATCAAAAAAAGGATTTCAGGAGAACTTCAAAATTTTAACTTGGAAGACTAAATAGCAATTAGACAGAGTTAAAAGGTCAAGTCTAGTGGAGGAAAAAAGATGGCGGCATGAGAAGTGAGGCAGAAATCTATTCCCAAAACCACATATAATAAAAAGATACAGCAAATACAGCTATTACTAAAAGAGTAACCAGAAATAAGATTGCCGAAGCCAGTCTACATATGCAAAAAGAAAACATCTCACAGAAAAGGGTGAAGTAATAAAACTGTGACCCAGCAGGACCCAAGCACTGCCCCGACCCCAGCTCACCGACAGGAGGAAGAGAATCAGAGCAGGGAGGGAATATAAGCCCAGGACTCCTAAATACCCAGTCCTAGAAATCTACTCCAGGAGCACCAACCAACATTGCACGGTGCTTTGGAGATTAGAAGGGTGCAAACTGAAGTCAGAGACTGAGACTGCGAACAGGCTCCCACAACTGGCTGCCCTGGGACAAAAGAAAGGTGGGCGCTTTGAAAGACTTCCCAACAGGGAGAGGGCTGCTAAAGGGGCAAAGATTCAGGAGAAGGAACAGGTGGACAAAATCATCCTGGGACACTCAGCCCAGCAGGTTGGGAACTCTCAGGGGCTTCAGGCACGCCATCTCCCTGGCTGGCAACGCAGCCCCGAGGACCCCCACTGGGATAAGTAGCATGCTGCTTCTTCCTCCCTGCTGGCACCTGTGTGCAAACCCACTGCCCCCGCTATTGCTCCAGACCAGCTGGAGGGCAGACCCGCCTACAGCAACTATACAGCTTAATGCAGAGGCTGTCCTCTGTGCGCAGCTCACTAGCCCTGACACTGGGGAGGCAGGCACTGGGGCCAAGAAGCAGGAAGGGCTTTGTCCTCCCAGGAGGCATCAGTGTCACTTGCCTGTGACCCTGGCCATTGCTCCAGGCCAGCCAGAGGCCAGCCGCGCCAACGGCAGCTTAGGGCCTTAATGCAAAGCCTGGTCCCTGTGTGCGGCTCAATGACCCTGACAGCAAAGGCAGACACTGCAGCAGGAAAGCAGGAAAGGGCTTGCTCCTTAGGGTAGGCACAGACACTGCTCTCCTGCACCTCTGCCATTGCTCCAGGTACTCGGCAGCTCTTTAAGAGCAGAGCTTCTGGGAACTAGAGGGCACCCCCTACACAGACCTAATATTTCTGACTATCCAATAGGATTATGAAATGGCAGAAGAACCTTGTTCAATCCAAAATCCCTCAAACATCAGAAAGAGGGCTAAATGAGACTGAAATCGCCAATCTTCCTGAAAAAGAATTCAAAATAAAAGTCATAAGCATGCTAATGGAACTACAGAAAAATATTCAAAAGCTAAGGGACGAATTCAGGAGGGATACAGAAACCTTAAAAAATACAGTAGCTGAAATTAAACATACAATGGAGGGATTTAAAGGCAGATTAGATGAGGTAGAGGAGACGGTAAATGGAATAGAAATTAGAGAACAGGAATACAAAGAAGCTGAGGTAGAGAGAGAAAAAAGGATCTCTAAGAATGAATGAATATTAAGAGAACTGTGCAAACCATCCAAAAGGAACAATATTTGCATTACAGGGGTACCAGAAGAAGAAGAGACAGAGAAAGGGATGGAAAGTGTCTTTGAAGAAATAATTGGTGAAAACTTCCCCAATCTGGGGAAGGAAATAGCCCCTCAGGCCATGGAAGTGCACAGATCTCCTAACACAAGGGACCCAAGGAAGATAACACCAAGACATATAATAATTAAAATAGCAAAGATCAAGAACAAGGAGAGAGTATTAAAAGCAGCCAGAGAGAGAAAAAAGATCACATACAAAGGAAAACTCATCAGGCTACCATCAGACTTCTCAGCAGAAATCTTACAGGCCAGAAGGGAGTGGCATGATATATTCAATGCAATGAAACAGATGGGCCTTGAACCAAGAATACTGTACCCAGAAAGATTATCATTTAAATTTGAAGGAGGGATTAAACAATTCCAAGTTAAGCAAAAGTTGAGGGAATTTACCTTCCACAAATCATCTCTACAGTATATTTTAAAGGGACTGCTCTAGATGGAAGTGCTCCTAAGGCTAAATAGCTGTCACCAGAGAAAATAAAACTGCAGTAGAGGAAGTAGACCAATTAATTACTAACCAAATGCAAAATTAAATCAGCTACCAAAAAAGTCAGTCAAGGGATACACAGAGTACAGAATATGACACCTAACATATAAAGAGTGGAGGAGGAAGAAAAAGAAGGGAGAGAAGAAAGAATCTTCAGATTGTGTTTATAATAGCATAATAAGCAAGTTAAGTCAGACAGTTAGATAGTAAAGAAGCTGCCGTTGAACCTTTGGTAACCACGAATCCAAAGCCTTCAATGGCAGTAAGTACATATCTACTGATAATCACCCTAAATGTAAATGGACTGAATGCACCAATCAAAAGAAATAGTTACAGGATGGACAAAAAAGGAAGACCCATTTATATGCTGCCGACAAGAGACTCACTTCAAACCCAAAGACATACACAGACTAACAGTGAAGGGATGGAAAAAGATATTTCATGCAAACAAAAGGGAGAAAAAAGCAGGAGTTGTAATACTTATATGAGATGAAATAGAGTTCAACACAAAGAAAGTAACAAGAGACAAAGAAGGACATTACATAATGATAAAGGGGATAGTCCAACAAGAGGATATAACTATTATAAATATCTATACACCCAACATAGGAACACCTAACTATGTGAAACAAATACTAACAGAATTAAAGGGGGAAACAGAATTCAATGCATTCATTTTAGGAGACTTCAACACACCACTCACTCCAAAGGACAGATCAACCAGACAGAAAATAAGTGAGGAGACAGAGGCACTGAACAACACATTAGAACAGATGGATCTCACAGACATCTACAGAACTCTACACCCAAAAGCAACAGGATACACATTCTTATCAAGTGCACATGGAACATTTTCCAGAATAGATTACATACTAGGCCACAAAAAGAGCCTCAGCAAATTCAAAAAGATTGAAATTGTACCAACTAACATCTCAGATCACAAAGGTATGAAACTAGAAATAAATTGTACAAAGCAAACAAAAACGCTCACAAACAAATGGAGGCTTAACAACATGCTTCTAAATAATCAATGGATTAATGACCAAATAAAACAGACATCAAGCAATATATGGAGACAAATGAAAACAACAGCTCAACGCCCCAACTTCTGTGGGATGCAGCAAAGGCAGTCCTAAGAGTAAAGTATACAGCAATTCAGGCCTATTTAAAGAAGGAAGTACAATCCCAAATGAACAGTCTAAATTCACAATTAATGAAACTGGACAAAGAAGAACAAACGAGGCCCAAAGTCAGTAGAAGGAGGGACATGATAAAGATCAGAGAAGAAATAAATAAAATTGAGAAGAACAAAACAATAGAAAGAATTAATGAAACCAACAGTTGGTTCTTTAATAAATAAAATAGATAAACCCCTAGCCAGACTTAACATGAAAAAAAGAGAGTCTACACACATAAACAGAATCAGAAATGAGAAAGAAAAATCATGACGGATCCCACAGAAATACAAAGAATTATGAGAGAATACTATGAAAAATTATATGCTAACAAATTGGATAACCTAGAAGAAATGGGCAACTTTCTAGAAAAATACAACCTTCCAAGGCTGACCCAGGAAGAAACAGAAAATCTGAACAGACTAATTACCAGCAATGAAATTGAATCAGTAATCAAAAAACTACCCAAGAACAAAACCACCGGGCCAGATGGCTTCACTGCTGAATTTCATCAGACATTTACAGAAGACCTAATACCCATCCTTTTTAAAGTTTTCCAAGAAGTAGAAGAGGAGGGAATACTTCCAAACTCATTCTATGAAACCAGCATTACTCTAATACCAAAACCAGGCAAAGATACCACAAAAAAAGAAAGTTACAAACCAATATCCCTGATGAACATAGATGCAAAAATACTCAACAAAATATTGGCAAACCGAATTAAAAAATACTTCAAAAAGATCATCCATCATGATCAAGTGGGATTCATTCCAGGGATGCAAGGATTGTAGAATATTTGAAAATCCATCAACATCATCCACTACATCAATAAAAAGGACAAAAATCACATGATCATATCCATAGATGCTGAAAAAGCATTTGACAAAACTCAACAGCCATTCATGATAAAAACTCTCAGCAGAATGGGTATACAGGAGAAGTACCTCAACATAATAAAGGCCACATATGACAAACCCACAGCCAACATCATACTTAACAGTGAAAAGCTAAAAGCTTTTCCTCTAAGATTGGGAACAAGACAAGGATGCCCACTCTCCCCACTTTTACTCAACATAGTTCTGGAGGTCCTAGCCATGGTAATCAGACAACACAAAGAAATAAAAGGAATCCAGATTGGTAAGGAAGAAGTTAAACTGTCCCTGTTTGCAGATGACATGATATTGTGCATAAAAAACCCTAAAGAATCCACTCCAAAACTACTAGATCTAATATCTGAATTCAGCAAAGTTGCAGGATACAAAGTTAACACACAGAAATCTGTTGCATTGCTATATACTAATGATGAATTAGCAGAAAGAAAAATCAGGACAACAATTCCATTCACAATAACATCAAAAAGAATACAATACCTACGAATAAACTTAACCAAGGAGCTGAAAGACCTATACCTGAAAACTACAAGACACCCTTGAGAGAAATTAAAGAGGACAGTAATAAATGGATATACATCCCATGTCTTGGGTAGGAAGAATTAATATTGTCAAAATGGCCATCTTGCCTAAAGCAATCTACAGATTCAATGCAATCCCTATCAAAGTACGAACAGCATTCTTCAATGAACTGGAACAAATAGTTCTAAAATTCATATGGAACCACAGAAGACCCTGAATAGCCAAAACAATCCTTAGAAGGAAGAATAAAGTGGAGGAGATTACACTCCCCAACTTCAAGCTCTACTACAAAGCTACAGTAATCAAGACAATTTGGTACTGGCACAAGAACAGAGCCATAGATCAGTGGAATAGAGAGTCCAGATATAAACCCATACATTTATGGCCAATTAATATATAATAAAGGAGCCATGGATGTACAATGGGGAAATGACAGCCTCCTCTTCAACAACTGGTGTTGACAAAACTGGACAGTTCTTTGATCCATTTCAAGTTTACTTTTGCATATGGAGTTAGACAGTAATCCAGTTTCATTCTCTTACATACAGCACATAATATGGGGGGGGGGGCACAGGGAAGGCAGTATAGCACAGAGAAGATAAGTAGTGACTCTATAGCATCTTCCTATGCTTATGGACAGTGACTGTAATGGGGTATGTGGTGGGGATTTGATAATAGGGGGGAATGTAGTAACCACCACGTTGCTCATATGAAACCTGAGCATAAGATTGTATATCAATGATACCTTAATAAAAAGAAAAGTTCAAGTCTAAGGAGAGTTTAATCATGGAAGACTTTCTGAAGAAGATGAATTTAGAGGCAGGTTTGGAAGTGAAAAACATTCCAGTGTGCTAAGCAAAACAGCTACCTGGTGATTTCAAGAAGCAGATTGCTTGTATAAAACAGGAAATGCTCATGAGGAAAAATAAGATGGATAGATTAAGTGATCATGCTTCAGCAATAAGCATCAGAGCCTGTGCATATGTGAACAAACAGGCAAAAAATCTGTCCCTCACTAATTTTAGTACCACCGGGAGAACAGATCCAAGTAGTCTCTTAAAAAATATTATTTTATATCTAAAAAGTAACAAAATTACAAAAAGTTTGGAACAAACGAAGGGGGAAATCCAACTGTCCTCATATTACCAACTACTGCCATTTTTGTGAAATATCTAGCGCATAGTAAAAGCACAGACTTTGCAGCCAGACTACCTGGGCTCTAATCTAGATGATATGACCTCATGCAAATTACATAACCTCTCACTGTGCACCTGGTTTCCTAGTAAATGTGAATAGAAGTACTCATACCCCATGTTATAATGAGAATGATTTATTATATGTAAACTATATGTTGTGAGGATGAAATCAGTTAATGTATGTGCTCGGTACATAAGCCCTAAGCTAGGGTTAACTATTATCTTTTATTATCTTGTTCCTACTTACATTTTTTTACATAGTGATAATAAAAAGGCAAGACATCTTGAGGGCAAAACTGTGGATGTTAGATTTGCTATAATGGGAACTGAAATTTCTTAGGAAAAGAAGCAACTCAAAGCAGTGTTTGAAGATTTCAAGTAGCATTGTAGCTCTTCTGTGGAATGAATGGTCACAGACAATGACAAGAGAGAGCAATGTGCACCTAGGCTGTGGCAGTCATCTGGGGTGTGGTGAAGGAACCAGAGGCTAGGATGGCAGTTCTGTGAACAGACAGACTCCAAACTGGTTTTAGGGAATAATAGATATAGTAACTACTTATGTAGCTAAAGAATGGAAGACACTATGATGTTTTAGCCTTGGTAATATGGGAGGATTGTGACAAAACCAGGAAATGAGAAGAGTATTAGGAAAGGAGGAGAATAAGCTAGTTTCCATTTAATTTCATGCACTGATAAGCCCCAAAGTGTTAGTGATAATAGACAGCTACAGATATGTGATCATGCAGAAAAACATAAGTCAGGGCAGGAAAAGGATAATGGGCAGTAGTGGACTGATGACAGTATGAAGTATAGAAGAAAAAGGGCTGGTATTTTATTCTAATTATTTGTTCAGTTAAGTCTTCAACTAAACAACTATTAATTATTCTATATCAAATACAGCAAATGAGTTTTTAAATATTCTGAAATACTGCAAGCAAACTCTTTCACAATTACCTCTGGTGCAACAAAATTTGCAGTATAACATGGAGTCATGAGAAGACCGTTTTCGGCTCTTAGCTGTTTGGCAAAGCCAAAATCACAAATTCGAATCGATTCTGGATTGCCAGATTCATCCACATAAAGAATGTTGCTAGGTTTCAAGTCTCTGTGAACCACCTAATTGGAATACAAATTAAAGAGGCACATTAACAATACATTTCCATTATGGAAAATTCTTTATTCACCAACTGTCAGGCAATGTCCTTAACAAGATGATGAGTGCTGATCTTTAAATTATCTCAACATGATAAAATGCTAATAATGTAGGTCTAACTCTCTACTGTAGAACTGGGGCAAGGAGAGGAGGAAGAAAGAATAGCATTTACTTTTCTGCTCTTTGTCCAACTGAGTTAGTGGGTTAAGAAGAAATGCCAATAGCAGTAATATCTGTCTCCAGGTTATTCATTCATTCAACCTTAACTGAGTGCCTATCACATACCAGGGCATTATATAAGGAGCTGCAAACACATGGTGAGCAAGACCCATAAGATCCTTGCCTTTACATGCTAGAAGCCTACACAGCACTGGGGGAGGCAGAGAATAATCAGGTGAGAGATGGGGCATAACTAGGGAGGTTAGGGAGGGTTTCCAGAAGAGGTACCATCCGATGCAAGACCTGAAGAACACAATGAATTAGGCAGAATAGAGGGGGAAGGTCATTCTAAGTAGGTGGAATGGCACATTAGAATGGATGAACACAACAAATGCTGACAGGCTCAATGGAACAGGCATGGGGTTTGGGAATAAAAAGGAAAAAAATTCCAGATTTTAAGTATTGCCTATTTGATATCCAAGTGACAATGTCACATACACAAAAAGATATTGTTCCTTTAGAGTTTTGTATTATTTTCTCCCTTCAATCACCTACTTGAATATTTCTTTTATCATAAGCCTCTCTGACACTCCTTATTAGACTTGTGTTTCTTCTATCAACAAATTCTCAGTTTATATTCCAATCAGTCATTTCAGCTTTAGTTCCTAACATCTAGAACTTTACTTCTTCATACCATTTGAATTAACTAATTACTTCCTGAGGCATTGGGAAAAGAACTTAGATGACTTATTTTGCCAAGTCACTGCAAAGTCACAAATTCTTCAGTGAATACTGAATTCCATTAATTTTTAGCTATAGTATTAGCTGAATCTTGACCAGCTAGAAGTCAATAAGTTCTAGAATTAAATTAACGAATTCTACTTGTGAGCTTCTAGAGGCAAAGACAAAACTAGAAAATGTACTGAAAATAAACTCATTAAGAAGTAATCCCCTATTTTTTTCTCACTTCTCATTCCTCTTCCCTCTTCTTTCCTCCCTTCATTTTCTCTTTACCTCCTTTCCTTTCCAGACCTCTCTTCTTTTAAAAGTATGATTTTTTTGCCATTTACTAAAAACTCGTATGCAGGAAGAAATAAGGAAAGAATCCACCAGCCAGAAGCCAGGTGACTATTGGCCTCATTCATTTGAAGGATTTCCTTTTTTAAGTGAATACAACCAGAATTCTCTGGCTCTTCTTCTAAACTTGAGATGGGCCCAGTTCTCAAAGAGTACACAGTGGACTTTCAAAAATGGTTCTGCTTCTAGGTCAGATGGCCCCGCTCACATTCTTGGGAAGCGTAAGAATTTAATATAAACAAACTAGGATTTCAAGTAGCATTTCAAGCTCAATGGGAGAAGTTTACATAGAGGAAGAACAGTAGGATAATTAAGCTAGTAGTAGTTACTTTCCAATAATGCATAAAGTAACTTCTATCTTTGTAACTTTAGCTCAAACATTAAGAAAGAAAAGTTAATAAAAAAGGTATTTGTGTGTGTGTATATGTATGTATATACAAAATGCTAAAAAACTTACCCCTTGTGCATGAAGATATTCAACAGTTTTGGTTATAGTAAACAGAACAGCACTGGCCTCTCGTTCAGAGAAAAATTTCTGTCTAAGAATTTTATCCAGCAATTCACCCCCTTTCATAAGTTCTGTCACTACATACACATATTTTCCATCATCATATACCTGTAAAATTCAACACCACAATGTAAAAAATTATTTGAAGGTTTATGCATGCTCAGAACAAAGTTTAATATGTTAGAGTGAAATTAAAACTCATTTTATATTCCAGGAAAATTTTATCACAACCAATGGAGGATATAAAATTTGCAAACAGTTTTACAAACATAATATTAAAATAGGAATAGGTGAAACTGAATGTCAGAATAATAACCTATAATTTCCTTCTCTGAAACTTAATTCACGGCAATCAAAATCACTCTGGGCATTGTATATAAAAGGGCACTAAACTTTTGCTGTTAGAAACCTTCCTATGTATTGATAAAGGCAGGGATTGGTTCAAAGACACATTTTTGTGATTTTCTAGGAACCTCTGCAATTGCAGATCTTCTATGTTTATATACACAGTACAATGAATTATTCTGGTTTTGATTAAACTGACAGCCAAGTTGTGACAAGAATTAAGTAGGGAGATTAAGTAGCAAAGAGATATTCCATCCAACCACCCAGAAGCATACTAGTTTATTCCTAATGTACAAATATAAAGCTCTCTATAATTATGGATTTTACTTGAGGCAATCCTGAACTGAAATGACCCCTTTCAGTCCCTTTTATTCCCCTCTCACCATTAAGTCACTGAATACCTTTACTTAGTTCCATAAGACATATCATGTGCTGGGGCCCCAAACATGGAGAAGACAAGGTATCTGCCCTCAAAGTTTTTATTGGAGTAGGAGAAACAGAAATAGAAATTAGAATTAAAAAATGTTGGGGATGCTGTAATAAAAGTGGGGAAAATTTTAGAGTCTTTGGAATTTGAAATGAAGGAAAGAGCAAAGATATAAAAAATAGTGACAGCTTAGGGAGTTTTCAATGCAAGGCTGAAAGAAAGTGTTTTGTACACTTTCTTTTTAATTTACTTGGTTGGATTTGTGGAGGTTATATTAGAGTCTCTTAACTTTAAAAAGCTTCATGTTTTAGTGGGACTAAGTTAACAATCCCATTCTAACAATGAGCAGTGATAAATTAATCTGAGGAAACTGGAGTTTTGATTAGGATGAAGGGAAGGTAAACTTTGGAATTCACAAGATCTAGAGGTGCAAGGTGAAAGGTACCTTAGAAGTCCTCTGGCTTAGTTGGCCATGTGATATATCCAGTCTACAACACCCAGATATGGCCTTTGAGTCTGTGTAAAACACCATCAGGAAGAGGACTTAATATTGGCTGGAGAGCTCACACCCTCTGCCAACAGCTCTGCTATGGTAAAGGCTACAGGCAGCAGGGAAAGGATACCTCACTGGTCCAGGATGTGGTGACAGGTAAGGCAGGCTTCCTGGAAGAAGTAATGCCTTAGCCAATTCTTGGGTGTGTGGTAGTTAACCAGGCAAGGAAGGGAAATGGTACTCTCAACTGAGGGAACCATAAATTTAGACAGAGCAGCATGAGAAAACGAGGCATGTTCAAAAATTTATATATACTGGACCATGGCTGGAGCATGGGGTGTGCGAGGGGGTGTGAAATCTACTATGGATGGAGGAAGGCAGGGACTGGAGGTGATGCAGGAGGAGGGGTATGAACTGTAGTCAGCGAGGTAACATGGTCAGATCTGAGTGCTGGCTCTCTGGCAGTACTGTAGAAGACAGTTTAGGGAGCCTATGGACTGTGAGACTGGTCAATCCCAAATATAAATACACAAATGTTCCAGTAAATATAAATATTAAATATTTGCAATAATGGCAGCAACACTTTTCATCTTAAAGAAGTAGAAAAATTAACTATATGAACCTATTTTTCCTTGTAACTGGAATTATGTTATATATGTTGTCCTCTAATCTTTTTTTTTACTTACCATATTGAGTTCTTTGTATTTACATAATATGTGAAAACATTCCAAATGTTAGACAAGTGATTCAAATGATCTGAGTTAAAGAATCTACTTACATCCTTTAGAGTAATAATATTTGGATGCTGTCCATACCGAAGAAGAATTTCAATTTCTTCTGTTGGGTCTCTCTTGCTTTTATCAATGATCTAAAAGGCAAATATTTAATTTATCACAAAATCTCATGAATTATACAGTAATAGATCTTAAGTACTTACAGCTACAGACCTTAGGTATTATCTTATGTAAACACTGTATATATAAGCAATTTATCAATCAGTTTTATTCACATACCTGACCAGACTCTGTAATCAAAATCTGAAAGGCAGTCTTGATATAGAAGGCAAGGCCAGCAAGTAAATTCTATGCATGAGTAACGTTCCTACCAGGTCTCTCCCGTTCAAGTTTGCAGTAAGTTTAGAACTTAACTGAAAACTCAAAAGTCTCAAGGAAAGTATCAAGAACACAGTTAACATTATCTTTCTTCCATCCTTGAACATCTTAAAACTTTGGGAACTCAGTCAACTTCTAGCCCCTATCAATACAGATAATTATGAGCAAGATGTATCTATAATACCACCACTAGCATCTGTTTATTGAATTAACTTTACTTCCTTCAATAAAATGCTTCAATGGAATATTCCATTAGTTGTAAGCTACTTACAGAAAGTTAATTAAGCAGAATAAGCTTATTTTTTTTAAGGTAGACAGAAGAAAGCTAAGCAGAAAACCACAACTAGAATTTTACTTGGCTAGAATTAAGTTTAATTATTATGATAAAGCCCTTTAAAACACTAAAGTAGCTTTCTAATGCTTTTATGTCAGCTGCTTCTAACAAATATTTCTCCTAATGTTTTAATCTGTTCAAGTAGTATATTCTAAAAAGGGCAAATTTTGCTTTCATTTCATCCAAAGGGTAGTCTGAAAAATATTTTGTGACCTTCATATTTTCAATTTTTAAACAGTTTAGTAATTAATGTATGCAATAAATACCCAAATGCTCCAGCAACCTAGGAAAGAGCTTGCAACTCTCAATGTGAGCCAAATTTGCCATCAGAAATGGATTTAATTGTCAAACAGTTCTGTATTTGGAGAACAGGAAGACAAACATCTAGGTGTCTACTGTAATCAACTGCAAATGATACTGTGGCATTAGGCAAATGGATGATTAAGAGGAAAGGTATATACAGTAGACATACTAATTCAAGGGAGACATCTAGGGCTAGTCTTTTGAAAACCAGAACTCCCTGGGAGGTGTTACCTCTGTCAACATTCTCTTGGATCTGCTAATCTGAGCCCATCTTACATTATATCCATACTTGTGCTTGTGGATCTTAGATTTGTAGTAATTTCAGTAGAATCAAGTTGTGCTGGGATTGGTTTTATAATCTAATTTAAGTTACACAGTTTGAATATATTCTCTAGGTTTTGCTATACTGCCCCTAGTTTCTGTAATTCAAAGTGGGTCTTAGGAAATTTCTGCTTTTTCTTTGATGTGTTTATGGAAGCAACATACATCTTTAAGCTGCCTACCAAGTACATTATTCACCTTCTCTCCTTTCATGGAAGCAATTTGAAAATTTCTATGTACCCCAGATTTCACTATGGGTAATAAGTAGGAGAAGAGCAAATTAAAATGTATTTCTATGGTTCATTCATACATCTGACAGAAAGCCTTATGGACACTGATGACTTTTTAAAGCAACTATATCCAGGTTTAGAATAGTAATAACAATTTTCTTGTATGTCTTTCATATTTGCTGTGCTTACCTAAAACATTCATTTTTACTTTTACACAGTAAAATCACACTAGATGTAGACAGATGGACAGATAGGTAGAAGGAATAACAATTAATGCCCCCCCCCAACTTTTTTATTAAACATGAGTTACCCATACTTACAGACTAGTTCTAAGGTTCAAGTTAAGTTGAAAGCTTTAAACATTACTTGAATAGCTTGTGATGGGAGAGTAGAGGCTACCATCCCAAAAAGGGAAAAGGCAAAGACTTGAATATAGCATTTGTTCACTTACAGCTAAAGGTTTTCAACTCTTATTTTTTTAATGTTTCATAAATCTTTTTAAATGTGAAGGGTAGTATGAATATTTTCACCAGAAAAATGTAAACATACAAAATCAGGAATATGATTTTGAAAAGTTCCCTGACACCTTGACCATAAAATGCGGGACTTCTGAAATTAAAAGGGGTGCTACTAAAAAGCAGGTCAGGTGTAAACTGGTGCTGTCCTGAGCAAACTGCATATATGTTACTTTACCTTTAGTGCACAGGGGAATTCATAGTTCCAGATTAAGATCTCTGCAGATCACTACCCAGAAATTTAATTTACCTTACCTTTTCATAACAAAAGGCATATTTACCAAAGAAGAAGAGTGTTAATTTTTAACTGGTACTGACATGCATGAGTAAGAACTGTTAAAACTGCATTTAAAATTTACAAACATTTACCTTCACGGCAAACTCCATGTTTGTGGCTTTATGTATACATCTCTTGCAAACAGAGTAGGAGCCAACTCCAATGTCTTCTTTTACTTCATATCCATCAGTAAACTGAATACTGTTTCTGTGCAACTGCTACAAACACAATTAAAATTGACAAAGAGTTCCATAAAATGGCTTTGGTACATTTTATAATGTGAATATGTTACTCAGCATGCATTGTTGATGTTAACTATAAATATAAATATCAATTAAGATAAAAATGACCTTTACAGTGTTTATTCTTTTACAGCTGCAATTTTATTGTGTTTACAAGAAAACATACAGCAAGAACTATGTCTTTAAAAAAAGCTTATGTTAAAGAGAAAAAATGGAATATGAATGACAGAAAACACAGAGCTAGTTAAGGGGCCAACAGCCTTGCCTGCAATGGAGCCCATTCTACTCCCCAATCGGCTATAGGTCTTTGAAGTGCCTTTGCAAATGGGGAGAAGTTTGAAACCTTTGGTATGAAAGATTTAGGAGGATTCAGAATTAGAACATTTGGATTCTTGTCTCAGATGCACCACTTGAAGGCTGTGTAACCTTGAACCTGTGTTTTCTCAGAGTATAATGGTGAGGATTGAATAAGGTAACATATTTGAAGGTGATACGTATTACTGTTTTGGACTATCAGTAATCATGCCATCCCTTCTCCACCCTCAAGTCATAGCTTCAGTACAACTTCCACTAGAGAAGCCATTAATGGGTTAAGGACTAATAACAGCAAATTACTGGTTCCATAAACAGACTGAAGGAAGTTATGCTGCCTTTGGCTATACTGATGGGCAACCTCCCCCACCCCATTGCCTATGAGCTTCGTATAGATTAAAATTTGAATTCTGTAGAATACATGTATGTTTGCAATTTCTATCTTAGGTACCAAAGTCATAACTTAAAAACTTGCCATACATCATATGCTTGTCATAGTAAAAGGGACAGACTATTTCAACATGACTTTGTTTAAGAACCAGCATTTAAATTGATTTTGTAGAAAGTGGAAAGCAAGACGAATGACTCAGGAAGAAAAGTTCAGAGCAAAAGCAACTTAATCATCAAACAAATTCAAGCACTAATCATACACTAAAAAAACTCAGTGGTTCAAAAGATATATCTGGTTCCCTCTATGATTAGGAAGATGAATTAAAATTATCTTTCTATAATTATAAGATGGGAAGAAATAAATCCGATGGTTTGTACTACTTGTGTTCCTCTAATAACATTTAATTTACTAGGTCCAGTCTCTTACTACACACATACACACACCTAGAAACCTGTTTCTGTGGCTTTTACCTCCCTTTTCTCCAACTCTGATAAACAGATGGGATAATGAGTAGGAACACCCCAAGGCAGTACCCATAACCATTTCTTCCTAATGACAATTTGGGTTCCAAAAGAACAAGGACACAAAACTTAGAAAACTTAAGATTTAAGTTCCTTCTTATTTCATTCATGTTTTCATAGTAGAGGCTGGCAAACTACAGCCTATGGGCCAAACCTGGTTCACTACCAGTTTTTCTATAAAAAGTTTCACTGCCACACAGCCATGCTCATTCATTTAGGTAGCCTATATGGCTGCTTTTGTGCTACAATGGCAGAATCGAGTATTTCAACAGAAATCATGTAGCCTACAAAGTCTCAAATATTTATTATCTGGCTCTTTACAGAAAAAGTCTGCTGACCCCTGTTCTAAGGCATCAGGGAAGCAGGAGACTTCAGTTTATCATAGCTGGTCTGACAGGCAGAAGATGAAACACACTAAGCCTGATAAACATTTCGAGGTGTAAGAGAGGGGAGAGACAAGATGGTGGTTATTTTTCTCTACTCTCTTAGAATTCCATTTTCAACTCAGATAGGTATCCAGGATTCTGGTGCATGCAAACTTTTCAAAGGCATATGACAGGAATTTCTATGACAATATCAATGATATAAAATGTATTTAAATTAAGCTGCTCACTTGAAGTCAGCAAATCAACTTAATATGACTACTCACACAATGAACTATATCTTACAGTATTTCAAGTTTATAACTACTTAGACATTAACTCACCTGAACAATTGAATGCACACCAACTGTCTGCATAGCTTGGCTTTCATCGTCTGAGGTAATAGCAACAAAACTAAACCCCCGAAAAAGCTGATGTGCATTAGCACTAGGTGGAATGCCAGGTGAATCTGAAAAGAATACTAAATTACTAAGAAGGTAATTACGTTGAAAAATAATTCGGGAAGTACTATGGACATTGTGATTTTTCTCACCTATCCTGGAATTCCACTTCTCAGGCACCAGTGGTTCCAGGATAACTTAGTGAGGCACTGTATCAGAGCTGCCCTGATGGCTTATGTTTTTTTTCTCCTTCTGATGGCTTATTGCCATCACCACTCTAACATTCTAGTTCTTCAGAGGCCAGAAAATAGCTAACTCATTGAAGAATATAAAAAAATCAATGAATTACTGGGTTAATGTTATTCTAAATTAGCAGTGTCCCAAGAATTTCCTGCAGTGATAGAAATTTTCTTTGTGCTATCTAATTTGGTAGCCAGGTAGTCACTCACCACATGTAGCTACTGAGCATTTAAAATGTGGTTAGTGTGACCGAGAAAGAAAACTTTTAATTTTTTTTTTCATGGAACCTGATGCTCACCACAAGGTAGGAGATCCATGCTTCGCTCTTATTCAGGACAAAATGCTGTACGTTTTTTCTTTTTATTTTGCTATTATTAATATACAATTACATGAGCAACATTATGGTTACTAGACTCCCGCTATTATCAAGAACCCACCACACACCCCATTGCAGTTGCTGTCCATCAGCATACTAGAATGTTATAGAATCACTACTTGTCTTCTCTGTGTTATACTGCCTTCCCCGTATCACCATCCCCCACCCCCACACCCGCTACATTATGTGTGCTAATTGTAATAGCCCTTTTCTCCCCTTATCCCCCCCTTCTCACCCATCTTCCTCAGGCCCTTTCCCGTTGGTAACTGTTAGTCCATTCTTGGGTTCTGTTGAGTGTGCTGCTGTTTTGTTCCTTCAGTTTTTTCTTTGTTCTTATGGTACTTGTCTTTCTCCGCCTGGCTTATTTCACTGAGCATAATACCCTCTAGCTCCATCCATGTTGTTGCAAATGGTAGGATTTGTTTTCTTCTTATGGCTGAATAATATTCCATTGTGTATATATATCACCTCTTCTTTATCCATTCATCTACTGATGGACACTTAGGTTGCTTCCATTTCTTGGCTATTGTAAATAGTGCTGCGATAAACATAGGGGTGCATATGTGCATATGTCTTTTTCAAACTAGGCTGCTGCATTCTTAGGGTAAATTCCTAGGAGTGGGATTCCTGGGTCAAATGGTATTTCTATTTTGAGTTTTTTGAGGAACCTCCATACTGCTTTCCACAATGGTTGAACTAATTTGCATTCCCACCAGTAGTGTAGGAGGGTTCCCCTTTCTCCACATCCTCGCCAAAATTTGTTGTTGTCTGTCTTTTGGATAGCGGCAATCTAACTGGTGTGAGGTGATATCTCATTGTGCTTTTAATTTGCATTTCTCTGATGACTAGTGATGTGGAGCACCTTTTCATGTGCCTGTTGGCCATCTGAATTTCTTCTTTGGAGAAGTGTCTGTTCAGCTCCTCTGCCTATTTTTTCATTGGCTTATTTGCTTTTTGTTTGTTGAGGTGCATGAGCTCTTTATATAATTTGGATGTCAATCCCTTATCAGATATGTCATTTACGAATATATTCTCCCATACTGTAGGATGTCTTTTTGTTCTATTGATGGTATCCTTTGCTGTACAGAAGCATTTTAGTTTGATACATTTCCCTTTGTTCATTTTTGCTTTTGTTTCCCTTGCCTGGGGAGATATGTTCATGAAGAAGTTGCTCATGTTTATGTCCAAGAGATTTTTGCCTATGTTTTTTTCTAAGAGTTTTATGGTTTCATGACTTACATTCAGGTCTTTTATCCATTTTGAATTTACTTTTGTGTATGGGGTTAGACAGTAGTCCAGTTTCATTCTCTTACATGTAGCTGTCCAGTTTTGCCAACACCAGCTGTTGAAGAGGCTGTCATTTCCCCATTGTATATCCATGGCTCCTTTATCATATATTAATTGACCATATATGCTTGGGTTTACATCTGGGCTCTCTATTCTGTTCCATTGGTCTATGGGTCTATTCTTATGCCAGTACCAAATTATCCTGATTACTGTAGCTTTGTAATAGACCTTGAAGTCAGGGAGCATAATTCCCCCTGCTTTATTCTTCCTTCTCAGGATTGCTTTGGACATTCGGTGTCTTTGGTGGTTCCATATGAATTTTAGAACTATTTGCTCTAGTTCATTGAAGAAAGCTGTTGGTATTTTGATAGGGATTGCATTGAATCTGTAGATTGCTTTAGGCAGGATGGCCATTTTGACAATATTAATTCTTTCTAGCCAAGAGCATGGGATGAATTTCCATTTATTAGTGTCCTCTTTAACTTCTCTTAAAGAGTGTCTTGTAGTTTTCAGGGTATAGGTCTTTCACTTCCTTGGTTAGGTTTATTCCTAGGTATTTTATTTATTTGGATGCGATTGTGAATGGAATTATTTTCCTGATTTCTCTTTCTGCTAGTTCATCGTTAGTGTATAGGAATGCAACAGATGTCTGTGTATTAATGTTGTATCCTGCAACTTTGCTGAATTCAGATATTAGATTTAATAGTTTTGGAGTGGATTCTTTAGGGTTTTTTTTATGCACAATATCATGTCATCTGCAAACAGGGACAATTTGAGTTCTTCCTTGCCAATCTGGATGCCTTTTATTTCTTTGTGTTGTCTGACTGCTGTGGCTAGGACCACCAGAATTATGTTGAATAAAAGTGGGGAGAGTGGGCATCCTTGTCTTGTTCCTTATCTTAAAGGAAAAGCTTTCAGCTTCTCGCTGTTAAGTATGATGTGGGCTGTGGGTTTGTCACATATGGCCTTTATTATGTTGAGGTACTTGGCCTCTATACCCATATTGTTGAGAATTTTTATCATGAATGAATGTTGAATTTTGTCAAATGCCTTTTCAGCATCTGTGGAGATGATCACGTGGTTTTTGTCCTTTTTTTTGTTGATGTAGTGGATGATGTTGAAGGATTTTCAAATGTTGTACCATCCTTGCATCCCTGGGATGAATCCCACTTGATCATGATGGATGATCTTTTTGATGTATTTTTGAATTAGGTTTGCTAATAATTTGTTGGGTATTTTTGCATCTATGTTCATCAGGGATATTGGTCTGTAATTTTCTTTTTTTGTGGTGTCTTTGCCTGGTTTTGGTATTAGAGTGATGCTGGCCTCATAGCATGAGTTTGGGACTATTCCCTCCTCTTCTACTTTTTGGAAAACTTTAATGAGGATGATGGGTATTAGGTCTTCACTAAATGTTTGATAAAATTCAGCAGTGAAACCATCTGGTCAAGGTGTTTTGTTCTTTGGTAGTTTTTTGATTACCAATTCAATTTCTTTGCTGGTAATTGGTCTATTCAGATTTTCTGTTTCTTCTTGGGTCAGCCTTGGAAGGTAGTATTTTTCTAGAAAGTTGTCCATTTCTTCTAGGTTATCCATTTTGTTACCATATAATTTTTCATAGTATTCTCTCATGATTCTTTGTGTTTCTGTGGTGTCTGTTGTGATTTTTCCTGTCTCATTTCTGATTCTGTTTATGTGTGTAAACTCTCTTTTTTTCTTGATAAGTCTGGCTAGGGGTTTATCTTTTTTATTTATTTTCTCAAAGAACCAGCTCCTGCTTTCATTGATTCTTTCTATTGTTTTATTCTTCTCAATTTTATTTATTTCTGCTTTAATCTTTATTATGTCCCTCCTTCTACTGACTTTGGGCCTCATTTGTTCTTCTTTTTCTAGTTTCATTAATGGTGAGTTTAGACTGTTCATTTGGGAATCGTTCTTCTTTCCTGAGGTAGGCGTGTATTGCAATATATTTCCCTCTTAGCATGGCCTTCGCTGCATCCCACAGATTTTGTGGTGTTGAATTATTGTTGTCATTTGTCTCCATATATTGCTTGATCTCTGTTTTTATTTGGTCATTGATCCATTGATTATTTAGGAGCACGTTATTTAGCCTCCATGTGTTTGTGGGCTTTTTCGTTTTCTTTGTGTAATTTATTTCTAGTTTCATACCTTTGTGGTCTGAGAAGCTGGTTGGTACAATTTCAATCTTTTTGAATTTACTGAGGTTCTTTTTGTAGCCTAATATATGATCAATTCTTGAAAATGTTCCATGTGCACTTGAGAAGAAAGTGCACCGTGTTGCTTTTGGATGGAGTGTTCTATAGATGTCCGTTAGGTCCATCTGTTCTAATATGTTGTTCAGTGCCTCTGTCTCTTTACTTATTATCTGTCTGGTTGATCTGTCCTTTGGAGTGAGTGGTGTGTTGAAGTTTCCTAAAATGAATGCATTACATTCTATTTCCCCCTTTAATTCTTTTAGTATTTGTTTCACATATGTAGGTGATCCTGTGTTGTGTGCATAGATATGTATAATAGTTATAGCCTCTTGTTGGACTGACCCTTTTATCATTGTGTAATGTCCTTGTCTCTTGTGACTTTCTTTGTTTTGAAGTCTATTTTGTCTGATACAAGTACTGCAACTGCTGCTTTTTTCTCACTATTAGTTGCATGAAATATCTTTTTCCATCCCTTTACTTTCAGTCTGTGTATGTCTTTGGGTTTGAAGTGAGCCTCTTGTAGGCAGCATATAGATGGATCTTGTTTTTTTATCCATTCAGTAACTATGTCTTTTGCTTGGTGCATTCAGACCATTTACATTTAGGGTAATTATTGATAGGTACATACTTATTGCCATTGCAGGCTTTAGATTCGTGGTTACCAAAGGTTCAAGGGCAATTCCCTTACTATTCAACAGTCTAATTTAACTTACTTCATATACTATTGCAAACACACCTAAAGGTTTTTTTTCCCCCTCCTTTTTTCTTCCTCCTCCATTCTTTGTATGTTATGAATCATATTCTGTACTCTTTGTCTATCCCTTGGGTGACATCTTTTTAGCCTTAGGAATACTTCCATCTGTAGGAGTCCCTCCAAAATGCACTGTAGAGGTGGTTTGTGGGAGGTAAATTCTCTCAGCTTTTGCTCATCTGAAAATTGTTTAATTCCCTCCTTCAAATTTAAATGATAACCTTGCCGGGTAGAGTATTCTTGGTTCGAGGTCCTTCTGCTTCATTGCATTAAATCTATCATGCCACTCCATTCTGGCCTGTAAGGTTTCTGTTGAGAAGTCTGATGATAGCCTGAGGGTTTTCCTTTGTATGTGATCTTTTTTCTCTTTCTGGCTGCTTTTAAAAGTCTGTCTTTATCGTTGATCTTTGCCATTTTAATTATTATATGTCTTGATGTTGTCCTCCTTGGGTCCCTTGTGTTGGGAGATCTGTGCACCTCCGTGGCTTGACAGACTATCTCCTTCCCAAGACTGGGGAAGTTTTCAGCAATTACCTCTTCAATGACACTTCCTACCCCTTTTTCTCTCTTTTTCTGGTACTCCTATAATGTGAATATTGTTGAGTTTGGATTGGTCACACAGTTCTCTCAATATTCTTTCATTCTTAGAGATCCTTTTTTCTTTCTGTGCCTCAGCTTCTTTGTATTCCTCTTCTGTAATTCCATTTACTGTCTCTTCTACTACATCTAATCTGCTTTTAAATCCCTCCATTGTATGTTTCACTTCAGATATGCAATTTCTTAATGATTGAACCTCTGTCTTAAATTCATTCCTGAGTTCTTGAATATTTTTCTGTACCTCCATAAACATGTTTATAATTTTTATTTTGAACTCTCTTTCAGGAAGATTGGTGAGTTTGCTTTCATTTGTCCCTTTTTCTGGGGTTTGTGAGATTTTGGTCTGAACCATGTTCTTCTGTCGTTTCATATTTCTGTGTGGTGCCTACTAGTACACAAAAACTCCAGTCTCTGGAGCTGCTCAGCCCCTAGAGTGAGGTTGGGGGTCATAAGGGAGTGGAGCTGGTGTCTGGGGGGAGGAAATATCTGTTTCCTGATTCCTGTCTGTGGTTCCTGTCTCCAGTGTCAGAGCCAGTGGGCCAAGCACACATGTGTAAACCTCTGTGCTTTGCGTCTCTAGCTGTTGTAGGCGGCGCCTCCCTCTGGCTGGCCTGACGCCTGTGCAGTGACTGCAGGTTTGCACACAGGTGCCTGCAGGCCAGTAGGAACGCTCTGCAGGCTGTGTCACAGTGGGGGGCCTTGGAGCTGAGTAGGTAGCCAGGGTGATGGAGCACCTGAAGCTCCCCAAAGTTCCCAACCAGCTGGGCAGAGCACGCCCAGGCAACCTTGTCCAGCTCTCCCTTCTCCCACAGAGCAAGCTCTGTGCAAACCCCGTCCTTTCAGCAGCCCTCGGGCTGCTAGGAAGCCTCTCAGACTGCCTGCCTTTCCTCTGACACAGGGTGGCCAGGTGTGGATCCCTTCCTCCACAAACGGCTGGAATGTCACTTTTTCAAGCACTCCGCCTGTCTGAGCTCCCCAGTGTCCAGAGCACCACACAATATAGGATTCTGCTCATAAAGCAGATCTCCTGGGCTAGGTGTTCAGCAGTCCCAAGCTTCCACCTGCCTCCCCCGCTCCATTTCTCTTCCTACTGCCGGTGAGCTGGGGTGGGGGAAGGGCTTGGATACCGCCGGATTAAGGCTTTCCTATGTTACCCTGTTTCGTGAGGTCTGCTCTGTTCATGAGGTCTGTTTGCAGTCTGGTTCAGCCTTCTTTCTTGTTGCTGTTTTAAGGTTAGTTGTATTAATTAACTATATTTTTGTACAATTTTTGGTTTTGGGAGGAGCTCTCCCTCTCACCTCTCATGCTGCTATCTTGCCTCTCACAAAATTTTTAATTTTAATTAATTCAAATTTAAATAGGTACATGTGGCTGCTGGCTACCATACTGGATAGTGAAGCTCTAAATGATAACCTAATAATGCTATGGATTCTGGTTAGGAAGAGACACAAGGTTGATCAACAGGTAATTTAGGAGAAAGGAATTAAGTCCAGTGGTATCAATATATAATGTCATAATCTGGAAATCTAAACTACAAGTTAAAAATTATTATATTTACATACATATTTAAGGATCAAAAATAATTTCTAGGATAATCATGGTACATAGTAGTCCTTAAAATGTATTTTAGGACACGACAAATTGTTATTCAAATTACTTAAGTGGAATCTATTGGCATTAACAAAAATAGAAAAATACTTTTATAATATAGTTAATATTCATTACAGAATAAAAGTATAATAAATGTGTTATTCATAAATATAAACACATGATTAGGCATACTAATATTTATAAACACACCATAAAGGCTAACGGCAAGCAAAAAACAAATAGGAAAAGCTATTTAAATATCAGTTCTGCATAAAGTTCTTTTTAACATCAGCTTGATATTCTCAGCAGTATATATTGTTTAGTGAATTTTTATATCAATGTGATAGTACTATACTGAAGACTTCTGCTAAGAGAATTTATCTGGGCAGAATACAATGTAGAAACTGCTCTATTCTGAGATTTTCCCTCTATCAGGACAAACTGTATTGAGAAAGTAACATAACATTACCATATATCATCAATACTATGCATATTACTGTGATGTTTTAGATAAAAGTTTTGTTCAAATATTAATCCAAATTTCCAAGACTGTCTTATAAAAATAATAAACACCCATCAATGTTTAATATAGACTGTAAGTATTCTGGCTGGAAAGCTTTATAGCAAGGTTTGAATGATGTACCATATGGAAAAGGTATACAAGTACACTTTCTATTTATTGCTTGTCAGTAATAAACCCGGGGTCTGGTACACCTAAATGAGAGTATAACGAGTGAAAACACACATTATGAATATATACATACGAACTAATGAAATACAGGTTACTATTTCAAAGATTACCCCTTTATAATAGTCACTGTTTATGCAGTTTTAAGGTAAAGCATGATATAGGACATGAATTATTTAAAACTTATCATACCATATATAAAGTTTAAGCTATGTCTGGGATTTGAACCTTGTAAGTATTTCCAGAATGCCATCAAATATTAGAGTCTTAAAGTGTACTAGTTATACTGAATTCCATGTAAAAATAGCTTCAGGTAAATAAATGCACAACCAAGTACTTTTTCCACATAAATAGTATCAAAGCTTACCATAATTTACTTTAAAATTTCACAAGGATCTTAACTGCTATAAAATGTTGTAAAGGATTTACTAATTATCTAGTTACGATGGCAGGAATACAGTTTGAAGGGGAAATATAAGGATAGCATAAAGAGTTACACTGGAAAAGGTTTTCTGATCAAACAAGAAAAAAAAATTGTCTTATATTTGGGTTTTCACATTTTCTCCTGACCTTTGGGAGTTTTTGCAGTAAACTCAGGATCAAAATAGAATGTATCTTCAGGCCTCCCAGTCGCAGGTTTAAAAGGTGGGTGGATTTCTCTTCTGTACAGTTTCTGGAGGAAACAAAGAGACTTAGACATGTGTTAACTATAAAAAATATTTCAAGCAAGTTTTCATTGTATACTTACATTCCAGTCTATTGTTGAGAAAAACAAGTGTCTTTTAATTTCTTCAACTCCATCTGGTCCTGCGCCTATCAAAAATTGAATGCTTTTTTATTTTTTATTTAGTGGTAATTTTATTTCAAGTGAAATACATGCTGTTTGTTTAGTCTTTGCTTTTAATACTTAATCTAATATTTCATAATCCTACAACAAAAACAAATATTCACCTATCCCCTAAAAACAAACACCAACAAACACACAAAAGAAACAAATTAATTTAAGATTTTACCTAATCTGTTTGCAGGATTTCGTTTGAAAAGCATTCGTAAAAGACTCTGGGCTTCAGGACTCAAAAACTGTGGCATCCCAAGTTTGGCTCTAAATAATAAACCCACATATTAACATTTTAATTTTTGGAGGTATCTGTGTTTTATTTTTAAATTTCTTAAAATTAAGCCTTTTATTTTAAGATAATTTTGTGGATTCCCCCTCAGTTTTAACAAATAGTACAAAGAGATCCTGTGTACCCTTTACCAAGTTTTCCCCAATGGTAACATCTTACAAATCTGTAGTATATGATCATAATCAGGATACTGACATTGAAATAATTCACTGATCTCATTCAGATGTGTCAAGTTTTAATTACACTTGTTTTTGTGCATGTGTTTGGTTCTATGCCATTTTAACACATGTCGGTTCCTTTATTCACCACCACAGTAAAGATACTGAACAGTTCATCACCACTAGGATCCCTCACATTGCCCCTTCATGACCACAGCTCCCTCCCTCTCTCATTCCTCATCTCTGGCAACCATTAATCTATTCTACATTACTCTAATTTTGTCTTTTAAGAATGTTATGAAAATGGAATCATACAGTATGTAACCTTTTTCCACTCAGCCTAATTCCCTTGAGATTCATCCAAGTTGGTGTGTACAGCTGACTCTTGAACAATGCAGGGGTTAAGGGGTGCTAATCCCCCATGCAGTGGAAAATCTGTGTGTAACTTTTGGCTCCCCAAAACATAACTACTAACAGCCTACTACTGAGTGGAAGTCTTACTGATAACATAAACAGTTAACACATACTTTGTATGTTTTATGAATCATTTACATTTCCTTTAACTGCAAATGGTGTCATGTATGGTCTGCTTGTGTACGTAAGTTTTGGTAAATTTTAACTCTTCATAATATATTTGTGTATATTTCATGGTAGTAAATGATAGACTAGTATCTACATATATTTTAGGTATTTATGACATACATAACTTTTTTTGATATTTCTAGGCTATGTAGTTTGTGAGTTTTTCAAACTGCCACAAATCTCCAAAAAATTTTCCAACATATTTACTGAAAATAATCCATGTGTAAGTGAACCCATGCAGTTCAAACCTGTGTTATTCAAGGGCCAACTATAACTATATATCAATAATTCATTCATTTTTATTGTTAAGTAGTATTCTATGGCATGGATGTATCACAGTTTATTCACTTACCTGTTGAAGGTCATCTGGATTGTGTTCAGTTTTGGTTTATTACAAACAGAGGTGGGTACGAACATTTGTGTATAGGTTTTGTGTGAACACATAATAGAATTTTAGTCCATAATCTTCTAATGAACTGTTTCATTTTTCAGAATTTTGCAAAAAGCACTACTGTGAGAGTAAGATCATCTAAGTCTTAGTTCTGACTCTGTTACTAAGTACTTTGTGACCTTGGGAAAGCCAGTTCCACTAGGCCTGTTACCACTTCTTAACACAAGGGGATTGGATGTTAGATCAATGGCTCCCAAACTGTAGTCCTGGAACCTTTTTTCAAAAGGAATTTAAGAAATCCAACATTTAAAAGTACTAAAAGAATGTGTATTTCATATGCCTATTTTTCCCTCCCACTTCTCTTTGATAGCTCTGTAGGGAAGCAGGACTGGTGGGAAAGGGGTCTGTGGCATAGTCTGAAAAACACTGGCCTGGATGAGCATGAAGGTCAGTTTCAGCTCTAATATGTAATTTTATTCTTTTTCCCAACCTACAAATTAAGGAACCCAGTGATCATGTAAGTATGAAAACAGAGCTAGGGAAAATGGTTAGCAGAGAAGTTTCTATTTTAGAAATAGATGTATTTATTATTCAGCGAGTTCTTATTGAGCTACTATGTGCTAGACATTGCTTAGTGTTAAGGATACAAAGAGCCCCCCACAGTCAGGGAGGGAGATGGATATAGATAACCCTAGTACATTAAGAGATGAATTCAGAAGGACACATGGAAAGAGTGCTAAAGGAACAGTAGGGGATATGTAATTTAACATGGGAGATTGTGGAAGGCCTTAAATGCAATTTAAAGATCGAGAATTTACTCATTGTCTTCCCAACATTTTACTGAATAACATCTCTCTTGATACTCAGCAACAAAAAATTTCATGATCCCGCTAGTCTGTGGAATGCTATTATATTGTGGAATGCTTATCTATTATATCCCCATTGGAGACACAGAATAAGACACATTGCATATAAAAGGTGAGAAATCTAGAGTAAAGAAATCAGTATTTTTCTAAACATTTGTTTCCAGCATCTCTTCTTCAGAGACTACCTAGTCACATCTTGTAGAATTAGGGTTCTCTTGAACAAATCTAGAGAAACACTGCCATATTAGGTAACAGGGATATAGCAGAGGTCTTTAACAGTGTACAAACATGACCAGATTTATTTTCAAGAGGGTAACTCCAACTGTACTATAGAATGATCTGGAGTGGGAAGCATGGATAGGTAGTAGGCATTCTACTTAGGAGCTTGGTCCAGTAGTGGGGGTAGGAGACCA
This sequence comes from Smutsia gigantea, assembly GCA_032199065.1. Taxonomy (NCBI): domain Eukaryota; kingdom Metazoa; phylum Chordata; class Mammalia; order Pholidota; family Manidae; genus Smutsia; species Smutsia gigantea. The sequence goes on along the minus strand of JAVSCE010002754.1, from coordinate 17,528 downwards.
CCGTGGTCTGACAACTGTGAAAGGCTGGGACACTGAAATATTTCTGAGAGTGAATTTGGTGAATAACTGCACATGCAAGAAAGAGGAAGAACTCAGAAATGATTTCCAGGTTTCTGGCTTGGGAAATAGGGTGCATGGAAATTGGGAATACAAGAGAAAAAGAACAGCAAAGAGATAAATTTAGTTTGAAAATGTTAAATCATGCACGTCATCTGTTTTGGGAAAGCCATGCAGTTAAATGAATGGAAATACAGGTCTGGTGTCTGTAAGTTAAGGTAAGAAAGAGTGATCTGGAAGTAATTAAAATGTTTAAAGTAGTTATAGGAAAGACTGAGGAAAGCCAGGACAGTGAATGCAGAGGGGAAAAAAGCATATCAGAGATGGAACCCTGGGGAGCAGGAATACTTAAAAGATGGTCAGAAAAAGAACAATTTGGGAATTAAAAATAATGAATGCAATTGGCTGAATGTCATTGATTATTAAGTCCCACGAGTTCATTACAGTAAAAAAAAAAAGAAGAAGAAGAAAAGTCAACAGTAACACAAAAACCCAACTCATTGGAAACCACCCCACTGGAAGTAACTAGGGCTCTGACAACTGGAAATAATTAAGAAAAGAAGTATTTATTCTGCTTTTCTTGTTTGAGCATTGTTGCAAGGTGACTTAATAGCCCTAGTTTATGAGGGAAAGTTCATTGCTTTGGAAAATACCAGCTAATAAATGAAGAAGGAATAACAGTAATAGAAACTCACTATTTTTGAATCCTTAATAAAATAATTGTTTCAAGTAATGATTTCCAGTGGATGAAACAATTAGATGAAAGCCTGACAGGGAACTTTACAATGAAGGGATCAGTTGTAACTATGGGAACTCATCACTTAAAGTGGGGCAACCAGGTGTTGCAAGCCTCCTGATGTGATGCAATAGGGCTCAACAGTATGAGCTATGAAATAATCTTGCCAAAAAAGTTTAATAGAAAATGCAATAAAGGAACAAGTGAAACAATATCAGAAGGAGAATAAAAGAATTTCCACTCTCCTAGGAAAAGACATTGTTAACATCACCGTGGTAAGAAGAGAGCCTCCAGAACAATCCATTCAACTGATCAAAGACAACTAACTTGCCTAGGTGAAGTTTTTTTTTTTGCAAACCAGTTAATCATTAACTGCTCTTCATCAAGAAAGAATAGACTGACTCTAATAACCATACCTGAGTGCCAACTGGGCAGCAACAGCCCCACCCAAGTAACCATACTCTTATAGATGATGTTAACCCACTTGTGGCCTTGAAAATCTGCCAATTCTTGAACTCCACCCTTCCCCAAAGCCCTATGTAAGAACAGTGGTCTACTCTGCTTGGAGAGAGTACTCATCAGCACCACTTTCCCTTACTATAGTAAGCAATAGAATCAGCTTTACGGTTTTTTGTTATTGCATATATATATATATATGCCTTTTGTTCTGTCAGATATGGAGAGGTGGTCTCATCTTTTGACAAGGTAAATTCATAAAGTGGAATTCTATAAAACTGACATGGTTTCTACAAATAAATGGCAGGGGAAAAACTGAAGTAGACTGTTTTAGGTGAACAGAAGCTTAAGAAATACAGCCAAATGAATGTACAGACTTGGTTTGGGACTGTAAAGACAGTTCTGGAGAAAATCTGAAAATCTGGTTAATGACTGGTATTTGGTGGATACTTAAGCATTCTTACTAGTTTTGTTAGATGTGGTTACATAAGAAAACATCCCCATTTTTTTAGAGATGCAAACTGAAGTAGATGAGAAATGATTTGTTTGGAATGCTTAAAATATTTCAGTAAAGAAGAAAAGAAAAAAAAGAATGGATGCAGAAATATGGTAAAATCTTAATGACTGGAATCTGGATGACTGGTATATATGTGTTTACTGTGTTATTCTATTTTTGCGAATTTATGTTTGAAGATGTTCCTAATTAAAAAGAGGAAAGAAAGCAGGCCGAGAAGGAATGGTGAAGCAAGGGAGACCAAAAAAGGAATGGTTGAAGAGATAAGAGAAGTAGATGAAAGTAGAAAAACTAAGGGGGAAAGGCATAGTCAACAGTGTCAAATGCTCCTGTGAGAGATCTTCCTTACCTGTCCCATCTAAAATGGCACCCTGAAGTGAAGAGTAAACACTTCGAGAGTCCCTATTGCTATTACTACCTGAAATTATTATATTTATTTGTTTAAATATTAATTGTCTCCCCTCCAGAATGTGAGCTCTGTGAGACCACAGAAGATCTTGTTGGTCTTGCTCACACTGCATCCTCAGTACACATAGCAAGACCTCAATCATCTGTTGAATGAACTGTATGAACAAATGGTACAGAGAATGAGCTTTCTAACAATGTGCCACTGGTTTAAGTAACCAGGAGATCACTGATGACCACAGTGAGAGAAGTTTCAGTAGAGTGAATGAACAAATAGGCTGTAGAATTAAAGCAGCCAAAAAAATGGTAGCAGAAAGCACAGACTACTCTTTAAAGAAGCTTTGTGTTGAAAGGATTCAGGAAGATGGTGCAGAAACTCGAAAGGAAGGCCAGCTCAAAGAAACAGTTTTTTTCAACACTAGAGTGTGTTAGTTGAAATGAAGGTGCTAGAGTAGACGGAGTGATGACAATTCAGTGAACATTCACTTATATAGCAAATATTTTTTAACTTTTATTGTGAAGAATAATGAAGTGCAAAAACAAAAACAAAACAAAACCCCAAAGTACACAGCTCAGTGATTTACCGCAAAGAGTGCAGCCATCTGGCCAAGCAATATAACACTGCCAGAACACCTCATCTAATGTAACCACTTTCCTAATTTTGCCTCAGGCTTTTGCCATCTAAATACAGACCCTAAAAACTATAGTTTGCTTTTAAAACTTTATACAAAGAATTATTTGGTACTCATTCTCTCGTGTCTGAACTGCCTTTGCTCAACATTACTGTGAGATTTACCCAAGTCGTTGCACATAACTATGTTTTGTTCATTTTCTTTGCTGTATGGCATGCTATACCCATGGGCCAAAGGCCTCAGCCAGTTTTTGTATGGCTTTTGAGCTAAGAATGGCGTTTACATTTTTAAAGTGTTGGAAACAAACAATGAACAATAAGAATATGTGACAGAGACTATATAACGCCTGGAAAGCCTAAAATATTTACAGGGAGTCTGTCAACCCCTGCGGGATTCCAATGTATGGCTATACCATAATTTATTAATCCATTCCACTGTTTATGATCCAATTTCCACTTTTTGGCTATTACAAACAATTCTATGAACACCTTTGTACTTGTTCGTTGATGTGCAAGTAACTCGATGCATATAAATTGGGTGCCTGCCTAGAAGTGGGATTATTGGATGAGGTTATATATTTGCCTTTAGAAGCTAATGCTGAAAACTGCTTTCCAAATGGTTATGCAAGTATTTCTATTTCTTCCAGCTATGTGTATGTTGCCACTGCCTCATCAGCACTTTGTATTGTCAGTCTTTTTACTGTTAGCTATTCTGGTTCTGGTGGGGATGTAGTTGAATCTCACTATAATTTTAATTTGCATTTTCTAATTAATGAGGGTGAGCATCATTTTATAAGTTTATTGGCCACAGAATATCCTCTTTGGTGAAGTTCCTATGTCTCCTACCCATGTTTTTATTGGGTTCTTTCTTATTGATTGACTGGAGTTCTTGATATATTCTGGATACAAGCCCTTTGTTGGCTATATATGTCACAAATTTCTTCTACTCTTAATGGAATCTTTTGATGAGAAGTTATTAATTTTGATGTAGTAATAATTATGAATCTTTTCCTTGATGGCTAGTGCTTTCTGGTCTAAAGACTACTTTCCTTACCTCAAGGTTATGAAGATATTCTATTTGCTCTTCTAGAATTATTTTTGCCTTTTTACCTATGTATATATTTCTAATATGTTTGGAAATGATTTTTGTGTATGTTTTAAGTTGTAAGGTAAGGATTATCTTTTTCTATATGAATACCAATTTTTCTAGCACAGTTTATTTAAAAAGGCTGTCCTTTCCCTAGTGCGCTGCAATTTCCAATTATCACAAATCAAGTGTCCATATATGTATAGGTCTATTATTGGGCTTTCTATTCTATTGCACAAGTCTGTTTCCAATATTTGTTTCAATGCCATATTATCCTAATTACAGTTATAGTAAGATTTGACACTTGGTAAAGCAAGTCTTCCTATCTTGATCTTCTTAAGCAGTGTTTTAGCTATTCTTGGTCTTTGGTATTATCATATCAGAATCAGTTTATCAAGTTATACACAAAAAATTTGTTAGGAGTTAAATTTGATTTGCACTGAAACCATGGTTATTTCTTTTCTATCTTTTCCTTGTGCCCAGCGTGGTAGTCAGTAGCCACATACAGCTACTAAGCACTTTAAATGTGGCTAGCCCAAATTATGAGTATAAAATACACACTGAGATTCAAATAAGTATGAGAAGAATAATGTAATCTAATTAATCATTTTTTGATGTTGATTACATGATAAAATGTATCTTGGATATGTTGGGTTAAATAAAATATATTACAATTAATTTCAATTATTTCTTTTTAATTTTTAATGTTCCTACTAAAGAATTTAAAATTACATATGTGTTCACATTATATTTCTATTGGATAACACTGATCTATAGAATCCACATCTTTACAATATTGGGTCTGTCATAATGTGAATAGGGTTCAACTTTTCAAGTTTTTTTGGTCTTTTAAATTTCTTTAAATAAAATTTTCTTGTTTTCTGCATAGAGTTCATGCATAACTTTTGCTACATTTATCCACAGGTATCTAGTATTTTTTATACTATTATAAAGTTATCTTTTTTTAAAATTCCATTTTCTATTAGTATACAGATATGAAATAGATTTATTGACCTTTTATTAGTAACTTTGCTACATTCTTATTAGTTCCAACAATTTATATGAAGATTTGGATTTTCTATGGACACAATCATGTTATGTAAATAATGATAATTTTATTTCTTCTTTTTAAACCTTAAACCTTTCTTCTTTAGCTTGCATTACTGTAGTTGTTAGTACCTCCAGGACACAGTGAACAGAAGTAGAATGGGTATCCTTGTGATATTCCAAATCTCAGATGAAGCATTCAATATTTCACCATTAATGTGAGGATAACATGAGTACTCTAAATCTAAGAGGTGTGCTCATATTTAAACCATATAATATTGATGTCATATTAATGAATTTCTTAGTTATTGTTTACACTGTACCCAACATTCTAAAATCTCACTTTTTAGTTTGAAGTATTTATTTTTAAATCCCATCAAAATATATCCACTAGAGAATACTTACTTAAGAATCATAGTCATTGTTTCTTTTCGATCTTTTCCCTGGAAAGGTAGTGTACCAGTGAGCATCTCAAACTACAAAAAGGCAAAATAACCAGAGGTATTAGTCAATAAGTATAAAATTTCAACGCCAGAAGGTAAAAAAGCATCATCTTAGTTACAAATCTTTTAATTTGCTACATAATAAAACAAGTGCTTTATTTTTCTACTAGATTCATTATTGAACCTCTAGAAAAAACCCCTCAAACCTTACCATTAACACACCAAAAGACCACCAGTCTGCACTCTGAGTATGACCTCGACGATTAACTACTTCTGGAGCCATATATTCCACAGTTCCACAAAAGGAATATGCCTTCTTTTCATGGTCAATAGATTCTTTACTTAGGCCAAAATCTGCCAAAATAAATATCAAATTCATAAATACCCTGTAATAATTTGCATATGTAAAGTTTAAACTGAGTTCCAATATTTACATTAATTATTGAAAAAATTCTAACCCAACTTTTCGACACAAACAATTATGTTACTCAATATTTGTACCCTGATAAACCTTAAGGGAAATTATATAGGAGAGAATATTTTAATAAACTGAGGATTTTTACCTGTTAACTTGATGTGACCTTCCTCATCAAGAAGTATGCTGAAAGAAAAAGTCAGAAAATCTTTTCAAACCATGAAATAGAGAGCTATAAAAGCTAAAACTGAAATTACTTTGTTAATCAGATCACCCATTCATTCTGAAATACTACTTCAGACTGTCAGTAAGAAGACAAAGGTAAAGAAGGAAAAAAATATTTTTTGACACATATGTAACAACCTTCAAAGGCAAAGCCTTATAAACGTGTGTAAATGAGCCAGGGAGCACTTGAAAACTATTAGGAAAAGAACCAAAACCTATACTCTCCTAAGTTGCTCCTTCTAATGCCTTTCTGCAGAGGTGGCCTAACTAAAATCATTAGTGCTTGCCCAAGAGACATAGAGAAGATCCACATATTTAAGTCAAATGCATTAGAGTTGTCATTCTTTTGGTCATTTGTAAGGCAGCTGACTCAATCATTCTTTCCTAGCTTTTTTTCTGACATGACCTACCCAATTCTCTTCTCAACACACCTTCCTCACAACTCCTTGTTTTCACTGACCCATCCCTTCACTGTATATATTCTTTAGTGTTTTCCATCTTTCTCAGTAAATTGTGGGCTCCTAGACTTTATTCGTCTTTTGGCTCACTGCCTGCCAGAGCACAGACAAAAAACAAATGTATGTTGAATGACTGTGGCCAGTCTACTAAGGGCCAATAAGGCATTCTAAATAGTTGGGGCCTCTTCTCAAGGGTACTGTACACCATAAAAGGTTTACATGCACAGAGGGTAGAGATAATCAGTTCTGCAATTTTAGAAAACAGTTTAGAGGGAAAATCATGATAGAGAAGAACAAATGGAGAAGACACAGGTTTCTGGCTTTAGCAAATACTTGAGAGGAAAGTAATGTCATTAATTAAAGAACTATAGAAAGGGGTAAGTACTAAGCTCTAAGCAAATAATTATACTTCTGGACAGGTGTTTTAGTACACTGACCTGAAAGGCCAAGTAATAGACTGTTTTACTTATAGTCAAGGCTATTCCATAATATAGGCATTTCATGACTTTTAATTGTAACTATAAAAATGTGCAGGCCAAATTTTGTTAAAATATAATTTTACTGTGCCAAAATACTACCAGCCTTTCTCTGTTATCAATTTAACTATGGTTACAATAAAGTTTTCCACTGAGGGTAATTCAGAAGGGACATATTTTTCAAGTCTCTTTCATAACAAAGGACTTTTTATGAAAAAATGCTAATCTTGATTATGAAGCTAACACATTTGGAGACTATAAAGAGAATTATTAGGTATGTTGGAAATCATCCTTCCATCTGATAAATACATGAAAGACAGTTCTAAAAACAAAACAAAACAAACCTCAAATCATTCTTAGTAATTTTGAGAGGAAAAATAAACATGGCTAGAAGGGCATTTTATACCTTCTATAGCAAATGCATTCTTTTAAGATAACCAAGCCCATCCTTTATCTCTGAAAGAAAAAGCCAACTGTATTACTCTCAATATGCAAAGTTCCCTTACCGTCCTACCTACATTTGATCTTATTTGACCTGTCAAACAGGTCAATTATATATTTATATATAATTACATATAATTTTATGACCAATACTGATATAATGGACTACAATAAATACATCCAATTAAATGATATAAAACACTAACACATATTTTTATTATGAGTGTTTAATCTTATGTTTCTAGGAAATATTTTCTTCAAAGGATTACATGGTTGAATATTTATTCCCATAAGGAATTATATTTTATGTCACAATAGTTAGAAATTGGGAAAATGATGAGAAAAAGTCAGTAATTATCTGGGAATAAAAGCAGAACCATATGAAACTTACCCAAAAACAAAATATGTGAAAAAAAAATGTAAAATGTGAAAGTATAACAATTTCTAAATGATCACTTAACAGGATTCCAAAGGGGCATTTCCTGTTTCCTGTTACAATATATAATTTAAATTGTGCATGTAACATTTTAATGTAACGTCCAAATTCTTGATAGAGGTTGCACAACTCTATGAATAGACTATAAACCACTGAATTGTACACTTTAAATGGATGAATTGTATAGTATGTCAGTTACATTCCAAGCTGATTTAAGAAATTCTAGATAGAGCAAGGCTCTTGTTTATATTCTCAAAAAAGCAAAAAAAAACCTTTCTCACTCAAAATGGTAAATAACAAACAATGACAAATTAAAACACAGGAGTGTGTACAATTAAATAATATTAACTTCTTGATAACTGCTATTATAAGAGCAATGGGAAATTTGCTCAACTCTCACATAAAATTTGAAATTGTGGATAAGAAAATTTTCAATAAATAGTATTTTGAGGAAAGCATTAGCTCTATGCCATCCCTCATACCAAGAAAATTTCTAAATGGAGATAAAAGTTAAAAAAGAAACCATAAAATTAGATGATAAATATCTGATTCTAGGTTTGGAAAAGCCTTTCTAAAAATAAAAATCATGGAAGAAATCACAAAAGAAAAGTTGGTAGATCTGACTGAGAATCAATACTTGTGTAGGCTAAAATAAAGTTAAAATTGAAAGATAAACTACAAAAATGTATTTGCAACGTATGTCAAGTGGTTAATTTTTTAATTTGTAAAGGTCTTTTAAAAATCAATGGGAAAAAATAACATTTCAAAAGAAAAATGAGCAAGGGCCATGAACAGAGAAAAATCACATACAAATACAAATTGCTGGTAAACATATGAACATAGATTTCAACCTCATTAAAAGTCAAAGAATGCAAATGAAAGCAAGATAACATTAACAGAGATTTCGATTAATAGATACTTAAAAGCATGAGAATTCATAGTATTAGCTGAAATGTGAAGCATAGGCACTCTAATGCAATGCTTGTGGTAGTTCTATGAAGTGATTTTACTTTTATTACCTCCTAAATAATTATATTACATTGTATTCAACTTAGTAGCATGATTTCTTACTTTTCTGGTTTTAAGTCTCTATAGATTATTCCCAGGCTATGCAGATGGTCTAAAGCAAGTGCAAGTTCAGCCAAGTAGAATTTGACGTCTTCTTCTGTGAACATCACCTAAAATAAAATAATTTGTCTTTATTTTCCTTTTGTTTGTGATTTTTTTAAAAAAATTATTTTGGTATCATTAATCTATAATTACATGTGCAATATTATGGTTATTAAACTACCCCCTTCATCAGGTCCCCCCCACCAACCCCATTACAGTCACTGTCTATCAACGTAGTGAGATGCTATAGAATCACTATTGTTTGTGACTTTTATTTAAAATTCTATCCTAGAGTTTAAATACTCAACAAATTATAAATGTGCTAATTACATGTAGTTTTACCCGCAATTTACTTACGAAAGCAATCTGCAAAAATGATTGAAATCAGTCAACTAATCACTTATGAAGTGCTAAATATGCACTTTGGAGGAAACAGTTTTGCATTTTGTTAAGTAATAACTATATCCAGATTATATCATTGTTGCCACACCACAGTAACATCTTAGAAATGAAAAGTGATCTTTAAAATGCATGCTGAATTTCTACTACTAATTGTTTAAGGATATCATGTTGCTGTATTATTGCTTTTGAAAAACTGTAACTGAAAGAAGCCAGACAAAAGACAGTCTATCAGTTAAAGTCCTACTTTGAAAATATATGAAAAAGGTAGGAAAAGGAATCTTTGGCTCTGGTTCTTCAATGTAAGAATCTTGTGCCACTAGAGAAAATATGGTAAGCATAATATTGAAATTTAACAAAGCTTTAGTTGAAACAGGATTCATATATTAAAATAAGAGATTAATTATATACCTCTTTGGATAAGCGTGTAAACAAATCTCCTCCCCTGAGAAAATCCAAAATAAGATACAACTTCCCTTCAGTCTGAAAAGCTGAATGAAGAAACAAAAATTTCCATTTAATCCACCATAGTTTATTTTTTTAGGCTACATTAGGTCAAGTTATTCATAAAGGAATTTTATTTTTAAGCAAATTAATGGTTATATCATAGATCTAAACTTACTTAAAAATTTTTTTAATTGAAGAGTAGCTGACATACAATACTATTTTAGTTTCAGATGTACAACATAGTGATTTGACAATTATATACACTATGAAATGTTCACCATGATAAGTATAGTTACCATACAAAGTTATCACAATATTACTCACTATATTCCTTACACTATACTTTTCATCCCCGTGACTTACTTATTTTATAATGGAAGTTCCTACCCCTTTATCCCCTTCACCTACTTCACCCACCTTCCCATCCCCTTTCCCTATGGCAACCACCAGTTTGTCCTCTGAATTGATGAGGATATTTCTGGTTTGTCTTGTTTTCTAGATTCCACATATATGTGAAATCATATGGTATTTGGTTTTCTTTGTCTGACTTACTCACTTAGCATAATACCCTCTAAGTCCATTCATGTTGTCATGAATGGCAAGATTTCATTCTTTTTTATGGCTGAGTAACATTCCACTGTGCATATGTACCACATCTTCTTCATCCATTCATCTATTGATGGACACTTATGTTGCTTCCACATCTTGGCTATTATAAATAATGCTGCAATAGATTTTTATTTAGAAGATAATTACTGATTTCTTAGTTTCCATATGGAAATGTCAAATGCAATGTTTCTTATTATAGAACCACTAGAACATTTGTTAGATTTTATTCAGGCAATAGCCTCTCAGGAATACAATAGTTCTAAAACATGTGATCAATAAGAAAAATTCCCAACAGGAAAAGACTTAATTAACCATAAACCAAAATAGAAAAACCATGTCACTCAACTAGGGAAAAAAATGTGGGCTGGTTAGCTTTAACTACACATAATAAGAATCACTACACCTTTACCCACTGAGAAAAACAAATATGCCTTTGGGGAAAGGAAAGGTGGTAAAAGTTTCAGGACACTGACATTAGGGATTTTTCTTGCTTTTAAGCTGGGTTAACATGTATGGACTATAAAATGTTGATCCATTATTATTATCTACTATATACTGAAAAAACAATGATTATTAGTACCTGTTCCTATGGCTACCAATCAGAAACTGTAATGTTTAAAAGAAACACAAGCTAAGCACAATAAAAGCTTCTGAAGTTTGTCTAAGAAGTAGTGCCTTAATTTCCATGACTTTACTTCTATGTATCTGTTGAACACATATAAATATACACAAATAAATATTTATATACATTAGTATACCTGAATGCATTCAGGGAATGGGGGATGAGGTAAAGGGATGAGGGGGGAAGTGGTTCATAACTTACCATAATGCAACTTGACAATAAAAGGATGGTTAACTTCTACCAAGATATCACGCTCCATTTTTGTCCGAACACGGTCTCGAACTATAAAATATTGCACATATGGCTACATTCCAATAGCTTTCAGAGACAATTTTTAAAGCAAAATCTCTTCGGTGTCTACTTTAAATAAAATTTTTCTTGTATGTGTAAAAAGTGAATTCACATTTTTATACATATAAATAAAACAATTTGTAACTCTTTGATTTCAAAAATTAAGAACTATGTTTTTATTAAATTATATAACCAGTAGAAATTGTATATATTGATAAAATCTGTGCTTTAATTAAAAAAAATACACAGCATATTAGGTTTCGGTTTTAACATCAAATTTACAAGTATTTTAATCAAAATTATGAAAAATGGCCAAAAAAGAGCAACTTTTTAAAAACAAGACTTCCCAATGAAATATTAAAACACACAAAAAATATAATAGGTTTCAATACCCCTACCAACCCTACCAATTCAATTCAACATTCATTAAGCACCTATAAAATGTGGCAGACATGATGAAGAATGGAAATACCCAAAAAGGTCTATTTCGAGGGAGAGAGAAGAGGGAGAGGAGATACCTGTGGTGCAGCTGAAAACAAAGGTTTTTGGAGCTAGAAAGATAGGGATTCGGATGTGTGTAATCTTGAGCAAATTACTTATTTAAACTCTCTGAGCCTCAGTTACTTCTCATCTATAAAATGGGGATAACACCATGGTACCTTTGGGGGCTGCATGACCATTTGAGAAGATTTGTACATCCCAGAGCCTGGCATATAAGAAACATTCAATTAAATGGTAGGTTTAACACTATGAATATGATGAAGAGATGAAATGATTTACTACCAGCAATAAAAGTATAGGGATTCAGAGAAGGGAAAGATCAGTTTTACTTGCTTAGGAAGGCTAGAGGGAAGAGGTAAACTAGGGTCTTTGAGAGTGGAATTTAGATGGCTGGGCAGGATTGGACCTAGAGAAGAAAAGTCCAGATATTGAGTACCAGTGCAAGCAAGGACATGGAGGCATGCATGACAAACAAGAAGGAACCAAATCAGTGTGGCAACTTGGAGGTATAAAGTACCTAGGATCCAGATTCTTGGCAATTTGGAATCAGTACATATTTACATTTGACCCATAGGCAAAGCTCTCTTTTACCAACCAAATATTTTCTGAGCAAATTCTATGAGGCAGGCACTGAGAGATATAAGCTTAAATAAAATAATTTTCAAGAAGATCATAATCTGGTGGGGATGAAAGACAAGTAAATAAATGATTAGAATACATTCTGGTAAGTACTCTTGTGTTGGTAACTCAATGGATGTAAGAGGTGGAAATGGTCATTCATTAAAGTTTGAATATTTTTCTGTTGTATAATAAGATAAATCATAAATGACTTCTACTTTTCAAGCCAGAGTGACTAAATGGTTGGGCCAAAGATTAAACAGAAAGAATGGAAAAGAGTCTTTTGTAGGGGGAGGTGGGGACAAAGAGGAAGGTAAGTTGGTTTTCTTTTCAATTTAAGGTGACCACAGACATTTAAAAGACAGAAATAAGATCCCTGGAAAAATAAAGAAGCAAAAAAAAAAAAAATCCTATGTTTCCCACCCTACCAGCTTTCTACCCCCAACTAGGAGATTTTGGTGTCAATGACTGAAAATAGGCAAACCAAGAAGAGGAATTGATTGCTCTTGATCTCTATCCATCTCTGTCTTTAAATGACTTCTCCAGCTGGTGTATCAAATTCAGTATCAATCTCTGATTTCACTATCTTGTCCTATCACTACAACTCTGGTGTCTTATATTCAATAGGCCCTTTCTATTATTTATGTGAATGAGGTTCATCATCCAGGCCTGTTGATAATCCTGTTCCAGTCTAACTCAAATCTACCCTTTTTCCACTGCTACCCACACAATCTTGGATTAGGTTCTTATTACCTTGAAGCTGGATTCCAAATTTCTACCTCTTTCAATAATTATACAAAGCTTACAAAGCTTATCATTTAAAAATCACTTCTCTGCTCAGTAAGCAGCAAAAATATCCACCAGTATATCCGTCTTCTATTATTCTATCACAACGAAAAGAACAATTATTTGGGAGTCAACAGCTTTAGTTTTTAGTGGCCAGGCTAACAGCTAGATGGTTACCTTGGTCAAATCCTTTCACTGTTCAGGGACTTCCTGCTTTCTTTTCTATAAAATGAAAGGCTAGAACAAGATGATTTTCTTTCTCTTCTGATTCTCTTGTGTGATGGATTCCTTATACGTAACACTGGTGAGACCTCATTTAGTTGAGAATGATCAGTGAGATTCATTTACTAAAGAATTCCTTCATTTTGTCTGAGGTAGGACTGTGTATTAATTCTAACTTGGTTTCTTTTACTTAAGACATAGTGATGAATATAAATTATCTTACATTAGGTATTTTGATTAGGATATACTGGATCAGAAGAAGGCATGTTTTGTATTGGTTAAACTCTAAACCTTAAAATATAATTTGTTAATACTGATGCATGTTGGGAAAGCAACTACATTCATCTGAAATAATTTTTCTTATGCAGTAGTTATTAGCTTTTAAACCCTCCTTGGCTTGGACATGAGAGTGAACAAGAAGAAATGCTGTTTATGTCTCTAGGGTTACGTGTTAAGAAACTGTTTTAAGCAATGGTTTACAAAACCTTTAGGCCCATAGACTACTGTACTAGGACAAAAGTTCCGGTAAATTCAACCTAATGCTATTGATTTCTATTTGACCCCATTTGTTGTATTAATAGGAACGTTAAAATGGAAAGAGACTTCTGATTAAACATGGATGTTTTACTTTGTATTGGCTTCCAAAAACCCACTGAAATTACAATAATGGAAAAATTATGCATAAACTCACAAGGACAAAGAATAGGAGAAGAAGCAATAGCAGAAGATGAATAAGTAGTAACTCACACAGCAAACTGGAGAAAGCTAAAATCTAAGCCTAAGGGAAGGAAGCCAGTGAGAAATAAGCAAATTATTGCCATAGAATCCTTTCTGATTAGTTTTTTAGTACCTCATTCTTAAACAAGGAAAAGATAGCAAAGGATCCCTAGACATTTTGAAGAAAGACTCTAAACATGAAAAACAGCTACCAAAGTAAACAGAAAAAAAGGAATAATGGGAAGCAGAGACAATGTAAAGAACAAAAGAAAACAAAACAAAAATCAACTTTGTAATATATATCCATGGAGAGAGCAATGAACAAATGGCAACTGTAAAATGAGAAGCTTTAAAAGGTATAAGGGGGAGGGGCTCTTTCGTCCCCTCCTGGCATAAGCCAGGAGCTCTGTCCTCTTGCTTTATCTCTAAATAAAAGCCTCTGCTTTGCTCTCCTACCTTGAGTATTTGTGAAGTTCATTTTTCCACTCCATGAACAAGAACCCTGGCATCAAAGCTATGGTTCAAGACAGTCTGATATTATTAGCCAAACAGACACATGGAAGAATGCAACAGAATAGATGAACAGAAATATAGTAAACTATTGCCAAATAATATTCTGGGAAGATGGCAGCGTGAGCAGGGCAGCGGAAATCTCCTCCCCAAACCATATATATTTGTGAAAATGCAACAAATACAACAACTCCTAAAAAAGAGACCAGAAGATACAGTACAACAGTCAGGCTACAGCTACACCTGCGAGAACTCAGTGCCTCACGAAGCAGGTAAGATACAAAGCCGCGACCCAGCGGGACCCGACAACTCCCTCACCCCAGCGCACCGGCCGGAGGAAAAGATTCAGAGCAGGAAGGGACTGGAAGCACAGGCCTGCCAAATAACCAGCCCTGGTGATCTGCTCTGGGAGCACTGACCCACATTGCGTGGTGTATCAGAGATTAGAGAAACAGAAGTGCAGGATCCGAGACAGAGGCTGAAAGCAGGTCCGTGCAGCCAGCTCCCTGGGACAAAAGAAAAGCGGGCACTTTTTTTTTGGTTGTTTTATTTTTTTGGTTTTTTTAAGTCTTAAAGAGACAAGGGCCCAACAGCAGAACAAAATCATCCCAGTGCACTGAGCCCAGGCGTCTGGGAGTCTTGGGGAATTTCTGAACCCTTGGCTGGCGGCCGGGCAAAGCAGCTGTGCCAAGGCTTCCCAAAGAGATCAGCAGCCTGCCATTCGTTCCCAGAACAGTGGAGGAGCGGCCCCGCCCACAGCAACCTCACAGAATCTACTTCCGGCAGGCGCGCAGCTAAGCGGGAAGGACGCCAGAACCCACATCAAGGGCTGGAAAGCACCAAGGGGACCAGAAGGCACCCAGTGAGACTTCAAACCTCCACAGTGCCATAGGCTAGGCTGAGGGTGACCCTGTACACATGTAGCTCCGGGGATTATCCTAGAGACTGCCTCCCGGTGGCGAGAAACCAGTTCAGGCCCCGGAGAAGGGCAAGGAGAACAACAAGCAGGAAGGGACTTTGTTCTCCCAGCTGACACACGTGGCACCTACCAGTGACCACTTCTATCACCATGAAAGACAGAGGAATATGGTACAAAGATTACCCAGACAACCCCAGAGAGAGGGCCTGATGGGATAGACTTACACAATCTTCCTGAAAAAGATTTCAGAATAAAAGTCATAACCATGCTGATGGATCTACAGAGAAATATGAAAGAGCTAAGGAAGGAAGTAAGGAAAGACAATGCAGAAATCAGACAAGCGATCGATAGGCTTAAGAGCAGAATGGACGAGGTGCAAGAGACTGTTAATGTAACAGAAATCAGAGAAAAGGAATACAGAGAAGCTGAGGCAGAGAGAGATCAAAGGATCTCTAGGAATAAAAGAATATTAAGACAACTGTGTGACCAATCCAAACGGAACAATATTCGCATTATAGGAGTACCAGAGGAAGAAGAGAGAGAAAAAGGGATAGAAAGTGTCTTTGAAGAAATAATTGCTGAAAACTTCCCCAAGCTGAGGAAGGAAATAGTTTCTCAGTCCACAGAAGCCCACAGATCTCCCAACACAAGGGACCCAAGGAAGACAACACCAAGACACATAATAATTAAAATGGCAAAGATCAAAGATGAGGACAGAGTATTAAAGGCAGCTAGAGAAAGAAAAAAGATCACCTACAAAGGAAAACCCATCAGACTATCATCAGACTTCTCAACAGAAACCTTACAGGCCAGAAGAGAATGACATGATATATTCAACGCAATGAAACAGAAGAGGCTTGAACCAAGAATACTGTATCCAACACAATTCTTATTTAAATTTGAGGGAGGGATTAAACAATTCCCAGAGAAGCGAAAGCTGAGGGAATTTGCCTCCCACAAACCACCTCTACAGGATATCTTAAAGGGACTGCCCTAGATGGAAGCACACCTAAGGCTAAAAAGATGTCACCAGAGAAAATAAAATCATAGCAAAGAGAGCAGACCAACCAAATACTAACTAAAGACAAAAAGGAAAATTAACTATCCACAAAAACAGTCAAAGGAAATGTAAAAAAGTACAGAATAAAACACCTACGATATAAAGAATGGAGGAGGAAGAAGAAGAGAGAGAAATAAAGAATCATCAGACTGTGTTTATAATAGCTTAACAAGAGAGTTAAATTAGACTGTTAGATAGTAAGGAAGCTACCCTTGAACGTTTGGTAACCACGAATCTAAAGCCAGCAATGGCAATAAGTACATATCTATCAATAATCACCCTAAATGTAAATGGACTGAATGAACCAATCAAAAGACACAGTAACAGAATGGATAAAAAAGCAAGACCCATCTGTATGCTGTTTACAAGAGACTCACCTCAAACCCAAAGATATACACAGACTAAAGGCGAACGGATGGGAAAAGATATTTCATGCAAACAAGGAGAAAAAAGCAGGTGTTGCAGTACTTGTATCAGACAAAATAGACTTCAAAATGAAGAAAGCAGCAACAGATAAAGAAGGACATTATATAATGGTAAAGGGGTCAGTCCAACAATAGGATATAACCATTATAAATACATATGCACCCAACACAGGAGCACCAACATATGTGAAACAAATACAGAATTAAAGGAGGAAATAGACAGCAATGCATTCTGTTTAGGAGACTTCAACACACCACTCACTCCAAAGGACAGATCAACCAGACAGAAAATAAATAAAGACACAGAGGCACTGAACAACACACTAGAACAGATGGACCTAACAGACATCTACAGAACTCTGCACCCAAAGCAGCAGGATACACATTCTTCTCAAGTGCACATAGAACATTTTCCAGAGTAGACCACATACTAGGCCGCAAAAAGAGCCTCAGTAAATTCAAAAA
>JAVSCE010002753.1:0-18633 GCA_032199065.1 Smutsia gigantea | reverse complement strand
AGGATCAAATGGTGTTTCTATTTCTGGTTTTTTTAAGGACCTACATTCTGCTTTCGGCAGTGGTTGTATCAATTTACATTCCCATCAACAGTGTAAAAGGGTTCCCACTTCTCCCCATCCTCACCAATATTTGTTATTTCTTGTTCTTTTGATAGTGGCCATTCTGACTGGTATGAAGTGCTATCTTATTGTGGTTTTGATTTGCATTTCCCTGATGATTAGCAATGTGGAGCATCTTTTCATGTGCCTATTGGCCATTTGTATTTCTTCTTTGGAGAAGTGTCTGTTCAGATCCTCCACCCCTTTTTTAATCAGGTTATCTGTTTTTGGGGGTGTTGAAGCATATGAGTTCTTTATATATTTTGGATGTTAACCCTTATCATATGAGTCATTTACAAATATATTCTCCCATACTGTAGGATGCCCTTTTTTCTGCTGATGATGTCCTTTGCTGTACAGAAATTTTTTAGTTTGATGTAGTCTCTCTTCTTCATATCTGATTATGTTTCCCTGGCCCAAGTAGATGTATCCAGGAAAGAATTGCTCATCCTTATGTTTAATAGATTTTTGCCTGTTTTCTTCTAAGAGTTTTATAGTCTCATGAGTTATACTCAGGTCTTTGATCCATTTTGAGTTTACTTTTGTGTATGGAGTTAGACAATAATCCAGTTTCATTCTCTTGCATGTAGCTGTCCTGTTCTCCCAACACCAGTTGTTCAAGAGGCTGTCATTTCCCCATTGTATATCCATGGCTCCTTTATCATATTTTAATTGACCATATATGCTTAGGTTTATGTCTGGGCTCTGTAGTCTGTTCCATTGGTCTATGGATTTGTTCTTGTGCCAGTAACAAATTATCTTGAGTACTGTGGTTTTGTAGTAGAGCTTAAAGTCAGGGAGCATAATTCCCCCCACTTTATTCTTCCTTCTCAGGATTGCTTTGTCTATTCAGGGTCTTTTGTGGTTCCATATGAATTTTAGAACTATTTGCTCTAGTACATTAAAGAATGCTGTTGGTATTTTGATAGGGATTGCATTGAATCTGTAGATTGCTTTGGGAAGGATGGCCATTTTGACAATATAAATTCTTCCTACCCATGACCATGGGATGTATTTCCATTTATTGGTGTCTTCTTTAATTTCTCTCATGAGTGTCTTGTAGTTTTCAGGGTATAGTCTTTAAATTCCTTGGTTAGGTTTATTCCTAGGTATTTTATTCTTTCTGATGCAATTGTAAATAGAGTTGTTTTCCTGACTTCTCTTTCTGCTAGTTCATCGTTAGTATACAACAATGCAACAGATTTCTGTATATTGATTTTGTATCCTGAAACTGCTGAATTCAGTTATTTGTTCTAATAATTTCTTTGTTTTGTCTGATTGCCATGGCTACAACCTCCAGTACTATGTTGAATAAAAGTGGGGAGAGTGGGCATCTTTGTCTTGTTCCTGATCTTAAAGGAAAAGCTTTCAGCTTTTCACTATTAAGTATGATGTTGGCTGTGGGTGTGTCATATATGGCCCTTATTATGTTGAGGTATGTACCCTCTAAACTAATTTTGTTCAGAGTTTTTATCATGAATGGATGTTGAATTTTATCAAACGCTTTTTGTGCATCTATTGACGTGATCATGTGGTTTTTAACTTTCTTTTAGTTAATGTGGTGGATGATACTGATTACAAATACAGTACCATCCTTGCATCCCTGGAATAAATCCCACTTGGTCATGGTGGATGATCTATATGATGTATATTTGAATTCAGTTTGCTAATATTTTGTTGATAATTTTTGCATCTATGTTCATCAGGGATATTGGTCTGTAATTTTCTTTTTTTGAAGTGTTGCCTGGTTTTGGTATTAGCATGATGCTGGCCTCATAGAATGAGTTTGGAAGTATTCCCTCCTCTTTTATTTTTTGGTACACTTTAAAAAGGATGAGTATTAGCTCTTCTTTAAATGTTTGGTAGAATTTGGCTGTGAAGGCTTCCGGACCTGGAGTTTTGTGTGTTGGGAGTTTTTGCATTAACCATTTGATTTCATTGCTGGCAAATTGTCTGTTCAAATTGTCTGTTTCTTCATGGGTCAATCATGGAAGATTGTATTTTTCTAGGAAGTTGTCCATTTCTTCTAGGTTGTCCAATTTACTAGCATATAATTTGTCATAGTATTCTCTAATAATTCTTTGTATTTCTCTGGTATCCATTGTGATTATTCCTTCTTCATTTCTGTTTTTGTTTATGTGTGTACTCTCTTTTTCTTGATAAGTCTGGATGGGGGTTTATCTATTTTGTTTATTTTCTCAAAGAACAAGATCCTGGTTTCATTGATTTTTTCCTATTGTTTAACTCAGCTCTATTTTATTTATTTCTGCTCTGATCTTTATTATATCCCTCCTAGTAACTTTGGGATTCATTTGTATTTCTTTCTATAGGTTCTTTAATCATGAGTTTAGACTGTTTATTTGGATTTGTTCTTGTTTCTTCAGGTAGGCCTCTATTGCTATGTACCTCTCTCTCTCTTAGACTGCTTTTGCAGTGTTCCACAGTTTTTGGGCTATTGAATTTTTGTTTTCATTTGTCTCCATGCATTGTTTGATTTCTGTTTTAATTTTTTCATTGGTCCATTGATTATTTAGAAGCATGTTGTTTAGCCTCCATGTGCTCGTAGACTTTTTTGTTTTCTTAGTGTAATTTATTTCTAGTTTCATACCATTGTAGTCTGAAAAGCTGATTGATACAATCTTTTTGAATTTATTGAGGTTCTTTTTGTGGCCTAGTATGTGACCTATTCTTGAGAATGTTCCATGTACATTGAGAAAAAGTGTATCTTTCTGCTTTTGGGTGGAATGTTCTGTAGATGTCTGTTAAGTTGATCTGATCTAATGTGTAGTTCATTTCTTCTGTTTCCTTATTTATTTTCTGTCTGGTTGATCTTCTGTCTATTCATGTAAGTGGTGTGTTTAAATCTCCTAAAATGAAGATGTTGCAATCTATTTCCCCCTTTAATTCTGTTAGTATTTATTTCACATATGTAGGTGCGCCTATTGTGGGTACATAGGTATTTTTAGTGGTTATATCCTCTTGTTGGACTGACCCCGTTATCATTATGTAGTGTCCTTCTTTGTCTCTTGTTACTTTCTTTGTTTAGAAATCTATTTTGTCTGATATAAGTACTTCTACCCCTGCTTTTTTCGCCCTGTTATATGCATGAAATATCTTTTTCCACCCTTTCTCTTTTAGTGGGTTGGCTCCTGGCATCCTGCACACAGGGAGGCACCCAGGGACTGAGTTGCCAGTGAGGGGGATCCCTAGAATTCCCAACCTGTTGGTCCAAGGGAGGGCTGGGTGGGAATTGTCCACCTTCCCTTTCTCCTGAGGAGAGCTCCATCTACCTCTCACCACTCTGGTACTCCACCCATGCTGGCAAGTCTTTCAAACTGCCACCTCTGCTTTTGTCTCAGGGGGACCTGTCCTCCACAAGCAGCTGGAGTGTCAGCCTCCCAGAGTGTTCCACCTGTCCCTGGTGTCTAGTCCCACTAATTTCCAGAACCCAATGTAATGTGGGATCATGCTCCTGCAGCAGATCTCCAGGGCCAGGTGTGCATTGTTCCTGGGCTCCTACCCCTTCCCCACTCAGTTCCTCTGTCTCCCACCTGTGGGCTGAGATGGATGGTGGGATTGGGTCCCATTTGATTGTTGCTCTGCTACCCTTTTCTGTGTGGTCATCTCTTCTTCCCCAGGTGTAGAAGGTCTGTTCTGCAGTCTTCGGGTTGTGTACAGACATAGTTGTGTTTGCTGTATTTTCTTCTTTTATGTGTTTTTGAGAGGAAGTTTCTGCCTTGCCTTCCTACTCTGCCATCTTTCTCCTCAGATCAACAAAGCCAGATATTTTTAAGGAGAATTCCATGCTCTGTATCAGTAGATGGCATGCTTGTATTTTGTGTGATGATATCAACCTTTAATTTTAAGAGCAAAATTAGCTCTTTTCTACTGTAAGTTGTTTTTTCTACTGAATTTTAGTCAATAGAATTAGATAGAAGTAATGTATTGCATTTCCACTCTTGGTCCATAAAATTACACAAGTAATCTTATATTCTTTTCCTTTCTCCATTTGCTATATGTATTAAGATGGCATCAAGGACCTAGAGGAAGGAAAAATGATACAGTAGAAAGAGCTCAGTCCTTGAAAGACCAAGTGGAAGTTGCCAGATTGATACACACCTTACTGGACTGGGACAGGAGTGAGAACACAATTTCACTATGATCAATCACTGAGAATTTTACTTGTTTTGTTGTAGCATCTAGCATTACTTTACTGCCTAACAAAGAAAGTGACACAGAAATGGAGGGATGCTAAAACAAACAAAATACATGGCATAGATGATAGATTTAGATCTCAGGCAGTGGTGGTGAGAAAACATATAAAATACTAGAATTCATAAAACATACTATGCCACTGAAGATAGATAATAAAACTCTGACCTGTACTACCTTGGAAAGCAGAACATGAACATATGCCCACCATTCCTGTACCTCCAGGGAAATTAGGTGACAACAGTCAGAGTTTAACATGTTTGCTTATACTTGCATTGTGCTAGATCTCTAGTATTTAATAAAGTAAAACACTTAGAAAGAAATAACCTCAGGCAAAAACTGGCTAGTTCTCAATGATGAAAATAGTTATCATATTATAATGAATGAACTGAATAAATGGAAAACATTCTATAGCCTTAATCCAGAATGAGGACTTAATACATTGTTCTGAAAGGACATGCTGGATTGTCACCTCTGCCCTTTCAGTAACTGTCACTAGAGTGATGGGAATAGCTACTATTTTATGGTGTTGTGACACTGCATAATGATACTCACTGAAAAAGGTACCTTCAATATGCTCTCAACAATTTTTTTTAACCACTAAGCTATTGGTTTACCAATTTTTGAATCCCATGAGCTTTTGCAGCATCAGTATTAAAGCTTAAAACGTATTGCAAGTTAGAATAGATTTAAAACTGTTATCAGCTAGGATTTTAACTATATTAAAAGTTAAAAATAACACTATCTTTAAGTTTAGAGCTCTCCTTTCTTTTTCCAATATGACAAATATTTTGAATTGATTTAATTGGTAGTACCAAATTTTCATTTTGATCCCCAAAACACAATTCAAAAATTCAGTCAACTACTGAAGGAAATGACTTCAAAAAGTGCTGAAAAGTGTGACCTCTGACTTTTTGTGATGATTAATTCTCCTGCACACTTTTCCATGACAAGCATCTTGTTGCCAAGTTTAAATCTTTACAACACTCTCATTTCAGGGCTTAATCCTGAGAATGTGACCAGAGAGTTCAGACTGCTCATGTGATGCACGATTACCTGAAGACCAGGACATGTCTTGTCTTAGCCCCACAGCCAGTGGTTAGGAGGACCAAGCTCTGACTTAGTCAGCACTTCTTTATATCATATCACTTTATATCACTAGATCATCTGCAAAGTTCCCAGGAATCACTCCAAGCAATCAACCCCTTTTACTTCTGAGCAAATAAAATGAAGGCACTATTCAATCAGATACAATTATATTAAGTGAGATAATTGATGAAATAAATTATTGGCTTCCCTAAGAAAAGATACCAGGTCTTTTACAGTTTTCTCCAAATGTGATGAGAGACTCTTTGTTTGTAGATGCAGGGAGTTTCCAAAGTAACTTGCATGCTTTGCTTATTAGAACTTTACTAAAGCTGTGTAAAGTTTGCTGGATGAGCATTATCATACAAGTTTTAGATGACTTATTCCCAATTTCTGCCAAAAACAGAAGACAAAAATGTCTCTAAACTATAGCAGTGGGATTTAGAATTTCACATAATATAAAACTCACTAAGCCTGAGAATCCATGGGACAGTTTTGCACAGCTGCTGGCCATGTAAATATTCTCAAAGCCTTTCAGTTATTCCTTCTTCCTAAGTTCACATATCATGGCTATAGGCAGAGGTTTTGAAGGCTCAGACCCTGTGAGGATATTGTAATTGCTAATAGTAAAGAATTCTCCTATATCAGCTGTCATTGGGTTGTTGAATTCCTTGTATTAGCAAAAAAGAGTTTAGAGAGTTTGATTTTTCCTTCTTACACATTTTTTAAACTGTACAAACTCATGCTGGGAGTTGGATATTTTTGAGTCCAAGATCCACCTTCGATGCCAGTAATTAACTATGTAATCTTAGACAAGTGGACCATATATTTTGCATATTTGAACATTCCCTGTTCTAAATGGTCATGATTATTTACTGTACCCAACCACCAAGTATTTCGTTGTTATTATAAAAGAAGATAATAGAGGTCAGGGTCATTTTAGTCAAGCTAAACTTGGAAGCAGCCTGCATGTGCTATCAAGTCCTAAATCACTTACTTGCTGCCTGTAGGAGCACGGGTGAGTTACTTAAAATGCCTCAATTTGCTAATATGTAAAATAGTAATGATAATAAGGCTTATCACATAGGCCTAAAGAAAAAAATAGGTAAAACTGTCAGTGATGGCACATATAATAAATGTTCAACACAAGTCAGCTGTAGCTTTATAGGATTCATAGTTATGAGATTTTTAGCTCAATAATGGACAGTCAAGGTAATCTAATTTTGTTCTTTAAAGTGAGCACAACCCACAGCATCCTTGAAAAAAATGTTTCAATTTTTCTAGTTACAGGGAATTGAATATTTCTAGTTATATGCCTCAGTTGTTAGGAATGTCTCCCTTTTATTTTACAATTCCTATAATTTTTATCATTTGCTGTTGAAGTATACAATTGACTATCATATTATAAAATGATAGCTGTCAGTCAGCCATGAATTTTCTATTTTTAAGGGTAATAACTACTAAGTTTCAACTTTTCTTCATATTTCATGATTTTAAGATCTTTACTATTCTGGTTTGGGCCGTTTAGACAATTTAATATACCAATATTTACTTATTTATTTATTTAATGTTTATGAGTGTCTTCTATATGTCAGACCCTATGCTTGTACTTGGGAAAAGAATATGAAATAGATATGGACTTGGACTTATGGAACACATATATTGCAGCTCTCATTCTAGGAGGGATCAATCATATTGCACAAAACAAGAAAAGGAAGCAACAAGTTCATATCTGGGCACAAATATTTAGTTTCAAAATGGTCAAAGCATATAACTAGTATTACTTATGAAATTCTATAGATCCCATCCTGGCTATCAGAAAAGATGATTTAAGATTTGCTGTTAATTTTTAAACAAGAGAATTTAAATGTAGTATAATTTTGGTTTGATCCTTGAATAATCCATGTGAAGCAAATGTAAATATGAGTAGCAAGTTTGAGTTTGTTTCTATTAGGCCAATTTTTTTTAATTGTTAAAAATTCCCACCATTTAGTTAATTAACACATCCATCATCTCACATATTTATCTTTTTCTTGTGAGAACATTTAAGTTCTACTGTCATATAATATTTCAGTTATATCAACTGTGTTATATCAACTGTATCAGTGTTATATCAACTATAGTTAAGATGTTTTATATTAGATCATCAGACTAATGTTTTACATTAGATCGTCATTCATTTTTTAGCTGAAAGTTTGTACCCTTTTATCAACCTTCCTATTTCCCTCACCCCCACCAGCAGAAATATTTCTGCTCTCTGTTTTTAAGAGTTTGACTTTCTGTTTTTTAGATTCCACATATTTAACACCATGCAGTGTTTGTCTTTCTCTGTCTGGCTTATTTCACTTAGCATAATGCCCTCAAGGTCCATCCATGCTGTCCCAAATCCATGATCTCTTTCTCATGGCTGAATAGTATTCCATTGTGTGTGTGTGTGTGTGTGTGTGTGTGTGTGTGTGTGTCACATTTTCTTTATCCACTCATCTGTTGATAGACACTATGATGTTTCAATATCTTGGCTATTGTGAATAATGCTGCAATGAACAAGGGGAGTACAGGCATCTCTTCAAGACCCTGTTTGCATTTCCTTCAGTTTGCAATTACTTCAGATATATACCCAGAAGTGGGATTGCTGGATCATATAGTAGTTCTATGTTTAATTTTTTAGGAACCTCCATACTGTTTTCCATAGTGGCTGCACTGATTAATATTTTCAGCCAGAGTACTTAAGGGTTCCCTTTTTTCTACATGCTCACCAACACTGTTACTTCTTGTGTTTTCAATTATAGCCATCCTAACAAGTGTGAGGTGATATCTCATTGTGGTTTTGATTTGCATTTCCCTGATGATTAGTGAAGTTGAGCACCTTTTCATGTGCCTGTTGACCATTTGTATATATTTGGAGAAATGTATGTTCAGTTCTTCTGTCCATTTTTCAGTTGGATTGTTTGTTTGTTTTGCTATTGAGTTGTATGAATTTTTAAAATATATTTTGCATATTAACCCTTTATTAGATACACGATCTGAGAATATTTTCTCCCATTCTGTAGGTTGCCTGTTCATTTTGTTGACTGTCTCCTTTGCTGTGTAGAAGTTTTTTAGTTTTTAGATGTGGTCCCACTTGCATTTCTTTTGTTGCCTTTGCTTTTGATGTCAAATAAGAATATCACTGTCAAGGCCAATATTAAAGAGCTTATCCCCTATATTTCTTATAGGAGTTTTATGGTTTCAGGCATTACATTCAAGTCTTCATTTGTGTGTATGGTATAGGAGAGGGATCCAGTTTTATTCTTTTGTATGTGGCCGTCCAGTTTTCCCACTATCATTTATTGAAGAGACTATCCTTTCCCCCCTTTTATAGTTTTGGCTCCTTGTTATAAATGAATTGACCACATATGCATGAGTTTATTTCTGGGCTCTCTATTCTGTTCCATTGAGCTAGATGTCTGTTTTTTCCCCAATACCATACCATTTTGATTGCTATAGCTTTATAACATTGTTTGAAATAAGAAAGTGTGATGCTTCCAGCTTTGTTCTTCTTTCTCAATATTTCTTTGAGTATTTGGGGTCTTTTGCGGTTCCTTACAAATTTTAGGAATGTTTGTTCTATTTCTGTGAAAAATGCCACTTGAAGTTTGATAGGGATTGCATTGAATCTGTAGGTTGCTTTGGTTAGTATGGACATTTTAACAATATTAAATCTTCCAATCCTTGAACTTGTTTCAGTTTATTCCTAGGTATTGGTTCAGCTTATTCCCAGGTATTTTATTCTTGGTTAAGTTTATTCCTAGGTATTTTACTCTTTTTGGTGCAATCGTTGTTAGGTAATTGGTTTACTAGAGAGCACATTATCATCACAACCAAGGGAAATAACTCTGACTAAAAATAGCAGTGTGTTCAAGTCATGGAATTTCTCTTTATCTTCATTTTTCTAATAAATATGGGAGATATAAAAGTCTTTCCAAATCTTGGGTTTCTAAGGAAACATAATTGAATAAAGGCATGTCACAAAACTGTCCTTTCTTTAAACCCAAAAATCTTAATAGTGAAAAAATTGTGAGTGAAATCCAGGAGAAAGAGGCAGAACTAAACAGCAAAGTTCACCTTTGCTAACTTTACAAAGTAGCAAATTGTGAAAGAATAAAAAAAATTCCAAAATTTGATGTATTGCTCCTTCTTCAACATGCTGAGAACCAGTGTCAGTGAAAAAGGAAAAACTTTATGCATTTATCAGCAGATATTAGTGAGCACCTACTATGTGTCAGACACTGTTGTAGACTAAAACTATAAAGCAGTGAACCAAAGAAAATAAAAACTCCTGCCTTTTTGGGATATCTTTGCCTATAACTATGCTAGTTATACATATTCCTATATATGCATCCTAGTTACACATATTCTTCCTTTACTTATTAGTACTTTATATACTTGGAAAGCTTTGAGAAATTAAAATATTGTTCATTTCAATTCATCTTTTGAGGTTTTTAATATAAAATGATTCATCTCATCACAAGCTTTAAATATATTGATTTTCAAAATTGTGGGGCTGCAGATTTAGCTTATTCAAAATTTGGAAATTGACTTGTCAAATAAACTAATTACCAAAGGCAATCTTCATTGTCAAACCAATCAGGCTCTGTCAGAAAAGGTCTGACTTCATTTATTTAGCATTTCAAATAAATATATTAATACAATCTCCACAATTGTCTCACTTTTAAATTATAAATCTTAAGATGGATAAGGCACAAAGCACTACCTTGAGTTTGTCATCTGAAATAAAACACCATCACCGTCCATATTTCTTAACAATGCTCTTTGTTTTGCTCTCATAAGTCTACTGATCAATGAATTCTTTGAAAATACTTGGGATGTGGAGGAAGAGAGTTCATTAAACAAAAATTTTTTCATCACCACCCTATTCCACAATATATCTGGATCCGGAATTTCCCAAGTTAAGTGCAAATACCATGTTCCTAATACCATTCTTTGTTTAAAGGAAGTTTCACTGATATTCCAAATTGCCCCTTTGCTTGGCACCATGGAGGCTATCACCATAAGCTAAGGCACTGATCCAGAAGAATGAATTGGATGCCTTTCTTTTGTAAAATGAGAGAAGGACAATTTTGAAGTGAACGTGCGAAAGCAGAACCAGCATGAGGCTGGGATCAGAGGTGTGCTTGGGCAGGTTGGTTTTAGAGGGTACATAAGGAGGTGGAAGATCTGCAAACTGATGTCTTTAGATGGAGCCATACCTGTGGACCACTTGGAAATTCCTCTGTACCTCTAGAACATGTACCTCCGCACTGAAACCACTGATTTAGCAGGCACGCATTGAGCATTGCTGCGTATAAATCTGTAGATTAAGCACTGGGTTACGGGAGGTTAGAGAGGCTTCTGAGCCACAGTCTCTGCCCTCGCCAAGTTCAGACTGTACACTCTTAGGGAGTGAAATCAATATTTAGCTTGGGCTAAAGATAAAAACAGTCTTCTGTCAGGTCCTATATGTTGTGCAAGGGTTTTGTTTGTTTACTTTTTTTATTTTTGCCTTGGCAAAATGTATGATGGTCTCTCACTATTTAGGTCTGGTGAAGGCTGTGGATAAGGCAGCATTTCATATATTCCAAGTTATAAAATATGACAGAGTTTTCTCTTTCGCTGTGCTATTCCACTCCCTCTTTCATCCATTAAAAGGAAGGCTTCATTCTGGAACAGTGAGAGGCTGAGTGCAACAGCATAGATGTGCTGTGTGCTTCCTATTTGTAGGGCCCTGTGCTAGGTCCTGGGTCCACTGAAGGGCAGCGGGCTTAGGCATCAGCCCGTGGTAAATACCACCCATATGGCACACACACAAATTTCTATAGGCTTTCTGGGGTTTGAAGCCTAGGCCCTCAAAGAAGCCTATCCTGGAGGTGGAAATTAAATTGAGGAAACATATAATTTAGGTAAGCAGAGGGATGTTAGAAGAACACTCTAGAAAGAGGACTCTGTATGCCTGTAGATTCAATGCTCAGCAAGCACAGAAACTCAAAAAGGGAAAGAACAGCTTATAGATACCAACAGTAATTGGACCAGGAGAATTGTGCAGGTTTTCATGCTGACTCTAGTAAATTGCTCGTGATGTCACAGCTTGTGAATAAAACCTATTTTATTTTTAAGGAACTTAAGACACCCACAAAATGTGTCAAATTCTCTTTCTTTATCCCCTAAAGATGCCAAGGTCCTATGTGGCCTTTTTTCCTTTGTTTCGCTTGAATGCGCTATGCGCTGATCAGCATTCCTGTCAAATATTTGGTGAGTCATTGGTAGTATGAATCTACATACAAAACAACACTAATACATACAAATAAAGGCAATGCAGAAAATCCCCAAATCTCTTACATTCATGTTCGGCATTTACTCAGGTGTGGACATGCCTGGAGGAGATTGACTTTTCAGGTGGTAAAATATTGGTAACATAGAAACAAATATTTCATTTCCGTGCCCATGACAAGGAGATACTTTCTGCTTTGAACTGTATGCTGCTCACAGTCCTGGAGGGCTTTCTAATAGTATTTTCTATTTCTTTAGTGTGTCTTAGTTTCCACGCCATATACTGCATCCATATATATATATATACACACACACATAAACTTGTCTCTCCCAGGTAACAGTTTGGAAGGACAGTTAAGAGTCAAAGCTTACGGCATCAGCAAGAACAGATACGGGTAAGATTTGATGTTTTCACTGGTTTTGCAACAAAGCAAAATTTTTGGTTAAAGACCAATAGTCTGGTCCCAATATGCTCAAGGTGGGGAGCAGAAGCAAAAATCTGATGGATTGGTGGTCTGTTTCTGGAGAATAATTGTGTTCACTGCCTTGAGTGGCCTTTTCTGGTATATTGAACTTACAGACTATGAACTGATGGGATGTGGTGTGAGACGTACTTTTTTCTTTTTCTTCTCGGGTATTTTTCTGACAATGTAGAAGGATGAACACATGCAGCTTGAACAAATATGCATTCAAATGTGCTTCCAGTTATTATGAATATAGGTAAAGAATTAGTGATAAGTTATTTTCAAAATAATAAGAAACAATAGTCTAGATCCCATCCTTACAGTGGACGTTCAGGCTGAAGTACTTTGTGGCCATCAAAAGGAAGAAGATGCTTTGAGAAGATATTTTTTCTGATGCCCTGGATCCACAGTCTCTAACTGGTGTTGAGATAAAGCGGACAGGGGTGAGAAGAGCCATTTTGTTATATTACTGGTTTTATGCCTGCTGCTAAAAATTCTGTACCAGTCAAAAAGGGGCATCTCTACCAAGTAAAAACTCTGACTGCAATTGAACACTCCAAATATGGAAAACTTGACAATCTATCCATGCAGTGTATTCCATTTTTCAGATAGCTATAGTCATTAGACAGCTCTTGGGTTAAATTTACAGTCAGCACAGGGGTCAGAGAATCATGACCATGGACTCCCTTGTTTTTGAACTCTGCCTCTAGTCATGGAGCCCACACTGTACTCCAAAAGACCTACTGGCGCAAGTCCCAACCCTGAGGTCACCAGTCCATGTACTACAGAGATAAGCCCAACTAACACTTTGAATATATTTTGTGGCAAAGTACGTCCATATTTATGAACAAGTATCAATTTACAGCCTAAAATATCAAGCTCACGGGATGCTTTTGAATCTTTTACATCTGTCAAGGAAGAATCTCAGCTAGATAAAAACTGTTTGCATCACAAAAGATGGTGTTCTAGCTACGTGACTTACTGATGTTTCCCTTATTTCTTTATTCCCTGAATGATACATAAGAAAAATATTTTTGATCAGTTTTCTGAAGCAGACTGTATATGAGAGTACGGTGGTGAAATCGTTTGATACATACCTGCAATATGAAGAATCATCACCCGTTTATGGAACTATTAAAAGGAAGACAGCAAATTTAATGATCTTAAGTTCTTTGCTAATGCTCATTGGTTGAGCTGTGGAAGCGGTTTACAAAGATTTACTATACCATTAACTCCAATTCAACATTTTCTTTTAAGAAAAGGAGTATTTGCCAAATACTCAATGATCAAAAAGAAAACTAATGCTGTGACTTATGCGTTCTCACCAATACTACACTGCATCACAATGAGGCAGAACCGAAGCTCCAAGGAAGGGAAAAGTGTGTGACCCAGCTAGAGAGGTACAGCAATTTATATGGAAACAGAAACTTTTCATAATACATATCAGTAAAAATGACATTACACATGTTCCTAGCATGAATCAACGTGGGGAAGGTCTTAATTGTAATTGACAGCATTATGCACATTGACTGCAAAAACTACAGGACAAATGTGAAGAATATTTTGTATATATTGATACATTTAGAGAAATACCCCTTTTGAATTCAATGGTAAGAAGACTGAGTTGACACAAGATTTAGTGAATTGAAGTCACTTGCACAAATGCAATTTGAAACTGACGTGTTTTTCTTTCAAAGCCAAATCAATTTCTCTAAAAAAGATGAGCCAGTTTTGGCCACATGGATAGAGATATAAAAGGGAAATGCTTTTTTGGTAACTTTTTCATTTATTGGAAATATTTAAGTGTGCTTGGGATAACTTGAATATATGAATTTAATTTCTAAACGTTAAATTTTGTGAAATGTAAATATAGACCGAGAATCCCCAGGGAAAATGAGCATCTGATTTGCAATATGCTGTTGGTGTAAAATATGCACCAGACTTTGAAGGCTTAGTATTAAAAAAATGCAAAATCTCTTATAATTATTTTGTATTGATTCCATGTTAAAATGATGATATTTTGGATATATTGGGTTAAATGAAACCTATTATTAAAATTGTTTTCACTTTTTTTAATTAAACTTTTGGTTTTGAGATAATTATAGATTCATATGCAGCAGTAAGAAATAATACAGAGTGATCCCATGTGCCCTTTTCCTAATTTTCCACAGTGGTAACATCACCTGTACTTCACCCACTCAAAAAATCCACCTTCCTCCAAATCCCTGGAATCACTGATCTTTTTACTGTCTCTATATTTTCCCTTTTTGGAAATATCATATAATTGGAATACTGAAGTATGTAGCCTTTTCAGATGGCTTCTTTCACTTAGCAATATGCCTTTAAAATCCATTCATGTCTTCTTTGCTTGACAGATCATTTCTTTTTATCATTGAATAATAATAGCCCATTGTATGGATGTACTACAGTTTGTTTATCCATTCACTTGTTAAAGGACATCTTGATTGCTTCCAATATTTGCAAGTATGAATAAAGGTACTATAAATATTCACATGTAGGTGTTTGTGTAGACATAAGTTTTCAAATCAGTTTGTTAAAAATACCTAAAAGCATAATTGCTGGATTGCATAGCAAACTATCTTTAGCTTTGTAAGAACCTGCAAAATTATCATCCAAAATGGTTGCACTATTATGGATTCCTACCAGCAATGAATGAAAGTTTCTGTTGTTCCACATCTTCACCATAAATTGTTACTGGCAGTTTTTAAAAAGTTTTTGGCCATCCTAATACATGTTTAGTGGTATATCATCACTGATTACTTTTCAATTTCATGACATATATGATCTTGAGCATCTTTTCATATGTTTATTTGCAATCTCTATATTTTCTTTGGTAAGGTGTCCACTCAGGTTTTTTCCTTTCTCTTAACTGGGTTGTTTTCTTTTTCTTTTTAATATGTCTTTTTTGGATACAAGTCCTTTATCAAATATGTGTTTTGAAAATATTTTATTCCAATCTGTGGCTTAATTTTTTATTCTCTTAGAGCAGAATTGCTTTAAAACATTTTTTAATAGAGCCCAAATATCAACTTTTCTTTCATTGCTTGTGCTTTTGGTGTTGTACCTTAAAAAACTCCTCTGTTTTCTACTAGAAGTACTGTAGTTTTGCATTTTATATTTAGTTCTATGATCTAGTTTGAGTAAGTCTTTATAAAATTATCAAAAGTGTATATATGTTTTATATCTATCTATCTATCTATCTATCTATCTATATATATATATATAGAGAGAGAGAGAGAGAGAGAGAGAGAGAGACATCTAATTGTTACAGAACCATTCACTTAAAAGACTGTCATTTTTCTATTGAGCTACCTTTGGTACTTTGTTCAATAGAATTTTAATGATTCCAAAAAAGCATTTTAACAGTGTCCTGGCATGATTTCTCTGGGGTCTTAGCATCACCCTCCTGAAGCTCATCCCTAAGGAGATCAAAACACAGAACTTGATTGGAATGTACAAGCCTGGCTCATGCCTGTGGTCCATGCGGGGACTTTTCTAACAAAAGACAATGAGATCAGTAAGTTACAATTAACATCAAGTAGATTATTTCCTTGTTCTTGTTTTAACATTGCCCAGGAAATGGTTTTCCAGCCATAGGAATGAATGGCTGGGAAATTTAAATCAATCAGCAGAATCAAGTGTTAAATAATTTTTGACCTGTTAAATCCTAGAAAGCTAAGCAAAATTTTAGCTGAAACAATGAAGACATATCATGTTATTTCTATCCTCTTCTAGGTTCATTTTTTTCTGACTGTTTTCTATGTAGTACAAAACTTACACCTGAAATTCCTTAACACCTTTAAAACATGATAGCAATGGAATTAACATTGCTATTACTAAGTGTGTTGGGATTTTTTTCCTTTTTATACTTCTATTCTTTATCAAGGGCTCTTCTATTAGTATGATTTACAAATACATTCAGTAGTGGTTAATTAGCATTTCAGTAAAAATGCTCTTATGTGGTAATTGGTTAGTGCAGCATTTTGGTAGAACTGAATAGATTTAATCACAACAGACTACTTATCATAAACATCTTTAAAACATATTTTCAGTCTCATGGTTAATTTACGTTCAGTGATATTAACTAGTTACACACCTGCATTCAATCAGAAACTATGGCATTTTCCCCTGACACCATTTTCGTATCTTAAAAATGAATATGAGAGATTATCACTGAGTTGAGAAAGCAGCTGAATTTGGCCATTTCACTGATACAGGAATATTCTTTGTTGCCTCTCTATACTCTACCCCTTTGATCGGCATGGGAAGGTGGATCCTCCTTTTTCCTTCTGACGTCATATCTGGAGAGAAACAGCAAGTAAAAGCACTATGTTGTAGAGCCTGGAGGTCCATCTAGAGTAACAGCTTCTCTGAAATCTTTGTGTGAGGTTATCAGGAGACTTTAGCTTCTTGAGGCCAGAGCAGGATTGAGGCAACAACAGCAGAAGAAAGGATTTGTTCCTCCAAGTTTGAAGGTAAAGACCAGTGTTTTAGAGTTTCCTAAAAAAACTTAACCTGTGAATCCCTTCAAAGAAAGATTAAATTTGTATGTTTACTAATTTGCTGCATACAGTACCTGACTGATTGTCCTTCCTGATCCCTGATGAACCTGAAACTGATCGGAGGGGCATGTTTCTGCACTGGGTGAGCTGCTCCGGTATATGAGGTTGGCAGGAGCCTATGGCTACACAAACAGGCAGCCAGGTTTCAGCATCACAGAGAGGAAATCCAGGTAGCATGAATGGAAGGGTGCTTCAAGGACATTGCCGGTGCCTGCAGTTGATTAGTGTAGAAAAAAGCACATAAAAACCCTCTTGATCTGTCTCCTCTTTGATCCTACTGTCCTGCCTTCATGCAAGCGTTTTATCTAGTATTTTTTCCTGAGAGTTGTGATGAATGTTTATCAACTTTTTGTCCATTACACGTATTGAAAAGGAAATTCTTTCAAATCATGTGCTTAATTGGAGGAATTGCCCTTTCTTTTCAACTCGTAGATTTTGGGTTGTGTCTCCAAGAAACATGGGAGCAGAAATGTTTCATCCCCACATCGCAACTGGTAGTCTAATGGTTTCCTATTCATTCAATGGCGACCCCCCAAACCACTGTGTTCTACCACTGGATGGCTTGCTACTTCTCAAAAAGACCCCCTAACTGACTTTTATGGGTGCTGGGAGAACAGAAAACTGTAATTAAGTAATGAGAACTATATCTCTCTTATAGGTTCTCAGTAATGTGAGGGAAAAATTCAGTATAACTTTTAATGCACATAATCTCCATTTGAATAAAATTAATGCAAAAGACAGAAGTAAGCTCTTAGAGATACAGTTAGACTATATCAAAATTTTCTTTGGAACATAATTTTCAATTTAAGATTGCAGACAAAATGGAAAATGTGAGCAATACTGAAAACTGAACTGAATTAGTAGACCAAAGAATCAAGTAGAAGAAAATCTAAAACAGAGCAAAAACACACAAATATAAAAATCATGAAAAAGAAAATAAACTTTGAAGATAAATTCAGGGAAATAAAAAATTCCAGGAGAACCAAATGGATCATATAGAAGAAAGATATGAATTAAACAAATGAAAGAAGAAATTTAGCTT
Organism: Smutsia gigantea; assembly: GCA_032199065.1. Classification (NCBI taxonomy): domain Eukaryota; kingdom Metazoa; phylum Chordata; class Mammalia; order Pholidota; family Manidae; genus Smutsia; species Smutsia gigantea. The sequence goes on along the minus strand of JAVSCE010002753.1, from coordinate 841 downwards.
CACCCAAAGACTCGAGTCAGCAAACTTAAGGAGCTCATGAGTGAAAAAGCTTAATTGAATCAGCAGATTGAATGGGCTGCTGGGGAGTATTGATGGGCAAATAGATATACACATTGAAATATCCTGCAGAAATTTATGAATTCCAATAATGAAACAATATCTTAAATTCCAAGATGGTTTACAAGGGATTCAGAGTAGCACTGGTTTTCTCAACTCTAATAGAGGAAGCAATAAGTGAGTAGTACACTCTTTACAAGCCATTGAAAGGGAAAGACTGTGATCCTAAAATCTTATACCCATCCAAAACTGCAGTCATCTGGAGAATTAATTATATATGTATATATATATATTTCAGAGGGTATATTACCCACACACCTTTACCTGAGGACAAATGTTAACGGCTTTCCTCTAATGAAATAACTGAATCAAAACAGAAAACAGAGTGGTCAAGAGAAAGTCCTGTTAGAGTTTCACCACATCTCCCAGAGCATTATTAAGTAATGAGAACAATTCAGCAAGTCAAAAACAAACAAAACAAAAACAGTTGATCAAAAATCTTTGACAAATATGCAGAATCGTATTTATAATAATTAAGTGGGTCCTAGGGAAAATTAAGTACTTGTTGATTATATATTGGTGGGGGAAATGAGAAAACTTGAGGTAAATCCTTAGGAAGATACATAAAAATCAAGTCTTGAGATTAAATAAGAACTTATATTATTTAGATTCATTGAGCATATATAACATGTCAAGCACCATGAGGTATGCTTTATAAATGCTATCTGTGAAGTGGATTTTTTTCATTTTATTAATTTTTCATTTCATATTATTAAAATTCACT
>JAVSCE010002752.1:0-61368 GCA_032199065.1 Smutsia gigantea | reverse complement strand
TGGACATTGAATCCATATCTATTACTTTCTAGGCATAAGAACATTGGAATTTTCTTCAATTTCCCTCAGTCATTAGTATAATTATAGGAATAGCTGCCATTAATTGAACATGTACTATTTTAAACACAATGTTATATTAATTAATTAACCTATAGATCATCTCTATGAGTTAGATCTTATGTAATTTACATTTTTACAATTGAGAAAACTAAAAATCAGAAAGGCTAAGTATATTTCCCAAGGACACATAGCTAATCAGTAGTAATTACAAAATTGAACTTCAAGGGGTCTGGATTCAAAGTTTACAGTTTTAACCATTTTGTTTTTTCTTGCTAAATTGAGGTGTTTAATTATGGCTTATAGTTATAAAAATCTACCTTTCAAATACAAACCCAATCAACCATTCACACTTCAAAAGGGTTCCAAAGGCAAGCTTAGTATCGCTGTTTTTAATGATTTCAGAACATAAACGGTAAATACCATCAGTTTTCAGAAAATGTAAATTGTGGGATGTAGTGAAAAACCTGCTAGAGGAACTTCTTGGAAAGGTTTTCCTCCTGATAAAAGAAATGCTCAGGAAGAAACAGCACATCTGCCTTAGATGTGGTTTGTAAGGGAATGACAGCCAGTAACTGCAGCAGCCATACTGTGACCAGGTGTGGGCCATCCAGAGGCAGAAAGCCCACATGCTCAGGATTGCAGAGGAGAAAAAGGAAAGCAATGGATTCTTTGATAATTCTGTCACCACTCAACTCTAGACTTATAATAATGAAATAATGTACCTCTATTGTTCACTCCACTAATGGCTGGTTGGTTAACAACTCTGTTGCCTCTTGAACCTTAAAATAGTCAACTGATAAAAGCAACAATTCAAACTTTCTCTAATAACTATACATTATATAAGAAGAATAAACCCCAATCTTTCATTAAAATATAACTATTTTAAAATGAAAACTGACCATGACCTAGGAAAAAATCAGCCATTGGTTTACTCACTTTAATTATTTCATTTAATTTAAAAAGTGTGAATACTTGAATTTTATGTTTTACTTGAAGGTATCATATTGGGAAGTCCAATAAATCACATAAAGAGCAAACAAAAATCAAGAGTATGCCTGATAATTTTTAGAATGCAAAAGCCCACATTTGATAACTGGAAAAAAATTCAAATATATCATTAATCTCCATTTACACCCATACCTCAAGGATACCTACAAGCAAACTTGCTACTCCATTAAGATGGTACAGATTAAAAACAGTCTGCAGATGATTTATTCTGCCACATGCTATTCTGAGTTACATGCTCATGAGATTGCTCTGCAAGCACCTTAAAATTCATTCATGTCTGCCAATTATTTTCTTTGACTATCAAATCTTTATCTACATTATTCATATCTGACTATATCCCAGGGATGTTACTTGAAATGGTATAATAGAAAGTTTAAAGAATATAGTACTAAGCCTTTATACAGAATTAAAGAGACAAGTAACCAGAGGTAATCAGACCCTGCCAGGTGTCCCAAGGGCTGAATGGATCAGCGTGTTAACATACTAGTTACCTCTTCATGACATACCCATGGGTCATGATCCACCAGTTAAGGAGCGCTGGTATGGATTATACCTGACATTTAATTAACACAATACACTGATTATACTTGACATTTAATTAACACAATACACTGTTGCTTAAAGATGGAATCTTCTCCTAAGAGTAGAAGTCACCACTAAGCTAATAGTAAGCAGAGGGGAGGAGGCAGGTAGAGAGGAAGGAGGAATGATTCATTCAGGGGTAGAGAGCTCCAAATGCAAGCCCCTTGATTTAAGAGACAGTCTTAGTGTTTGCAAGGAATAACTTGAGCAAGGCATTGGGTGTTGTCATTTCAATGTTTTTTAAATTCATCCTTGTAGAACTTTCTCCAGATCCCTTGATGGGGCACGAGAAATAAGGAAATTTTGTGGAAGCCCAAGAGAGGAGTCAGCTGGGGTAGGAGCAGGGGGGGCAACCAGAGGCAAAACAGTCACTTTCAGCTCTAGTTACAGAGGCATCAAGCATTACTCATGATGCGAGAACCCAGGCAACACTCTAGTGAGACCCCCAAGAGGAGGCAGCAGCAATGGGAGGAAGGAATCGGCCAGAGGGAGGGGGCTAGCCCTCTGAGGGTGGGGGAGGCACAGATCTCTGCTGGTACTGCCATTACTAATAAGGATTACACTGTTTGGTGCTGCCTGGTGATATGTCAGAGAATGCGTTTGTCTATGCATGTATTCTTCATTATGTCAATTTCCTATAATTATTTATGGCTCATGACTGAAGAAACATATAACAATTTAAGTTATTCCATTTGTAAATTAGAGTACTGCTTACCTTTCTGTGAAGGTGTTAATTGTTTCATCTAATTAAATATGCAATCTTGATTACAGATATCAACACTGAAAGATGTCTAAGATATGGAATATATGTCAACATCAAAAATACTTATAGAAATCTAAAGCCATTTTTGTTTTCTGGTGTGCATTACTGTCTGATGCAGAATGTCTTTCTAAACTTTCTACTACAAACAATGGCAAACCATAATTCATGGTACCATTTTTTCCTTGTTTAGACAGGAATTAGCAAGCAGTCTATCACAGTGTGTGCATATGCGTATGTGAGCCTATATATTCAGTGACTAACAGGTTGAACAAGTTAAATATAGCCTCCATGATGAAATAACAGTAACTTGCCAGTAAATATAATTTCAAAACGGTTACTTGCAGTTCTTATTTAGCACAGGATAAAATTAAAAGCAAGGATTTGACAAAGTTTAAAACCGTAATTGTTAGCTATTATTGTCTTGTGACAATGAACCTGAAGCATAAATAAAATTCATTGTAGTAAATGATATTTTTTAAATAAGGTAATATAGAGAATTACTTTAGGTGGAAAAACACTTTTTCCTTTATAATGCATAATAATATATATTTCCTAACAAAGTTTTCTAGTATGTGCGCTTCATTTTAAAATTAAAGATGGTTGAGAGACAAATTTGATTCCAGGAACAGAGATCTCATACACGTGGTCCTATCCACAGGAGACTTTAAGGTTTCTGGGTTTTTCCAGGAGCATAACTGGTACTTGTTAATCTTATTCATTAAACAACTAGTAAGAAATGTAAGAAATAATAGTCAATTATAGGGCATAAACTAGCTAGATATATGATTTCTTCTTCTAAAGGTCTGGTGGAGAATTTCCCCATGTAATTATGAAGGTGAGTATGTATACATTATTGTATGGGTTTTAATGGTAGGTTCTATTCTACATTTTACCGATCCATAAATCATCAGAAATTTTGGGCTGGCTTTGAACTCTTTTACCCTTTTGCTTGCAGTTTAAATTATCTAATTATTATTTACTACTATTCTTTTTCTCTTTTGATAACATATTTGGTTTTTAGGGTCAAACACTGAAGTTTTGAGTTAATTTAGTGAATATGTATTGAGTTACTATGTGCAAGAAAATTTTGAAGGCTCTGTAATGGATACAAAGTAGAAAGCATTAAACATTAAAGTTCTTTGTTTCTGGTGGTTTTACAACCTAATACATTAAATATGGACTCTCTAGTAAGTACACTTACATATCAATAAATTCAGCCTTATTCCCTGTTATATTCTGCCCTCTTTGGCCTACCACCTTTTGGATCCACTCTCATCCACCACTCTTACACATAATCCCCAGAGTCCTGAAGATACATCGTAGCAAAACCTTCTGCACTTTTTGCCTGTAAACTATTTTCCCACTGGATCCTAGTATGACCCTGTGCACTGGACCATTCCCCTTGTGGCAAGTCTGGAAATAACCAGGACCGGTGGTGGTAAGACTTAAAGAAAATGAGCATCCACTTTTAAAGCATATACCTAGGTGGGACTATTACAAATTTTCATGCAAAAATAAGGTTGGCTCCTCAGACCCAGGAAGGCGCGCTGCTTCAGTGGTAAGGGAGACTCAGAGTGACTCGGGCATTCTAGACATTAAGTTTCATGTGGATCCAGCCACATGTCCTCGTCCCAAGTTCAGGACTCTATTCTTTCCCAACTAATACCCTAACTTTCCCATAAGAAATATGGGAATTCGATGAATTAATTGGCATTAAAACTCAACAACTCATACAGTGCCATTTTATACTTTAGCAGTATCAGCCTTGTTGCTACAATAAATAAGAGATTAATTAGGGCTGTCAGGAAGCTCTCTGGGTCTCAGACCATGACGTTAGCTAGGCATTCAAGGCAATGAGCTCATCATCTTCCTTCTGTAAGTACTCCAGTGTGCTCAGGAGAATCTACCCCACACCCTAGTCCTTGCAGCCTTCATGTTGCCATGACCCTCAAGGGCAGCACCAGGCGGGCCTCCAAGGCACTTGCTTCGGTTGGCTTTTCACCATAATCAACCATGGTGATACTTTGATTAATCATGATGCCACTGCATGCAATAGATTATTAGCATCCCATTTTCCATTGACAAAGAGCTTAGCATTATGTTCGAATCCTAAGGCACAACCGATCCATACCCAAATTCCAATCTTTATGTCTCTGGAAACCAATTTAATAGCAATTCTAGATCAGTCAGGGTCCAGTCAGAAGACAAAAACCACCTAGCAACCAGAAGGAATTCAATATAAAGAATTAACAAGAGAGATAAAGAGAACTAAAGGATAGAGAAATAACAGATAAAGGACTGAGGGAGAATACCCAAAGAAGCAAAAACTATGGAAGAGCCCCCACTTCTCCCAAGAGAGAGGTCCAGACATCACTGGGGAGGGATTAGCCATAGCCTTTGAGATGATGAAAAAGTGCTGAGGTGCTAGAAACAAGGGCTACAGAAAATAAAACTACCTTTTTGAGAGTCAGCAGAACCCACTGAGGCTTGCAAGATTCTCTGGGTATGCTGGGAAATTTTTCTCAATGTTTCCAGACAAACTCCTCAGTAAGCTTATGGTATTATCACTGAAACTCACTGGAGATGAGTGTCACTGGATGTCCTGCATTTTAACCATGCACCCCAGGAGCAAGCACAAGAGAATCACACTGAAATCAGCAACAGAATTCCCTTCCCTCCTTCTGGGCCCCTCCAGCACCTTCTACTAACAATGCTTAATGTCATACCAGCAGCAAAGAGGAAGTGTTCACATGGTCCAGTTCCAGTATCCCAAGCCAGGCAATGATGGGTGGGTTTGGAACTGAGATGTAAAATTGTAACTGGTATGGGTACAATTTACTTAGGAGGCATTTTCAAAGGACTAAGAACTGAAAACAGTATAATTCCTTATCCCTATAATGGCAGTACTGGGACCAGGTATAATTTTCTGTCTTCAAGTTAACCAATACTGAGAACCAAGCAAAAATAACCTAGTGTGTGCTCCAGGAATTATCTCCTCCTGGACGATAAGACTATGATCAACCAAGCATATTCCATACCAGGAATAGCAGCTTGCTCATTATGACTTGTTTCTATAGCCTCACCTCTCAATAATCTATAAACCCAAAGTTGTGGCTCTTAAGTAAAAAGTCTGTCAATTCCAATCAGTTTCCTACTCTGCAAGGCCCATCTTAAAGTCATCCAGTCCAGGGCCTAAACCCTAATAATATGCCCCATGCCCTGGCCCTTTTCTGAGGCTCCACTAAGACTTATCAAAAGCATTCTCCCCTACTGCAGTGAGCCTAAGTAATTGAGTTTGCTGCAATCCTAAGTTTTGCTAATGGTCTTTTGGAGAGCTGAGGGTCAGCAACAGTGGAATCCACAATCCACTCAGAAGCTGTGGAATTTGCTTGGGGAATGTAAAAGACTGTTTAGCTGAGGGCAAAAAAGCCTCTGCATACTATCCTTGCCTTCTAAGCACATCTTTTCTGGCAGTGTACTAATTGGTAGGCTCATTACTTGTTCCCATATTCTTGTTCAAGCAGTGGGGAGAGCAAATGAAGAATCTGTTCAAATAAAAAGGCTCTGCAATCTGGGCACAAATAGTGTTTTGGGAGGACCTAAATGCAGAGTTCAGTAGAGGTTTGGAGTCAGGAAAATTCTACACTCTCTACCTCAACAACCTCAGACCAACAGGAGAGAGTGCTCTCTGGGTGGGAAGAGGCAACAATGAGCCTTTGTATACAGGAACCAGAGGAAGATGAGACACAAAATAGATGGGGGCCAAATTACAGATTCACTGATCAGGATCACTGATCAAAAGGAGAAAAACTAAAACAAGATAAATTAACATATAAGAAAAAGGCAGAGAAATACGCATATGAAAAAGATGTTCAATATCTTTAGCCATAAGGGAAATGCAAATTTAAACCCCAATGAGACAGCAGTACACATCTATCAGAACAGCTAACATAAAAAAGTATTAATAGTTTTGGGATTCAAGATGGCAGCGTGAGAGGTGACACAGAGAACTCCTCTGAAAATCGCAAATAGTACAAAAATATAATTAATACAACTAATCCTAAAACAGCATCAGGAAAGAAGGCTGCACCAGACTGCATACAGTCCTCACAAACAGAGCAGACCTCATGAAAAAGGGTAACGTAGGAAAGCCTTAATCGGTGGGACCGAGGCCCTTCCCCCACCCCAGCTCACCAGTGGGAGAAAGAGAAATGGAGCGGGGAGGGGGTGGAAGCTTGGGACTGCTGAGCGCCTAGCCCTGGAGATGTGCTTTGTGAACAGAAGCCTATACTGTGTGGTGCTCTGGATGTTGGGGAGCTCAGATGGGCAAAATGCTTGGGAGACTGACATTCCGGCCATTTGAGGAGGAGGGGATCCACATCTGGCAGCTGTCAGAGGAGGGGTGGGTGGTGTGACAGGCTTCCTAGCAGCAAGAGGGCTGCTGAAGGGGTGGGTTTTGCGCAGAGCTTGCTGCACAGGAGAAGGGAAACGTGGACATGGTTCTCTGGGCACACTCTGCCCAGCTGGTTGGGAACCTCGACGAGCTTCAGGTGCTCCATCCCCCTGGCTGCCTATGAAGCTCCAAGGCTCCCCAAAGTGACACGCAACCTGCTGCAACTTCCTCCTAGCTGGCAGGCACTTGCTCGCAAATCGGCAGTCACTGTGCTGGTGTCAGGCCAGCCAGAGGGAGGCCCCACCTACAACAGCTACAGACACAAAGCACAGAGGCTTACAAGTGTGTTCTTGGCCCACTGACTCTGACACTGGAGACAGGCATGGCAGACGGGAAGCAGGAAACAGATCTTCCCTCCCCCCAGGCACCATCTCCACTCTCCTACGACACCCAACCCCACTCAAGGGGCTGAGCAGCTCCAGAGAACACAGATTCTGAACACTAGTGGGCACCACACAAAAATAATAACGTCAAAAGGACATGGTTCAGACCAAAATCTCACAAACCCCAGAAAAAGGGCCAAATGAAACTGAACTCACCAATCTTCCTTAAAGAGAGTTCAAAATAAAAATTATAAACATGCTTATGGAGTAACAGAAAATTTTTCAAGAACTCAGGAACAAATTTAAGTCAGAGATTCAATCATTAACAAATTCCATATCTGAAATGAAACATACAATGGAGGGATTTAAAAGCAGAATAGATGTAGTAGAAGAGATGGCAAATGGAATTGAAATTAGAGAAGAGGAATATAAAGAAGTTGAGGCACAGAGAGAAAAAAGAATCACTAAAAATTAAAGAATATTGAGAGAAATGTGTGACCAATCCAAATGGAACAATATTCACATTATAGGGGTAACAGAAGAAGAAGAAAAGAGAAAAGGGGGTAGAAAGTGTCATTGAGAAGGTAATTGCTGAAAACGACCCCAATCTGGGGAAGGAGATAGTCTCTCAAGCCATGGAGATGCACAGATCTCCCAACACAAGGGACCCAAGGAAGACAACATCAAGACATATAATAATTAAAATGGCAAAAGATCAAGGATAAAGGTAGACTTTAAAAAGCAGCTAGACAGAAAAAAAATATCACATACAAAGGAAAACCCATCAGGCTTTCATCAGATTTCTCAACAGAAACCTTACAGGCCAGAAGGGACAGGCCTGATATATTTAATGCAATGAAGCAGAAGGGCCTTGAACCAAGAAAACTCTACCCAGCAAAGTTATCATTTAAATTTGAAGGAAGGATTAAACAATTTTCAGATAAGCAAAAGCTGAGAGAATTTACCTCCCACAAACCACCTCTACAGTGCATTTTGGAGGGACTGCTACAGATGGAAGTATTCCTAATGCTAAATTGATGACAGCCAAGGGATAGACAAAGAGTACAGAATATGATTCATAACATACCAAAGCCTGCAATGGCAATAAGTACATACCTATCAATAATCACCGTAAATGTAAATCGTCTGAATGCACCAATCAAAAGACCTAGAGTTACTGAATGGATAAAAAAACAAGACCCATCTATATACTGCCTACAAGAGACTCACTTGAAACCCAAAGATATACACAGACTGAAAGTAAAGGGATGGAAAACGATATTTCATGCAACTAATAGGGAGAAAAAAGTAGGAATGGCAGTACTTGTATCAGACAAAATACACCTCAAAATAAAGAAAGTCACAAGAGACAGAGAAGGATGTTACATAATGATAAAGGGGTCAGTCCAACAAAAGGATATAACTATTATAAATATCTATGCACCCAACACAGAATCACCTATATATGTGAAACAAATACTAACAGAATTAAAGGGGGAAATAGAATGCAATGCATTCCTTTTAGGAGACTTCAACACACCAATCACTCCAAAGGACAGATCAACCAAACGGAAAATAAATACAGACCGAAGCACTGAACAATATATTAGAACAGATGTACCCAACAGATATCCACAGAACACTCCATCCAAAAGCAACAGGATACACATTCTTCTCAAGTGCACATGAAACATTTTCAAGAATAGATCATATATTAGGCCACAAAAAGAACCTCAGAAATTCAAAAAGATTGAAATTGTACCAACCAGCTTCTCAGATCAAAAAAGTATGAAACGAAATAAACTACACAAAGAAAATGAAAAAGCCCATAAATACATGGAGGCTTAATAACATGCTCCTACATAATCAATGGATCAATGACCAAATAAAAACATAGATCAAGCAATATACGGAGAGAAATGACAACAATAATTCAACACCACAAAATCTGTGGGACGCAGCAAAGGCCATGCTAAGAGGGAAATACATTGCAATACAGGCCTACCTCAGGAAAGAAGAACAATACCAAAAGAACACTCTAAACTCACAATTAATGAAATTAGAAAAGGAAGAACAAATGAGGCCCAAGTCAGTGGAAGGAGGGAAATAATAAAGATTAAAACAGAAATGAATAAACAGAGAAGAATAAAACAATAGAAAGAATCAATGAAAGCAGGAGTTGGTTCTTTGAGAAAATAAACAAAATAAACAAACCCCTAGCAAGATTTATTAAGAAAAAAAGAGAGTCTACAAACATACAAAGATTCAGAAATTAAAAAGGAAAAATCACTATGGACACCACAGAAATACAAAGAATTATCAGACAATACTATGAAAACTTATTTGGTAACAAACTGGATAACATAGAAGAAATGGACAACTTTCTAGAAAAATACAGCCTTCCAAGGCTGACAGAGAAAATAACAGAAAATCTAAATAGACCGATTACCAGCAAAGAAATAGAATTGGAAATCAAGAAACTGCCTAAGAGCAAAACACCTGGATCAGATGGTTTCACCACTGAATTTTGTCAAACATTTAGTGAAGACCTAATACCCATCATCCTTAAAGTTTTCCAAAAAGTAGAAGAGGAGAGAACACTTCCAAACTCGTTCTACGAGGCAAACATCACTCTAATATCAAAACCAGGAAAAGACACCACAAAGAAAGAAAATTACAGCCAATATCCCTGATGAACATAGATACAAAAATACTCAACAAAATAATAGCAAACCAAATTCAAAAATACATCAAAAAGATCATCCATCATGACCAAGTGGGATTCATCCCAGGGATGCAAGGATGCTACAACACTCGAAAATCCATCAACATCATTCACTATATCAACAAAAAAACCCAAAAACCACATGATCATCTCCATAGATGCTAAAAAAGCACTCGACAAAATTCAACATCCATTCATGATAAAAACTCTCAACAAAATTGGTATAGAGGGCAAGTGCCTCAACATAATAAAGGCCATATATGACAAACCCATAGCCAACATTATACTTAACAGTGAGAAGCTGAAAGCTTTTCCCTTAAGATCAGGAACAAAACAAAGATGCCCACTCTCCCCACTTCTATTCAACATAGTTCTGGAGGTCTAGCCACGGTAATCAGACAACACAAAGAAACCAAAGGCATCCAGATTGGCAGGGAAGAACTCAAACTGTCTCTCTTTGCAGATGACATGATATTGTACATAAAAAACCCTAAATTATCTACTCCAAATCTATTCGATCTAATATTTAAATTCAGCAAAGTTGCAGCATATAAAATTAATACACGGAAATCTGTTTCATTCCTATACACTAATGGTGAACTAGCAGAAAGAGAATTCAGGAAAACAATTCCATTCACAATCTCATCAAAAAAAAAAAAATACCTAGGAATAAACTTAACCAAGGAAGTGAAAGACCTATACTCTAAAAACTACAAGACACTCTTAAGAGATATTAAAGAGGACACTAATAAATGGAAATTCATTCCATGCTCTTGGCTAGGAAGAATTAATATTGTCAAAATGGCCATCCTGCCTAAAGCAATCTACAGATTCAATGCAATCCCCATCAAACTACCAACAGCTTTCTTCAATGAACTGGAACAAATAATTCTAAAATTCATATGGAACCACAAAAGACCCCGAATAGCCAAAGCAATCCTGACAAGGAGGAATAAAACGGGGAATTACGCTCCCTGACTTCAAGCTCTAATACAAAGCCACAGTAATCAAGACAATTTGGTACTGGCACAAGAACAGACCCCATGGACCAGTGGAACAGAATAGAGAGCCCAGATATAAACCCAAGCATATATGGTCAATTAATATACAATAAAGGAGCCATGCATATACAATGGAGAAATAACAGCCTCTTCAACAGCTGGTGTTGGGAAAACTGGACAGCTACATGTAAGAGAATGAAACTGGATTACTGTCTAACCCCATACACAAAAGTAAACTCAAAATGGATCAAAGACCTGAATGTAAGTCATTAAACCATAAAACTCTTAGAAAAAAATATAGGCAAAAATCTCTTGGACATAAACATGAGCAACTTCTTCATGAACATATCTCCCCAGGCAAGGGAAACAAAAGAAAAAATGAACAAGTGGGACTATATCAAACTAAAAAGCTTCTGTACAGCAAAGGACACCATTAGCAGAAAAAAAAGACATCCTACAGTATGGGAGAATATATTCATAAATGACATATCTGATAAGTGGTTGACATCCAAATTATATAAAGAGCTCACACACCTCAACAAACAAAAAGCAAATAATCCAATTAAAAAATGGGCAGGGGAGCTGAACAGACACTTCTCCAAAGAAGAAATTCAGATGTCCAACAGGCACATGAAAAGATGCTCCACATCTCTAATCATCAGAGAAATGCAAATTAAAACCATAATGAGATATCACCTCACACCAGTTAGGATGGCCAACATCCAAAACACAAACAACAACAAATGTTGGCGAGGATGTGGAGAAAGGGGAACCCTCCTACACTGCTGGTGAGAATGTAAACTACTTCAACCATTGTGGAAAAAAGTATGGAGGTTCCTCAAAAAACTCAAAATAGAAATACCATTTGACCCAGGAATTCCACTCCTAGGAATTTACCCTGAGAATGCAGCAGCCCAGTTTGAAAAAGACATATGCATCCCTGTATTTATGGCAGCACTACTTACAATAGCCAAGAAATGGAAGCAACCTAAGTGTCCGTCAGTAGATGAATGAGTAAAGAAGATCTGGGACATATATACAATGGAATATTATTCAGCTATAAGTAGAAAACAAATTCTACCATTTGCTACCACATGGATGGTGCTAGAGGGTATTATGCTCAGTGACATAAGCCCAGCAGAGAAAGACAAGTATCAAATGATTTCATTCATCTGTGGAGTATAAGAACAAAGGAAAAACTGAAGGAACAAAATAGCAGTAAACTCACAGAACCCAAGAATGGACTAACGGCCACCAAAGGGAAAGGGACTGGGGAGGATGGGTGAGAAGGGCGACATAACGGGGGAAAAGAGGCATTACGATTAGCACACACAATGTAGCGGTGAGGGAGGGACACGGGAAAGGCAGTATTTACAGAGAAGACAAGTAATGATTCTGCTATAGCATCTTACTACGCTGATGGACAGTGACAGTAATGGGGTATGTGTGGGGGACTTGATAATAGGGGTTCTAGTAACCATAATGTTGTTCAACTGATTGTACATTAATGATACTAAAATAAAATAAAATAAAATAGAAAATAAAAAATATTAACACAAAATGCTGGCAAGTATGTAGAGAAAGTGCATCGCTGATGTATCATTGGTGGGAATGTAAAATGGCACGCCACTCTGAAAAACAATTCGGTAGGTTCTTATACAACTACACTTGCAATTACCGTTAAGACCCAGGAATTGCTCTCTTGGGTATTTATTTCACAGTGATGAAAACTATGTTCCCCCAAAAATCTGTACACAAATGTTCTTAGCAGTTTTATTCTTCACACAAAAAAACTAGGAACAACCCAGACGTTCTTCCATGGCTATATGGCTAAACCAGCCATAGTATATGGATACCATAGAATGCTACTCAACAAATGTCATGAATAACCCTTGATACGACTTGGATAAATCTCAAGGGATTTAGGCTGAGTAAAAAATAACCAATCCCATAAGGTCACATACTCTTTAACTCTATTCATACAGCATTTTTGAAATGACAAAATTATAGAAATGGAGAACAGACTGGTGGGTGGTTGCCACGGGTCAATGATGGTGGAAGAGTGGTTGGCATGATTATAAATAGGCAACAGGAAGGATCATTGCATGATAAATCATTTTGTATCTTGGCTTGATCAGTGACAATATCCTAGTTGTGACACTGTTCTACAGTTTTGTAAAATGTCACCATTGGGGGAAACTGGGTAGAGGGTCATGAGATCTGGCTACATGCCTCCTTAAAACTATATGTGAAACTGGCAAGGATTGTTAGGGTTTCAATTGTGTGTTAAATCTCCCTCTGCCCCTCAGTAATTTCAGTAATGACTTACTTTTCAAGGCCTTTTGGATTGGATGTGGGCTTATTGTAAATTCAGTACTGCAGAGAGGTGGTATAACAACTGGATGCTCTGCTTCATATCACAGCAGGTTGTGAGCAAGTACAACAGACCCTCACTGGATCTAAATGAAGACTCTCCCTGAGCAGAGAACAAACGGAATTGTTTTGAGCAATAGGATTTGTTTTTACCAACTATCCAATCCACAGTACAGACCTATGCATTTGTCCTATTGAGTGAATAAACTTTCGATCTTTAATTAGCATACCCATCATAAATTCTAATTTCTACTTTCTTACCACTTAAAATACCTTAACTCTGCCCCTCTGGCAAATTATTTAATGAGTTTCTTCATTGACAATGTGTGTGTGTGTGTGTGTGTGTGTGTGTGTGTGTGTGTGTGTGTGCGTGTGTGTGCGTGTGTGTGGGCGCGCGCGCGCCTGTCAGGCAAATAAACTCAGCTTACAAAAATAAAAAAGCACTCACCATTTTTTATTCTTTGCCTAGTTTTAGAATGCAAGCAAGAAAGCTCAATGTTATGGTTAAATATTTATTTACCAGTCAAAACATAGTGGTAAAGGACTGATAATCAGGAGTGAAAAATGGGTTATATTTAATTAGAATTGGGAAATTTAATGAATATGTAAGAAATCCCAGGTTCCAAATCCCACTTAAATCTGAAGTTTGAAAACAGTAAGATCTCTATTATAATAAATGATATCACTGTAATTTATTATTTTGTTGATTTCTAATTTCTTTGGCTATATTAAATAAACACTTTAATTTCACTCTTAAAAATCAAACTGGTCCCAAATGCAGTTACTAAGAGTGTTTTATTCTCTTTGCAGCTTTTGTAAGGGTTGGTTTTTTATGAGAATACATAGTTATTGCTAAACTGCATCATTAGAAATATGTAATTTTTACTTAATGAAGGAAACTTTCAAAATATTTATTTCACTTTAAATCTTCCAAAATGTGAAAGTCTTATATAAAATAATTCATCTACCAAGTTCATAGACAAACTAATACTGTATCAGAAAACTTCCTGAAATTGTTAACAGCAATTTACCTCACTGTTAGACTGAACTAAGTGACAAAATCCTCATTTTTTTCCCTAAGCCCATACTGCATTAGGTCCTATCTATGGGCGTTTATAAGCACTCACTAAGCATTATGCTTAACAAAGGACAACGAGGTGGGTAATAATTGTCATGAATCATTCCTGCTAGGAGGAGTTTCCATGTTAGTTAATCTTTGGTAAAACTAACACAAGGCACATGCTATTTCTGCCTTCCAAAGAGTCAAGGCATACACTTGCTGCCATGCTCTTTAGAGAAATGAGGCACATAGATAATGATGGCTGAATTGAACTAAACCTGTAATTTGCCTTGTAAACTTGTGAGAGTAAATGGAAAGATGTAAGGAAAAAACGTCATCTACTTTATAAAGTAATTTTCCCAGCTGATGCAGATTATCACAGTTCCCTCATGGGTCCCCTTCAATGATCACCTAAATCAATTAGATTCACTCTTCAAGACAAAACATAGGATGCCATATTTCATCCAATCTAAGACTGTTGCATTCATCATTAGTTTTCTGTTCTGTCTAGAAAATTCCGCCAATTGAACTATGATGTATTTACAAATATAACCTAATACATCAATTTTAATATGTATTTTTATTTCAGAGACGGTGAAATATTTTAAGGAAAATGTGTGTATAGGAACTGATGAAGCCCAAGACTCCTTACATGTTAGACGTAACTACAAAAAGCGGCTCATCTGCAGAGCTGTGTCCCTCACCCAGACAACTATGCCAGAAATGAAGCTTTTCAAGTACTCTTCAGTAGAGGAAAACACAGGGAATCAAGGCCCTGGGGCAAAACCTCACCTATACCCTGAGGCAATTGATGGCCTTCCTGGAGACTCCTCTCTTCTCTAAAATGAAAGCACTGATCATTAAAATTAAGCAAAAATAGTATAATGAAAAAAATCATGTTCATAATGAGTATAGTAAAACAATAATAATCCAGTCCACTTTTGTACTAAAATAAAATTAGATTATTAAATTCCCTTCACTTCCCAGAATTACAGTCTGTTCATAGTTGTCTTGATACTTTAGGCTTAATTTGTAAGCCTAAAACATTTATCAGCATGTAAACAGATACTTAATATCTATTAGTGAGTGTTCAACTAAACTATTTTATGTTTAACAGTATGTCTCAATATAAAAAACTTTCATACTGAAAATAAATGTATATATATCACCTAAAATACATATATATCTTAGAAGAAACATCATAAATTGACCCTATTTTTTTCAGGAAGAATGTTTCTCATTATACCATTAAAAAAGAACCAAATACATTTTCATCAAATCCTTCCATTCAAATTCAAAATTTCAAATTTTTACTTTTTCATTTCTTACAGAATGACCAAAAATAAATGAAATCGTCTCTCACTCCACCACATATAAACCCAGAATTCTCAAGGCCACTCTTTGCTATCCCCATTTTATTATACACTTTTCTTTAATCTTCCTTCCAAAATGAATGTATCTGTGATCAGTTATCACATCGATTCCTAATATACCATGTGATTAAACTATTATGTGTACTGTCATTTATATTGCCTCTTTGACATCATACACTGTCTTGATCTTGTTATTCTGTTTTATGGATGTTCTGTAAAACTTTTCCTTGTCTTGCCTACCTAACTATGGAATGCATAACAGCTTGGGATAATGTCTTCCTTGTTCTTTTTATAATTCCTCTAAAAATATAATGGATCATTAAATAATAAATATAATTACAATAATAATTTTTCAACTCTGAAGTTTTCCATTTTACTCTTATTTCCTAAAGATTTTACTCTTCATTTACTGAATCATAGAACTTTAGAGCCCAAAGGCAGTTAAATATCAGTGCATTATTTTACAGTTGATTCTCACTCATTAAGATTAACTATTTCCTAATGTCTTGTCATATACCAAGCACTATTTGATGCTCAGTTTCAGGTATTTCATGCAGTGTTCACAATGACCCAAGATGTATTTATTAGCCCCATATCATGGATGAGAAAACTAGACCTCAGAGAAGTTAAGAAATCAGTCCAAGGCTACCCTACTCCCTAATGACGTAACTACAGCTACAATTCTGATGTGTCATTCACACTAAAGGAAGCATATTGTTTTCACTATACTTCCTTTCAACAAGAACATCCACAATGAATGCTAAAATGTATCCTAAACCTTTGTATCAATATTTTTGTTGTCATTTCTTCCTTTTTTCCCTTTATCCTCTTTAGTTTATTCTGAATTGAAGAAATATTACTTTCCCTTATTATGAAATAATGAACATCCTTTAATTGGATGTCATTAAAACATGTTCTCCTTGAAGATACTAAATTCAACATTAATAAGTCACATTCTTTTGGTTATTTGATTCTATCTATCTAATCAAGTAGCATATTTTCCAGATTATCTGATGCTATCTAGAATGAGCTCTCGAACTTTGGCTTTACTAAGCCCTGCCTTATAAATTTCATAATTCAAGAATATACTGATTTACTGATCCACCAAATAATACTAATAGAAACCTCTGAACTGTATATACCATTTAGGAAGGTAAAATGGTAAAAAATACAAAATAAAATAAAAATAAAGCCTTCAGAGATGTAGTGTAGTTGTGTGTTGCTTCCATACATTTTTAATGTCCTCACTTCCTAATACGTAAAGAAGAGAAGCTGCTAACCTCAGACCGTGTGTATAATGACATTCATATGCTGGATTCCAGTGAGGGTTCTGTCTTAGTCCCTATTCTTCTCCTCTTAAACTCTTTCCTAGGTAATATCATAGGTTCTAACAGCTTCAGATTCTAGTATTATGCGTGCACTCTATTCTAGGACACCATCCTGAGTTTCAGACCAATATGAGTATCTCCTAAACATCTCTACTTAGATATGTAACAGGATGTATCTATGTCTTCCCAACACTGAACTCATCATCTCTACTCCTCTCCCAAACTTACTTCTCCTCCAAAATTTTCTTTCTTAGAAAATTCACCCAGTTACTCAGGGTAGAAACCTGGGATTCATTCTTTCACCTCCTTTTCTCTCGTTTCACACATCCAGAACTTACCCATCTACCTCCTTATTACCCTGGAATTTTTCATCTTCCCATTCTTATTGTTCACTCTCTAGACCAAGCCAAAATCACTGGTTACCATGACTGCTAAAGTAGCCTGCACATTTAGTCTATCTGAACCCACTCCTTCTATACCAATTATTTATTAATTCTAAGCAGGTGATCTTTTTAAATGCAAAGTGGATCAGTTCATTAAAATCTTTCAATGGTTTTCAACAATCCTTATGTCAAAGTCTGAAATTTTTAAGGTCCTTGACCTGGCGCTTGTCCACTTGCTCAGTCTCATTTTGTTGGTCATTTTTTCCAACTGATCCTCACAAACTGCCTGACATTTTCTTGTTTAACTGAAAGGAAACAAAAATATTTCTAAAACATAAACATCTTGGCACACACAGCAAAGAACAGCATCATTCAGTGTCTCTGATCTATTTGCAAAAAATAGTCTGGCATTGAAACGAAAATCTTTACAAAAATTTAATAAATAAATAGCCCATGATTGAAGTCAGCATCTATTTTTGGAATCTTTCAGTCTTACCAAAATTGCTGATTATAAAATTACTAAGTTTCTTAACAGAAATTGAGTTAGGGCCTGCCTTATTTGCAATAGTCTTTTTTTTCCATCATACTTAATTTTAATTTTAATCTAGCTTTCAGTTTACTCAATAATACACAATTATATTGGTTTCTTGACACTCAACCAGATATAAACTTGAGTTAGAGCCATTTGAGAGTATCGAAATTTCAGTTTCTATATTGCTTTATATGATATATTATTTATGTTGTACCATTTATTTACATAGTGTTTTCAAAAGTAAATACAGAGCAGCTACTTTCTTCTACTATAGATCTGTAACTAGAAAGGTATAATAGATACATTAATTTTCATTTCACTGAGATCATGACATTTTCCTAAATGATCTGCAAGAAAAATGTTTGCATTATTCATTGAAAAATTGATTGTTTCATGCCATGGCCATTTTAACATGTCCTCTTAGATGACATAAATCTATGCTACATCAAAGGGTTTCAAGGGATAATAATCCAGAGTAATATTATCCAAATAATAGCAATCAAGCCAACAACAAAGTATGGTAAATAAAAGGCCTTGGAGGATACAACCTAGAATATTATCTAAATAATAAACATATGGGATAAGTATACCTAAAAATATGATCTCTATTATTTTAAAGTGAAAAAAGAATAAAAGTTTTGCTATAAATCAATTATATGCACTGAGATATCCATAGTATCGATAAAATTAAAATACTGATTTTAAAAACATTTTCAACTGAAAGTAATTACTGATAAAAAAGAAAAGCCTTATATATTTTTGATTAAAAAATAAGAAAAAGACTTAGAAATGATATTCTATATTCAGAAAGACAAGAAAGGGGAATGTAAGAAAATATAAACCAGTAATTTAAACAATAGTGATAGACACACTTATAAATATGTACTTATGAAAACAAATATAAATAAAGTCTTCCTCCTCAAATTCAGACATAGCTTTGCAGATTAAAATTAATTTTAATGCTATATTCAAGATATTAACTTTAAAAAATGAAGATATGTATATATGTATCAATCAAATGAAACAAACAAAAAATTATCAGAAGAGTTTAGAGTCCAACTCCAAGTGCGATAAATTGGATCTAGAGGCTCATTTTGTAGTCATAATTTTAGAGGCATAGAAATTAAATCTACAATGAAAAGCTTTATAGGCATAAATCTTTATGTGCTTCTGGCAGTTTTAAAATATGTCCACAATTTTTTAAACATTCCTCCCTTTAAAAAGTGGAACTTAATTCTCCTATGAATGTGTTCTGGACTTGGTGACTCACTTAGAATGAACAGAATAAAGCTTAAGTGATGGTGTGCGATTTTGGAGCCTTCTGCAGAGGAACTAAGGCCCTCTGTATTGACTTGTGCCAGCCAGAAACTGTGAATGAGCTTTCCTAGAAGCAGACCCCCCAGCCCGAGCCAAACTGCTATCTAGGCCCATGTCTTCCCTGTAACTTCATGAAATACCCTGAACCAAACACCCAGCAAAGACACTTCCATATCCCTGACTCTCAGAAACAGTGACAGAATAGATGTTTTTGGGTTTTGTTACTAAATTTTGGAGTAATTTAGTTGCAATAATAGACTAACTAGTACAATGCTAAAAAAGAAAGGATCCAAATATATAAAGCAAAAACACCAAAACACAAGGAGAAAATAAGAGACATAACTCTCTAGATGCAACAGCTGAAGACAAAGAATATTAAATACAGATGAAGAAACATGAATAACGTTTCGGAACAATTTAATGAGACATATTTGATGACCCTATGTTGATTTGTGCCTAAAAACATAAAATATTAATATCCATGAAAATTTATAAATTTATTTCATGTGTTAGAGACCACAAAGGTCAACACAAACCACAAAGCAAACATTACACTGTTTACAATCTCTGACCATGATACAAGGTAACTAGAAAATAACTGTGGCCTCCTCAAGAAAATCAAATGAGTTGGAAAGTTAAAAAAAAAGCTGAAAAATTTTCTGAGTCAATTAAAAATATAAAATTACCGATATTAAGATGAAATTCCTAAAAGATCAATTAACCAGTGATTTTATAACTAAATTTTTCAAAAGCTCAAAGAACATTTAAACCTATTACATCTATTATGCCAGCCTATTTAAATTTCACCAGAACCTTTTTCTTAACCACTCACTATAAAGAACTGGCATTATGCCAGACTGATATTTCAGGAAACAGAAATTATACTGAGGCTGTGATAAAGTTTGAGAACAAAAATCCAACAATTTCATCTTAAGTGATGAAAAATGCAAACTATGGACTCTGCTTTTGTTCTGTGTTAGCCATGTTTTATGACTTAACACAATCACCTAACACATAGTTCAAAAACTTTGAAATATAAATATATGTATATATATATATATAAATACATATTTATAACAACATAGAGGTTTGCATTTGAGATGGTAAATATAGTCTCTGTAGTAACATAATTTGAAAAGAATCTTTCTCTTTACACTTAACAAAAAAAGGAGATAATCTTCACACTTTCTCTTTACACTTAACAAAAAAAGGAGATAATCTGTAGAGAACAGAGCACAATCAAATTTACACTTTCTTAGACCTTCATTTCAACCTGAATAATTAACCAACGCCACTTTAGTTCATGAGGTCATTAATTCAACATCTTACCAATACACAAAGAGATTTATCATGTCATACATAAGTAGACAAAGAATAAGCATGTGTACTATAACATAAAAATAAACCTTATGCCATGCGAAAATGTACTAAATTAAGAGAGATTGTAAGGAAAATATGCAACTGGCAAGAAGAGGAAAAGGAAACAATTTGAAATCATATAAAATATAAAACCATATAAAATACTTACATAGCTAAAATAACACTTAACAAATAAATGTTTCATGTAATATATAAATTTATGAGAAATGAAAGTAGTTTAATATAAGGATATGTAAAGAATGGAGACAAAAGAAAAGTGTACAGAAACTGGGACGACCATGCAATTGCCTCTTCCGAGATAGACCCCCATGAGGCAGGATGTGAGGACTACGGATGTGGCCTTAGTATTGCATCCCTTCGTCACCCACTACACTCAGCTGCGCTAGTGTCCTGTGCATATACTAGCTGGGGTGTGAAGTCGGCAATACATAATTCACTTTTTTACCAATTGTGTAATAGCTAATTCTCATCTCAGCAACATATTGTCGCAGTACAGACTCTTAAGAGACAAGAGATTTGCGTCACAGTTTCTTTTAATAGTTCATTCCTTCTCTAACAGGAGCTTCTTTTTGTGATTTCACATTTTCTTTGTTTTGCATGGGTGGGGAGGCTAGCATTTGTTTCAATACTAACACATTGTCACTACAGCCCAATGCATTTATAAATGCATATATAAAAGTGGACAAAGATAGAGCAAAGGAGAAAACCTCATCTTGGGCAAGAATATAGATGGAAATTTTTTCATCATTATACAGAAGGAATGCACCATGATGAAATAGAGTTTAATCCTGGAAATTAAAATGGGATCAATGTTATTTAATATTAATACATTCTATAGAAGTCAAAGGGGAAAAAACATCACAACATTTGATAATATTCAGTACCTATTCCTGATTAAATCTCACAGTAAACTAAGATAAGACAGAATAAAGAAAATCTATCTCAAACACAGTATTTACTAAATAAGAATAAAACACTGGAACCTTGTCTGTTAAAATCAGAAATAAGAGAAGGGTGTTTGTTATCATTACATTTTATTATTAATATAAAAGTTCTACTAAGTATATTGCCACAAATAATAAATACAAGTTGCAATTTTTTGAATAGATGATATGCAATTATAATTATTTGCTATTAATTTTAATGTAGGATTTTATGAAATCTACAAAATTCAACTCCTCTATTACAAATATATCAGTTTAACAAATGGCCAGGGAAATTTGCTCTTGTTTTCCCTTTGGAACTTGACTATAAAATTTTAATGTCCATGTTGAAAAATAAATAGGTGAAAACATATCTTTAAAAGGTGGGAAAGAAATGTAGGAATATTTTCCCAACAGATATTAAAGAGCAATAGAAATTAAAATAGTGTGGTGTTGGTATATAAATGATGAGAATATAATAGACTGCTGTGACATGGAACCTAGTATATCAAAGAATGTAGTTTGAAATAAATGAAGAATTACTAGCCCATGTAGAAGGGAGGAATCATTTAAGAATATCAGAGAGAAAATAGCCTGGGAAAACTACTAGACAAAAAATTAACCAAGTTAGGAATAAAATGGGCAAGTTACATAAATAGGCAACTTAAGAATAAAAAAACATAGCAAAAAATTAAAACAATATTCATATTTATTAATAGAAAACTCAATTTCAACAATAGGAATATAATTTTCACCACTTAAATTAGCAGATATAATCTAATAGTAATATTCAACACTGATTTGGTTACAGACATTCACACACGGAATTTAAAGAAATTTCCCATTATATACGAAGAACCTTTCAAAAGTCCACCCCTGTTAAGCAACCTTTAGGAAATATGGGCCAAGATTTATGCATGTATGTATGTATGTATGTATGTATGTATGTATGTATGAATGTGTGTGTGTGTAATTTTCAAACATTCTTTGAGATACACATCACATACAATAAAATTCACCATTTCAAAGTATATAATAATCTGAACCTTTAGCCATCCATCACTGACCAGAACTGCCATTATTATAAATTCTGACTTGATTGCCTTATGATTTTTAACCTATAATGTATAATGTTGGATCATTGTTTTGGTGGTGGTGATGGTTTTTATTTATGCATGTCTTAACACAGACTCTCAAGGATAGATATCAGGAACATGCAATCTGCTGCCATACAGCCCATATGTTTCATCCTGTGCTTAGGCCATGATCGCAGGAAATCTGGCTGTCTAGGTCATCCCTATATCCAAAGCATCTTAGAATGGTTCCCCAAATGGAACCAGCATTCATAAAGAATTGTTAAATAAATGAATGACAAAAATAAATGTTCCAAATGTACAGAATTTTTGCTCAGCCTTCTAAGTCCCTTTATTTATTACCTGGGGCTTTATTTTTATATAAAGCAGCTTTATTGACATGCCATGCCATTCATCCATATACAAGTCAATGGTTTTTAGCATATTCACAGAATTGTGTCGCTGTCACACAATTTTAGAACATTTTCATCACCCCAAAAAGAAACTCTGCAGCCATCCATTAGCAGTCAGTTGCCAATTCCCTCCAGCTCCCTAGGCCTATTCATAAAGTAAAGTATTTTCTATCACTATAAATGTGCTTCTTCCATAAAATCTATACAAAGGGAATCACCCAATCTGTGGCGTTTAGAAGAAAGATATTTACAGGAGTCTAGGGCCTGGGCTGACTTAGTGAGAGGAGTCTGGGAGTGGGCAGAGTCTATGTAGTTTGGTGAACCTAACAGGAAAAGGATCTCAAAGGGAGTCTTCAGGGGTAAGCTGGTAATTTTGATGTTTCAGTCTTTCTTCCAGGAGCAAATATTTCCCAAAACATACAACTAAGTTAACTGTGCTCAGTCCCAGCACTGTTTAACAAGGGACAGAGAATTAGCTTTGCTCTGTTATACAGCCTCAAGTAACTTTTTCTTTTCCAGTAAGAAATATAATACATGTTTAAAATTTTGGGAGTCTTATTGTATTAACACCCTTGACATATTCAGGTCAGCTGACCACACATCTAGCTCTAGGGTGGGAATATGACCCAAGGGTGGCCAGTCTGTCAGCAGATGCCTCATGGAGAAAAACTGTCTCATAGACATTTAGCAAGATTTTGATCGATGGGAAATAAGGTCCTTTCTTTTTGTACTAGAGGTAACCAAATTTAATCGAGGTCTTTAGGGTGGGCTCTAATGCAATTTAACTGGTGTCCTTATAAGAAGCAAAATTTGGACACAGACACACATAGAGGAAAAATTACATAAAGAAACATAGGACGATAGTCATCTATAAGCCAAACAAAGAGGCTTGGAATAGATCCTTCCCTCACAGATCTTCAAAGGAACCAATCTTGCTGACACCTTGATTCTGGACTTTTAGCCTCCCAAACTGACAATAAATTTCGGGTCAAAGACAAGCATTTCAAGTCCTATCTTCCAGGGAGCCACCAAACCAGCCGAATGATGACAGCCACTTGAGAAGGAGACTTTGAAAGGCCTCTAGCTTTGTTCTGCCACCTTCATTGCCAGAGATGTAGGCTGTTATTTTTTAAGGCTACTGGTGACTGACAGAGGAAGGAATGAAACTAAGGAAAGTTAAAACGCCACGAAGTTCACTGTTCTTATTAAGATTCAGTAACTTGTCTTAAAAAAAATGCAAATAAATGCTTCCTGGGTGGCTGCAAGGCAGCGGTTCCCTTCCAGAAGTCTGAAAAATCTGGCTCCACCAATCCTTGCCCGATACTGTCTTGAATTTTATAGAGGGGTAAATTTTTAAATGTCTTCACTGCAACATCCTGCTGACATCCTATACCAAAACTTCCAGTGAAGAATTTTTGTAATAATAGAAAAAGGGAAAATATTTAAACAGAAAAGTTAAAGAATAAATAGTAGTCAATGTATATAATGATATCAGGAAGCCATTAAAATGTGTTAAAAGCAGTTAATCATATATACAAGAAATAGTCAAATATTTGAATCATGGTTTAAGATTCAAGAAAATAACATCAGCAACTAATATTTATTGGACTTGCTTAATACTGTGATTGATGATTTACATGCATTATCTCATTTCATTTTTCACACAATTGCCATGGGGAAAATACTAAACTTTTCATTTTATAGATGGGGATACTGAAGCTGAGAGTTTAAGTAGCTTTTCCACAGTCACATAGGAAGCAAGCAGCAGAGTTAGGTGCCCACATTCAGACATGGCCGATATTAACAGCCTGCCCTGAACTGCTTGTCCACTAAGCCTCTAGATGAGATCACCCCCCTCCCTTACCACACAGAGCCAGAGCCCCCCAGAATTCCCCTGATATTTCAGTCTATCCATTTATCATCACTGTTCATTCAACTGTCTGACTTCTCATTAAAATATGGGCTTCCTGAGAGGTTGTGTCTCTATCTTGACCATTACTGGGTCACACAAGACTCAGAAGGAATAAAATGATTATTTTAAATTATCAATATCAAATAAATGATTTGATGGGCATATAACATTCTCATTATTATTGTGGTTTTAAAACATAAGCAGAACTGTACTAAATGATCACTTGCTCTCCTGGCAGACAAGAGGAAAAAGAAGTTGAACTTTATTATCTTCATGACCCATTTCTTGGTCTTCCTAATACAACACAAGATAGCAAGATTTAGGATACAACACAGGATAACAAGCTAAGGAAGCCTTAACAGACACTACTTGGGAGACCACATACATACACACACACACACACACACACACACACACATATATGCATACACACTCACATATGTATTTATTTCTTATAAAAATTAAGGTTTAGAGTCCAAGATGCAGAGTCAGAAATAATCTTATCTAGGATGTCAGAAATGGGCTTTCTGATAAAAGGCTAATGTTTAAACCAAGACCTAAATCATAAGTCACCAATGCCAGAGAAGCATGAAACAAAATTGCAGGCAGAAAGTGGTACATGGTATGTTCCTGGGGTATGCAGACTGTGATAAAATTGAGATACTGAGAATAAACAGCAGAGGTTAAAGATAAAAATGAAGACTAGGAAGTAAGAAATTACTTGCAAGATCTCCCAGAATCTTTGCAGGTGATTTAAAACATTTGAGATTTGTTCTGAAAGGTAATGGAAGGCCACTGAGTGGGTGTAAACACAACAGGTTAAATGGTAGTTTTAATACACTCTGAACTATTTTTGTAAGCGCATCCTGGCTATACTGTGAATAACATCAGGGCCAAAAATGGCTGTAAGTCTAGAAGATTAGCAATGACCAAGCCTAGAAACAAGGGTGGCTTTGACTGGAGCATGGAGGAAAACAGGATTTCAGAGAAACTGAGGAGGTATAAATACCAGGATTCAGTGATTTATGAGACAGGGACCATGAGGCTGGAGGAGGAATTTAGGATGATACAACCCTCCAGATTCCCAATGTTACAGTAATCTGCAGGGAGGTACGTTATTTTCAGATCCCCTCAATAATTCTCTACCAATCCATCCTTGTCTTCTCCATGTAGGTTACTTCCAATACAAAGAGTACTTAATTTTAGTTATTTGATTTTCAACAAGTCAAGGCTCTCTCCCAGCATAAAGAGCCAAAATAACAAAAGCTGAAAAATTTTGAATTCTAAATGCATGTCAGTACTACTCCAAGGGCTTTACATGGCAAGTCATTTAGTCCCCATTTTACAGATGTGAAAACTGAGGCATAAAGAGTTTACCTTGCTAAGGTGTACATAGGCAGCGATTGGAAAAGATAAAACAATATGTAAAATATGTAAATAAATTGTAAGTCTGGGGAGAGGAAATCCTGGGGCAAAATACCTCTAAAAACTGAAATCAGTCAAAGGGAGAAATAAAGTTTAAAACCCGTTTATTGATTACAAACTGCAGTCCACGGCTGCCTCTCTCCTCTGCTCCTGAAGAAGCAAGCAAGAAAGCAAGCCAGCCCCTCCCTTTAAACTCTTAGGTTCAGACACACCCACTGTTGCCCAGGTAATTACCCATTGATATGGAGATGAACTTCTCTCCACCCCTGAGGATATGCAAATGCACTAAAGCCAGGGTAGATATTCTGGAAATGTTACAATTTTACCCACATAAATGTACAATTAATTTAGAAGCTTATTGTTGCTGTGTGTATGTGTGGTATACACATAGGGTTTCTATGAACAATGAGGGATGCAGAGAATATGAGAGAGAAGAAACATGCCTACTACAGGGTTTTCAACTTTAACAACAAAAAATTATTTCCTGTTAATCCAAAGTTAATTTGTTCTTAAATCATAATAATTACGAAGTATCCCAACACTACATGAGCAATATATAACCTATACTAGTCTTTCAGGACAGAAGCTGCTGTATCTTCTCAGCAAAGTAGACTATTCTTTGTCAGAAAAAAAAAATTGTGTTATTGTGGTTCAGTGCACATTCTCAGAGGGAAGCAGCTGGAAAGAGATGCTGCTTCTTATTTCATTAAAAATAATAAAGCACAGAGAACATTTGATTTGAAGTATCCCCCATCCCCATTTTCATTAACTGCACTATGATAGATGTCAATGCTGATTCAGAATCAGAAGAAATAGATTATAGAGGGCTCTAAATCTTTGATTTCAGAATCACATACATAAATCAAGTCCATGTTTACCTTTAAATTAATATCTACTGCACTGAGTAGGATCTTGGAAAATATTTATAGGGATTCCTCAGCTGCACTCTGTAGGTAAATTTGCAGTATTTCCAGAATCTCTCTCCTGGCCTTAGTGCATCTCCATATGAATAGGTGTTTCCAAGGGGTGGAGAGAAGTAGTCTATCTCCAGATCAATAGGTAATTATAGGGGGGAGTGTGGGTATATTCAGACCGAAGTGGTTGGGTGGGGTCCCTTTTTCTGCAGCCAGGTTGTTAGAGACATGGGCAAGCAGAAGTGGACGACTGCTTGTAGATGTTAGAACCCAGAACTGCCTCCGGGCATAGTAAACCCCCCCTTATCACCTGCAGCTAAGTCCAGGTACTGGAAAAACCCATCCATTGTTCCAGTGACCCGCACCCTAGATAGTTCCCCTAGCAACGACCGGCCACCCGACCATAGAGGGCAAAGGTAACCTACCTTTACCATAAAAGGTACCTACATCCTTTACCTACATACGTTATACGTTACATCAGCCAGCAGCTTGGTGCCAGCTGAGCTCAACCTATGGAAAATGTACAAGACATACTTGTTTTAAATCATCCAATCAGCACCCCCTCTTCTTGAATCTCGTAATGCATAGAAGTCAGGGGACCAACTTCCTGCTCAATTTCCTTTATAAGCAGCTTCCCCCTTGCTGCCGCTGCTGCTCTCTCCTTTGGAGACGGCCATTCTGTCTTTCAGGCAATAAACTTCGCTGCTGGAGTTCTCGTGTCCTCCCTTCTTGAATGAGTGCATCGGGTAGCTGAAGAACCCCCCTTTCATTGGTGCCATGACTCAGATCGGAGCCCCCAAGGAGCCTGCTCCTCCTGAACCCCTGGGAATTTGAGCTGCCCTGCAGCCCCCAGCACCCAACCTCCTTCAGAGACACGGGACCTCCACAGTGGCTTTCATCTCCCCAAATGCCCCTTCCAGCATCCACCACCTGCGCCAAAGGAGCGGTGAGTCACCCTCTCCCATCAAGTGACTAAAATGTCTCTGTGAGCGCCTGAGGGCTGACCGTTGAGTGGCCAGCACCCTCATGGCCTCACCGCAGGCAGGGGACTGCTCCCAGCCACGGCCTTCAGTTGACCACCGCTGTGCCCCTGGTCACTTCCAGTCCAGTGTCTCTCATCCCCAGAGGGTGAGAGACTTGCCCCAGTCCACTAGTTTCTGCCGTCCCTCTTGCACCCCTACTAGGCCCACAGCAGGTCAGTGACGCCCAGTCCCTCTCGTCCCCAGCAGACGAGAGACCGCTCCCACTGTGACTCTTCCGTTTCCAGCAGGCTCCATACTTTGGTACTCACTGCCCGGGGCGGTGCCAAAAGTCCTAGCACTAGGCACCTGCTGGCATGCTTGTCCGGGGCAAGTTCACCCCACCAGTGTCAGTGGTGACGACCCTTCACTTGGAGTCGGGTTTCTCTTGGAGTTCTAAGCCCCCTAGGGACGCCTGGGGTGTGCTACAGAAACTCCACGTAAGAGTCACGATGGGAGGGTCCCCCTCCATCCCTGCCGATTCCCCGCTCAGCTGCCTCCTAGACAATTTCAAAACTCTTCATTTACATCCAGATCTAAAACCCTCCAAGTTAATTCGGCTCTGCAGCCAGATTTGGCCCCAATATCCTTTAGACAATAAAACAATTTGGCCTCAATATGGATCCTTAGATTCTAAGGTCCTTCGAGACCTTCACAACTTCTGTGAGCGTTCAGCAAATGGAAGGAAATTCCTTATGTTCAAGCTTTCTTCTATCTTCAAAACAAGCCTTCTCTATATAGCTCTTGTCACCCTAAACAAGTCCTTGCCATCCTTTCAAGCTCTCCAAACACTTCCTCTTATTCCCCAGACCCAGCTCCCTCCTCTTCCCTAGACCCAGACCCTGCAGAAGAACCCCCCCCCTTATCGCACAGCAGGCCAAAGTTCAGCAGCCCCAAGTGCACCACCTGCCTCCACCCCTCCAACCCTCCCTTCTTCTCCTTCCGCAGCCCCTGAATCACCTCCCTCACTTTCTCCCCACCCTGCCCTCTATCCAACCCTCCCTTCTTCTCCTCCCACAGCCCCTGTATCACCTCCCCCACTTTCTCCCACTCTGACCCCTGTTCAGACCCCTTGCCACCCAGTCCCTCCGCCACTCACAGACATGCGAAAACTCACCTCTTAGCACCACTGAGAGAAGTAGCAGGAGCCGGAGGTGTCATTAGAGTACACGTTCCCTTTTCCCTTTCTGACCTCTTGCAAATCAAGAAGCACCTCAGCTCATACACTTCTAACTCTACAACCTATACCAAAGAATTCCAATACCTCACCCAATCCTATAATCTCACTTTCCATGACCTCCATGTCATCATGTCCAGTACCCTCCTGCCTGAAGAGCACAGGCGAGTCTGGGAACAGGCTAGAGCCCATGCAGATGACATGCACCTCACCAACCCCACTCACCCCACGGGACCAGAAGCTGTACCAGATAGAGACCCAGGATGGGACTATAACCACCCCCGAAATATCATTCACCGAGACCAGTTTACTACCTGTCTTATAGCAGGCCTCCGAAAAGGGGCCAATAAAGCCATTAATTATGAAAAATTACAAAATGTCCTTCAAGATAAGGATGAAAACCCTTCAGCCTTCCTAGACAGGCTCACACAAGCCCTTTTACAGTATACCAATCTAGATCCAGAAACTCCTGACGGGCGGCAACTCCTAATGACTTATTTCTTTGCTCAAATTTTTCCTGACATAAGAGCAAAACTAAAAAAGCTCGAACGGGGGCCCCTTATGCCACAGTCCAAAGTTTTAGCTGTAGCCTTCAAGGTGTACAATGGGAGAGATGAGAAAGCCTTAAAACATAAATACCAGCTGAAACACCAGATGATGGCTAAAGCCTTTCCTCCCGTGACTGGCAACTCCCGAGGGCCTGAGAAGACAGCACCATCAAGCCCATGCTACAGGTGCGGCCACGGAGGCCACTGGGCAGGAGCTTGCCCCAGCCCGAGACAGCCCTCATGCTACAGGTGCGGCCAAGGAGGCCACTGGGCAGGAGCTTGCCCCAGCCCGAGAAAGCCCCTTGGGCCCTGTCCCAAGTGCCACCTCCTCGGACATTGGGCAGCCGAGTGTCCTAGTGCTCAGAGAAGCACACGGCCAGTTGACTCTGCTCCGTCCCCAGCCGCTATTTTCAACCTAGCAGACAAAGATTAGTGGGGCCTAGGGCTCTCTCGAATCACCACCGCCATTACCACCAAAGAGCCCCAGGTGACAGTCACGGTGGGTGGCAGGAATCCCACTCTCCTTCCTCATTGACACCGAGCTATTTACTCCATTCTGTGTTTGCATAAGGGCCCCGTCTCCCGTTCTTGCATATCTATCATTGGAGTTTGCGGCACCCCTTACCAGCCCTCTTCAACCGCCCCCCTCACTTGCACTATAACCCAAACCACTTTCACACACTCATTTCTCATTATCCCACGCTGCCCTACCCCCCTCATTGGCAGAGACATTTTACACAAACCAGGGGCTTCTATTTCTTTTCGCCCCTCACACCGCCTCAACTCACTCGCCAGCGGTCCATCTTCTCTGTCTTCAGAGCGCCTCCTCCTCCATTCCAGCTCCAACCTTACCGCCAAACCTTGTAAATCCCTCCATGTGGGAAACAAATAACCCATCTCTAGCAAAGTGCAGCGCAGTCCAGATTAGTCTTAAAAACCCAGACTCCTTCCCATCACAATCTCAATACCCACTAACCTTGCACAGCCAACTTGGCCTCCAGCCAATCATCCAAAATCTGTTTAAAAAAGGCTTCTTGAAGCCAACCCACTCCCCATTCAACACTCCAATACTTGCAGTGAAAAAGCCTAATGGCACTTTCAGGCTAGTCCAAGATCTCCGAATCATACATGAGGCAGTCATCCCATCCATCCCATAGTACCCTTCTCCCCTCCATCCCAAGCTCCACCACTTATTTTTCAGTAATAGACTTAAAGGATGCCTTCTTTACCATACCTCTCCACCCAACTCCCAAAATCTTTTTGCTTTTACATGGACAGACCCTAAATCCCACTTTTCCACTCTACTGACTTGGACTGTCCTTCCTCAGGGATTTAGAGACAGCCCCCATATATTTGGACAAGCCCTTGCACGAGACCTTCAGAACCTTTCGCTCCCCCACTCCACTCTGCTACAGTATGTAGATGATGT
Organism: Smutsia gigantea; assembly: GCA_032199065.1. Classification (NCBI taxonomy): domain Eukaryota; kingdom Metazoa; phylum Chordata; class Mammalia; order Pholidota; family Manidae; genus Smutsia; species Smutsia gigantea. Next base: position 29,874 of record JAVSCE010002752.1, on the reverse strand, counting down.
GCTTCTTTGCAATACTTCCTTAACCATCTCCCGACAAGACACCATCACCCTCCTAAATCACCTCTCTGACTGTGGCTATCGAGTTTCCCCAGAAAAAGTACAACTCTCCACCTCACAAGATTCTTATCTTGGCATCCTATTGACTCCAGGACGAAAAGCCATCACATTATGCAGGAAAAACGTGCTTCAGGACATTCCAGTCCCCTCTACCAAAGAAGAGATTCTTTCCTTTCTGGGCTTAGCCAACTTTTTGCAGCTGGGTCCCCAACTTCTCCCTACTCACCGCCCCGCTCTACCCAGCAGCCAAGGGCCCAGTCTGCAAACCTCTCCAGCATCCCAGCAGCTGCCCCTTCTCCTCCCTGCAGCAAGCTCTGTTACAGGCACCTGCTTTATACCTACCTAACCTTACTAAGCCCTTTCTCTTATATGTTAATGAAACTCATGGATTTGCTCTTGGAGCTCTATGCCAAGCCACTCCAACCTCCCCAGCTCCTATAGCTTATCTGTCAAAACAACCAGACAACACAACCCGAGGGTGGGCACCATGTCTCTGCGCTTTAGCAGCTGCAGCCATTCTTCACCAAGAGGCAAGAAAGCTCACCTTTGGCACAGCCACCGCCATTCTTTCACCCCACTGCCTGTCAGAATTATTAACATACAAAAGTCTAAAAACTCTTCCCCCTAGCTGAATCCTCACCCTGCAAGTCTCCTTCCTAGAAGATCCTTCTATCTCTTTTGCTGTATGTCCTCCTAACAATATAGCTTCCTTACTCCCATGTCCAACTAGCACCCTGGCAGATTCAGGTCCTGAACACAATTGCATTCAAACCTTAGAAAATCTTCTTCCTCACCCTGTTAACCTACAAGAAGGAGCACTCCTGCAGGCCATGCATGAATGGTTTACTGATGGGAGTTCTTTTGTCACCCCTAATGGCACCCAGAGAGCCGGGTATGCTGTAGTCTCCCCCACTCAGACTATAGAAGCAGCCCCCTTTCCCTCACACACCACCAACCAACAAGCAGAACTCAAAGCTCTCACCCGCGCATTTACCCTAGCAAAGGGAGAAACCCTCACCGTCTACACAGACTCCAAATAACGCTTTCCATATCCTACTCTCCCATGCAGCAATCTGGAAAGAAAGGGGATTCTTTACCACAAAAGGGACCTCCATCACTAACGAGAAGCTCATCATAGCCTTGTTAGAAGCCTCACAATTTCCACAGTCCATTGGCCTTGTGCACTGCAAATCCCACCAGACAGATCTATCATTCGTGTCCAACGGGAATAACAGAGCAGATGCTGCAGCCAAAGCAGCCGCTGCAGCACCGTTTATCGGACCCCTACGGCCCCTGCCTCCCACACCCACTCCTTCCATCCCTCCCTTTAACATGACAGACCTCCTCACTTACACACCATCTTTCACTCTAACAGTTAAGCTCTTGTGCGGTTTTTAAAACCTTTTTACCCTTTGTCATCAGAAGATCTTGCTCTCCTTAAACATATTTCTTCCACCTGTAACATCTGCCAGAGAGTCAACCCTAACACACCCACTCACAAACCCACCTTTCCCAGCCACCAAGCACGTGGATTCCTTCCAGGCGCTGAATAGCAAGTAGATTTCACATGCATGCCCACCGTAAAGAAGTATAAATACGTCATTGTTTTAGTAGACACTTTTAGTGGGTGAGTAGAAATCTTTCCAACAAGTAACAAAAGGGCCTCTACAGTAGCTGATATCATTCTTACCCACATCATTCCCAGATTTGGGCTCCCCATTTCCCTGCAGTCAGACAACGGGCCTGAGTTTACTTCTGCAGGAACCCAAGCCATAACCAAAACACTCTCTATCCCTGGGCAATTCCATATCCGGTATCACCCACAGTCCTCAGGGAAAGTAGAGAGAACCAAGAGGACCCTAAAGAATACCCTTACCAGACTATCCTTAGAACTTCACCTAGATTGGGTCAAGCTTCTACCCCTCGCTCTCCTCAAGAGTCGAGGACTACCAAGGAAACCCACCAACCTATCTCCTTTTGAGTTCATGTATGGCTGGCCTCTTATTCCCCCAGAAATAAGCTCTCAGCCACCAACATTCCCCTCACACTTACTTACTCCACTCCTGCAGTACATACGTTCCCTAGTATGGGCAACCGCCAACCATACCACCCCAGCCCCTGCAGAGACAAACACCTCTAGTCCCTGCCAGTCAGGAGATCTAGTTCTTTTCTCCCCTCCCCATGCCAAGCACAACCCTCTAATTCCCAAGTGGCAAGGCCCACATCGAGTCATACTTACAACCCCCACCGCAGCCAAACTGACTAACATTCCTTACTGGATACACCACTCCGCATTAAACCATATACCCCCTCCTCTACCTCCTACAGATTCCTACCAGATGGAGCAGATAAAGCCTCTCAGCCTGCACCTCAAGAAAGTAAATAAGCCTAGCCTTCCACCGATCAGAGAAGATACAAGTTAAAAGCCATGCAATCAATTCCCTTCCTCCAGCCTGTTCTCCCCCTCATCTTCCTCCCCCACTGTATTCTCACAGGCTCACAGTCATCTCCCTTTGCCCTTATCCTTTGCCTAAACCTTATTTCCCCCACACACCTCACCTACGTCTGGCAGTTCAAACTTAGAGAAACATACACTAAAAACAATGTCCCTTCTCTTCAACTCTGAGAGACATCCTACTTCCTGTCCTCATGCCTCTTATCATTTTCTGCCTTCTACTCTTTGCTACCTGCCTAATTAATTTCTTAAGAAACCTCATTCAAATTCAAATTTCAAAATTCACTAACCAAACTATCAACCAGTTAATCATGCAGGAATACCACCGCCTCCCAACAGAAGAAGAATCCTGCCAGCAGACAACACAGTGCTAACAGAAGCCTGAGCCATCAACCGTACTTCGCCGCCCCTCCCCCACGACCGCCCCTTCCATCGCCACATCGCCCCTTTTCCTGCACGAAGCAGCCAGATGATCCAACACTTCGACCCCTTCTCCTACACCCCACATAGAAAATAAAACAAAAATGGGGGAATGTTAGAACCCAGAACTGCCTCCGGGCATAGTAAAATCCTCCCCCCCCCCCACCCCCATCACCTGCAGCTAAGTCCAGGTACTGGAAAAAGCCATCCATTGTTCCAGTGACCCACACCCTAGATAGTTCCCCTAGCAACGACCGGCCACCCGACCATAGAGGGCAAAGGTAACCTACCTTTACCATAAAGGTACCTACATCCTTTACCTACATACCTTGTATGTTACATCAGCTGGCAGCTTGGGGCCAGCTGAGCTCAACCTATGGAAAATGTACAAGACATACTTGTTTTAAATCATCCAATCAGCACCCCCTCTTCTTGAACCTCATAATGCATAGAAGTCACAGGACCAACTTCCTGCTCAATTTCCTTTATAAGCAGCTTCCCCCTTGCTGCTGCTGCTGCTCTCTCCTTTAGAGACAGCCATCCTGTCTTTCAGGCAATAAACTTCGCTGCTGTAGTTCTCCTGTCCTCCCTTCTTGAATGAGTGAATCGGCTAACTGAAGAACCCCCCTTTCAGTAGACAATAAACAGGTTTCTCCCACTTTATTCCTCCCTTTGACTGATTTCAGTTTCAAAGGTAAGTTGCCCCAGGCTGGGAAAATACTTTCCCCCGGAGTTACACATTCGCAGACCTGTTTAAGTCTTGCTTCCTTGGGCAGGCCTTTGATGAGTACATTAGCTACACTTTTAAAATGCTCCCGTTTCCTCTCTAAGTCCTTTTGTGTAGTATTCTTCACCATTCTCCAGCATCTGTTTTCACGACTGTCTGTTACACGAGGTCAAAGGCTGAGATTGTTTTATTTCCACTAAGAGCCTGTAACTCCAGAGGGGAAATCCCAGGGCAAAATACCTCCAAAACGGAAATCAGTCAAAGGGAGAAATAAAGTTAAGAAACACTTTTATTTCTTACAAGTAGTCATCCAATCTCTCTCCTGACCCAGATGCAGCAGAAGAGAATAAAGAACTCCACCCAACCTCTAGGGTCCAGATAAACCCTCTCATGCCCTTGTAATTACCTATTGATATGCAGATGGACTAATTCTCTCCACCCCTTGGAAATACCTATTGGTAAGCAGATGCACTAAAGCCAGGCAAGAGATTCTGGAAATATTGCAATTTTACCCACAGAGCCCTAGAGTTTAGTTCACAGAGGGGAACTAAGGGTACTTGTAATTACTTCTAATTAGATTACTATGTGATATTTTATTCAATAATATAATCTGACCCATAGAGGAAATAAAAATGAAGCTATTCATGACAATTCCAGCCCTTCAACACATTTTCTTCAGCCTGATGATTATACCACTTCTTTGAAAATCACTGGAAATCAATTGAAAAGAACAGGAAGGGCTTGGGAAGTGCAGTTCTTAGAAAATCACCTGGCTACTCTCACCTCACAGTCCAGCTCTTCCCTGCAGTTGCCATATCCAGTACTGCTTTAGAATCTGCCTGCCTGGCTCTCTGACCTACCAAGCCTCATATCTTGGTTCAAAAATCCTTATCTTCCTAGCACATTTACAGACTGACCCTCTAACTCTGGACTCTCTAGATTTCTTATTTTCCAGAATATATGAGTTATCCACACCCTTTAATTTCCTTTCTCCATTAGTAATTTATTAATTTTATATTTTTTTTTTCTGTTCTTGTCCATTAGATTACTCATCTTATAAGGGGTATTATTTTTTTTCTTACCTACTAACTTCACCAAAGCCTAAAATGATTCATAATGTGTTAAAAACAAATGGCCAAAAAATTTGTGTAAATCACCATACCAAGCTCTATGGGAATAAAGACTTTCTGATCATTAGAAACTTTATTGACAAAAACAATGACAAAAACAGATATGTACTTGAATAAATTAGATGGAGGCTGCAATTAGGAACACAGTTCATTTATTTTGGACCTTAAGTCCATTTCTCATTTGCCTCCATTTAGAATCATTTTGTTAGTTGACCTTGGAGCATCTTCCTGCATTTGGATTATAGAAAGGCTAAATTATTACCCTTTCAAGACCACTTGCAATTTAATTGTTCTCAGAGCTTTAATAATAGCTTGTATAAAATGAATATTTAGAATTTTTGTCAAAAATCATATTAAATTCTTCACTCAAGTGTCAATTTCCCTAATCTGCTCCTCTTTATTTTTTCCGGTAATGAGTTAACTGAGTTTCATACAATCACTTACCTTATTCCTATTCCAAATCATTAAATGTTCAATAACTGCTTGAAAAGATTAGAAAGCCGCAGTGAGCTGACATGTTTTTGTGACAAAATCCTGTTCCTTCCAGTAACACATTGTCTTCTTGGGGAAAAAGTCTTTCTAAGACATCAGGAAAAGAATAACACGGTGTTTTGGCTACCATGCCCATTCTGAAAGCACGAGAAAGTATCAAGTTGATTGACAAAATGTAGAGAAACTGAGTAAAAATCAAAAGTCTGATCCAACGGATATATCCTCAAAGTTTAATCACACATACCAGCTCCTATTTAAAGTATACTTTGCACAGTTTCTGTTCAGGCTGCTTTTTTATGATAAACAAGAAGAAATACAAGAACATAAATATAGCTGTGCTTTGAACAAGGACTGAATCTAAAGACATCTGTCTTTTAATATTTTACTAGTGTCCCTAATAATGACACACCTCCCTTTGTTTTTCCTACAAGAGTAAAAGAATCCTAAAGGGGCCTAGAATAATAGCTTCCAATATTTATATTAACAAGTAGCTTGCTTTTGTGAATTTTAAAAGAAGAGAACTAGCAATTTTTTTCTAATAGCCAGTTTCCCCCAGTAGATCAGAGAAAAGTTACTAGGTTAGCACTAAAATTTTGTAAGAAACAAAGAAAACCCTATGATCTTTGCTTTATTCGAAATGACTTCTGTAAAGTTATTTCAAGGTTTTAGAACCACTTGGACAGCTGCTGCAGCTATACAATAAGAATCAAGCTGTCTAGAGTAAAACAAGGGACCACTACTTGTTAATTATTTTTGTGTAAATTTCAATATCACAAAATAAGACTTAACATACAATGAATTAATGCTACAATTATATAGAGGCTCTAAATCAACTCATCATGTCTGAAAGACATGGTGAGCTTCCTCAGTCAGACCAGTAGCATTCTTCAGAGCAGGAAACCATAGTCACTGAAGAACCGAAAATAAATGTTCTAAAATCTCTCCCTAAATGTGGACAATTCAAGGATTCAATATCAGCAGTAAGAGAGACTGACTATCATAAGGAGAATCTACCAAACCGGTAGCATGAAGAGACCCATCCATAACATGCTGCCAAAGAACTGTTGTTAAACATTATGCTCAATAAGATTGTATGCTAACATAATAAATTAACAGAAATGAGCATATGGTCTACTTTGGGGTTATAGTAATTAATTTGGAAAACTTTCATATTAATGAAATCTTTGCTGAAAAGTATACTTTTGCTAAGAAAAACAATCTAAATATCCCCTTACCTTGCTCCCTTGGTGACTCACATCTTGTGGGGACTAGAATAATCATGGTCGGGTTTGGATGATAGTAACCTGCCATGTACCTTATGCCACAAATGTCAACATTAAATAGGGCCTGGAGATGCAAAAGAGCATGGTGCCTCTTTGTCATGGGAGCAGCAGCTAAGGCTACAGAAATCAGTAGAAAGAAAACCGAGGACTTTTACAACAGCCCAAAATGTTAGAATACTGGTGTCAAGAGATCCTACCCTGACCAGTACAGGGTGAGGGAGGAGAGACCTGATCTGCAGCATTCACTGAGCATGGTGTAAATACTCCCACCCTGGTCAATCTCAAGCTACCAATAGGGTATCCACCTGCTCACAAAATTCCCAGTCACTTCCAGCAAGCCAGTATTTAAGGGTGACTGCATATTAGAATCATTATTTGCTTAAGTGGATAGTGACAATGATTTGAATGTTAGATTTTTCACAGAAGATCAAAGAAAGGGAAAAAAAACCCTCTGCATGTATGTTGAAGTTAGAAAAGATGTTGCAGAAAGTTTGGCAAAAAGGTACAACCATACAACAATTCCTAAAACATTTTCACGTAATACAAGAGAAAGTAAAGACTGTTAGCAATAAGACTCAGGCCACCTGGAGATTTGAGGGCTCAGCATCCTTGGATATGTGGACTTATCAGTGCCCCAAACTGGGGGAAGGGAAAAGAGGGAAGCAACTCTAGCTTTCAGAGTAGGACTCAGGTCAAGACTGCAGGGCTAGAAGCTGAAGCTCCAGCTCAGACCTACCTGGGACCCAGACACATGAGGTTTGGTAGAAGACAATTTAAGTGAAGTGCCAGGACCTCGCTCCACAGCCTAAGGTCCCATGGGAAAATCATTTGGACACTTAAAAGGAACACTGGCTACTATGGAGAGAAATCAGAATAAAGAGTACCTTTTTTAACACAAGGGAGATCTACCCTCTACGTCTTTCAGATATTCAAACACTACCTATCACCTTTCTATCCATCTCACTAGCTAGCCGTCACACTACCAATGCTGTTGTTATTGTTGCTGTTACTAAAACTAGCCCTAACTGCATGATTACTTTTGATGGGCGCAGTGGCAAACTTTAGCTCAATTCTGTTTAACAAATCAATGAGTATAGATTTTACAAATGGAAAAGAAAAATCCTGAAACACAGAGACATGATGTTTCTCAAAAGCACAAAGCTAGAAATTAAGAGAGCTGCAGTTTAAATCTGGGCATCACTCCAAAGCTTGTGCTTTTAACAATTTTACTTCCTCCTCTTTATTTTCCTTTTGAGATACATTTAATAAAACTGAGAAAAATCATAGAATGTATGCATATTTATATGTTATTTTTTTAAGAAACTTAAGGAACTTTCCAAATAATTTTAACTAACACGAAATTCAGTGCTTAAGAAGATAGAAAAAAAAAGAAGTCAAAATAGGCATAGGTGTGAATAAAATAAATATACAAGTGCAAGTGTCTAAGCTGTCTGACGAGGTAAACATTGACAAGCAAAACAAAATGTCTCATCCCATAAACCAAAAAGTAGTTTCACTCCATGTATACTAATTACATTGACATTTCATACCTAAAATACACTGATAATAAAATCAGCTTTGATTCATTATTCTCAAAACTCTCACATCAAGCAAAGGAAGGCAGCTAAGAAAATGATGTGTCATAACCCCCGACATAAAGACTTGTGTTCATTTGACAAGTTCCTCAGTCCCCTTTAGAAAGGCAAAATTCTTGTCAATCACAAGAAGCTCAGATAAAGACAAAAATTAAATCTAGGTTTCTAGGCTCCAAATCTTCAAATCTAGCTTCCTCTAACCAGTTTCTGAGACAACATTTCATTACAGAACAAGTATTTCCTTATCTTAGAAGCAGTAAGGGTTGCCTTCCCTGTATTTCAACAGACCAATACTCAAGCTGCCTGCCGTCTACCTGCCCAATTATGATTATCTCTTTCTTGCCACTGTCCTTCCTGAAAGTAGCAATCTTCTTCAGCTCCGGGCAAATCAAATTCATCTTTCTATTCCCAAAGTCTCTCAGAGTGTATCCCATGAGAATTTAATAAATGCTGGGAAAACTAATGACTATTCAAATGCAGTTTTAAGAGATGTAGGAGTATAACTCACACACACACACACATATATACACATCTTTTATTCTTCTATGCATGCTCCATCCACTCCTGCAAATGAGTGAATTTAGATAATACTTTCAACCTAAACTAAAATTTTAGAAATACCACAACTTTTTATATTAACTGGGTAAAAACTTTTCCATCTCACCCTCTCATTTTATCTTTACCATGTACTCAACCCTCAATCTATCTTCTACTCTCCCTGCAGAAGACCCTACTTCTTGCTGTATAAATGCAACATTTGCATCTTGAAGGGTAGAGGACAACAGTTTAGTGTTCCTCTTCTACTGATCCCCAGAATAGTTTAGGTCACTTTTATGTAATGAATACTGTATGTGAACCATGTATCAATATTGTTTACTTTGGCTTACCTAAATTGCTGATTGAGGGACAAATTTTGTTAACTTCTAAGTGCAGCATGATCATTAGAGAAACACTACTTAACTGGAGTGAAAAACGGAGCCAGAGTTCCATACATATTAAGTGAAGACTAGCTCATACATTGAGAAGAAAGTGAGACATTACTGGATGAGTGACTGAACTTCCGGGCACCCAAAATGCCTTCGCTCCTGTTCTCGAACCACTGCAGTAACCTCATGCATTTTATCCCATATCTCTGTAATAATGCCAAAGATAATCCTCAGAAAGAGATAGTTTATGAAAAGTAAATAATAACATTATTTCTCAAATTCAAAGTTCTGTAATAACCACAGTATTAAGAAATAAAGCATAAATCAAACTGGCTTCAGAAGTATGCATTTTGTTGGTGCCAACATTCAACACAGCCAGTCGTTATTTGATAGGCTCACAAAGTGATATATAACCTAAAAAATGGTATATACCATCGATGACTTTACATATTCAGTACCAAGAAACATTTATAAGATTTTAAGGCATGTAACATATTAACATATGAACATCTTTTAAGTTTTTTATTGGTTGCACAATTTTCTTTACTAAATCCTTCAAACTGCTCAAGAATTTTTGCCAATGGATATTAATATTTCTAAGGGTAAAAAGTAAAATCCCTCTAATTCCATAGACTCTTTATTTCCAAGTGAAAGACATTTAGTTAGTTCCTCTGGACGCAGAAACAAGCTGTACACATACAAGGACAAAGGAAAGAAGGCTGCAAAATTGAGGTCAGTCATTATGTACATAAGTATTAATAAGTATGTTTATGACACTCAATGTACTATAGTACAAGAACTTCAGTATCTAAATTTGCATACTTGATTTTGACAATATTGGCAGAATTACATTTTTTCATCAATAATACAAGAGTAAATTTTTTCATAGATTAGTAATGTGAAGAACTTGATGTAATTTCAATGTTTTGACATTATTTTAAGAAAATGGGAACAGGTATTTAACTAAACAAAGAGTTATTTATATATTTCATTCCTACTAAGTGTAAGAAACCAATGTAAGTGAATGTGTCCAGGAAAGGATGAATATATGTTCTTTCCTCTAAAAAACAGAGAGGAACCCTCAGCCCTACTAGCCAGGGCAGCAATTGATTCCCACATGTGTAAAAACGCAAAGAACTAACTCCTATCTGGGCTAGCCCAGGATGAAGTAAAGCAGAAATCAGGGAAAATAACCTCAAAAAATAAACCTTATTCACTGTATGAACAAAAGATAATATACCATTTCTCTTTGAAAAATAAGATAGTCTAAAAATTCAGTTTGGAATGGGACAGTAGAAATGTATCTTTTTATTAAAACTCTGCCTGGATCATGTTTTAAGGATCTTCATTTGTGGAGATGAAATTTTGATATCTTAATGTTGTGACCACAGTCCATGAATCCAAAAATGTCACCATGTTGAACTGAGTGGTTGGATAAAGTAACACACTATACCCAAACATCTTAAAGTGAGAGTTTCAGCTTTGGAGCCTCAGAGCCAAAAGCTAAGAGTCCAAAGAGGTGGAGGTTTTAATCCCAGCCCTATGACTACACAGTATAAAACTCATGGGGCTTAGTTTCCTCATTGGCAAAATGGTGATGCTTAGACAAGGGATATGAATTTTAAAGGACCTGAGAAATCATTTATTTCTTTAACAGTTCATTTTACAGACTGTAATATTCAAAGATGGTGCCTATTTTTAGCTTTCTCTTTTATTTTTAAACTATGTGATCCATATCTTACATTTTATTCTACATCAAAAAGATCATATGTCATTAACAAAAGAATACAGTTATAGAGCAAACCTATCCTTGCTTTATAATGAAACTGTACATGTTTTTCAAGTTAAATGTTATTGTTATAGACAAAAGAATATGAGGCACTCAATGCTGACAAGAAAAGAAATTTTAGCTAAGGAGGAAAGGAAGGAAAAAAACAGTATTTCTATCTCTATGACATCATTTACTTTTAACTAAGGCTGTTGGTATGAAGCAACTCAGTCAGTATTCTTTGGCATGTGTCTATACTGCTCTCTCACATTCCACAGGTTGCTTCAGTTTCAATCCCTAGAAGACTGAATACTGTGGAACTTAAATGAAAAGCAGAGGAACCCCACTAAGATTTGCACTGTATTTTGCATTAATTTTTTATACATAATATCTATTTAATCATAATCATTAGTCTCATAATAAAAAAGTCAAAGGAATCGTGAGACAGAATATCAAAAGGTCATTTTTTCATTGTTTTGCCATTTGGAAGGAGTATACCTGGACTCCTGCCATGGACTGATCTGTGATGGAAGGGTTGTTACCTGTGTGTATTACCAAGAGGCACAAAGCTCACAATGTTGAGTACTCTATGGAGACAGAGGGAAGGCTTTCTCAGAGGACCCTTCATTTCCCAGAGCCCTTACTGCACCAGCTTTTAAGTCTCAGCTGTAAAGCTAAAAATGTCATGATTAAAAAAAAGACAGCACATGAATTCCTGAGACTAAAAGAAGGAAAAACCTTAGCTTTAAACTTTTAAAAGTGCATATTTATAATAACACTAAAATCCTCCCAATCAAGCCTTTAAGAGGCAGATTGCATCCCTATCTTTGCCTGGGGCCAATAACTCTCCTTAGCTCATCTTTCTCTGACAGATAGAGCTGCTATATGCATTCTTTTTTGATTTTCTTTTCTTTCCCCAGCTACTTATTTGTTTGTTTGTTTGTTAAGGTATTATTGATATACACTCTTATGAAGGTTTCACATGAAAAAACAATGTAATGACTACTTTTACCCATATTATCAAGTCCACACCCATACCCCAATGCAGTCACGGTCCACCACTGTCGTAAGATGCCACAGATTCACTGTTGGCTTCTCTGTGCTACACTGTTTTCCCCATGAACCTCCACATCATGTGTACTAAACATAATTCCCCTCAATCCCCTTCTCCCTCCCTCCCCACCCGCAATCCCACACCCCTCCCCTTTGGTAACCACAAGTCCCTTCTTGGAGTCTGTGAGTCTGCTGCTATTTTGTTCCTTCAACTTTGCTGCATTGTTATACTCCACAAATGAGGGGAATCATTTGGCACTTGTGTATCTCCACCTGGCTTATTTCACTGAGCAAAATATCCTCCAGCTCCATGCATGATGTTGCAAATGGTAGGATTTGTTTCTTTCTTATGGCTGAATAGTTCCATTGTGTATATGTACTACCTCTTCTTTATCCATTCATCTACTTACGTTGCTTCCATATCTTGGCTATTGTAAATAGTGCTGGAATAAACATAGGGATGCATATATGTCTTTTTGAATCTGAGATGTATTCTTTGGGTAAACTCCAAGGAGTGTGATTCCTGGTCAAACAGTACTTCTATTTTTAGTTTTTTGAGGAACCTCCATATTGCTTTCCACAATGGTTGAACTAGCTTACATTCCCACCAGCAGTGTAGGAGGGTTCCCCATTGTCTGCATCCTCGCCAGCGTTTGCTGTTCTCAGTCTTTTGGATGGTGGACGTCCTTACTGGTGTGAGGTGATATCTCATTGTAGTTTTAATTTGCATTTCCCTGATGATTAGTGATATGGAGCATCTTTTCATGTGTCTATTGGCCATCTGAATTTCTTCTTTGAAGAACTGTATCTTCATATCGTATGCCCATATTTTAATCGAGTTATTTACTTTTTGGGTGTTGAAGTGTGTGGGTTCTTTATATATTTGGGATGTTAACCCCTTCTCAGATATGTCATTTACAAATGTTTTCTCCCATACTGTAGGATGCCTTTTTGTTCTGTTGATGGTGTCGTTTGATGTACAGAAACTTTTTAGTTTAATGTAGTTCCATGAGTTCATTTTTGCTTTTGTTTCACTGGCTCGAGGAGATGTATTCAGGAAGAAGTTGCTCATGTTTATATTCAGGAGATTTTTGCCTATGTTGTCTTCTAAGAGTTGTATCATTTCATGACTTACGTTCAGGTCTTTGATCCATTTCTAGTTTACTTTTGTGTATAGGGTTAAACAATAATCCAGTTTCATTCTCTTGCATGTAGCTGTCCAGTTTTGCCAACACCAGTTGTTGAAGAGGCTGTCATTTCCCCATTGTATGTCCATGGCTTCTTTATGGTATATTAATTGACCATATATGGCTGGGTTAATATCAGGGCTCACTAGTCTGTTCCATTGGTCTATGGGTCTGTTCTTTTGCAAGTACCAAATTGTCTTGATTACTGTGGCTTCGTAGTATAGCTTGAAGTAGGGGAGCATAATCCCCCCAACTTTATTCTTCCTTCTCAGGATTGCTTTGGCTATTCGAGGTCTTTTGTGGTTCCATTCTAATTTTAGAACGATTTGCTATAGTTCATTGAAGAATGCTGTTGGTATTTTGATAGGAATTGCATTGAATCTGTAGATTGCTATAGGCAGGATGGCCATTTTGACAATAATAATTCTTCCTATCCATGAGTATTTATTGAGCAAACAATGGGATGTGTTTCCATTTATTGGTATCTTCTTTAATTTCTCTCATGAGTGTCTTTTAGTTTTCAGAGCATAGGACTTTCACTTCCATTGTTAGGTTTATTCCTAGGTATATTATTCTTTTTGATGCAACTGTGAATGGAATGGAATTGTTTTCCTAATTCTTTTTCTGCTAGTTCATCATTAGTGTATAGGAATGCCACAGATTTGTGCATATTAATTTTGATTCCTGCAACTTTGCTGAATTCAGATATTAAATCTAGTAGTTTGGGAGTAGATTCTTCAGGGTGTTTTATGTACGATATCATGTCATCTGCAAACAGGGACAGTTTAATTTCTTCCCTGCCAATCTGGATACCTTTGATTTCTTTGTGTTGTCTGATTGCTGTGGCTAGGACCTCCAGTACTATGTTGAATAGAAGTGGGGAGAGTGGGCATCCTTGTCTTGTTCCCATACTTAAAGGAAAAGCTTTCAATTTCTCACTGTTAAGTATAATGTTGGCTCTGTGTTTGTCATATATGGTTTTTATTATGTTGATGTACTTGCCCTCTATACCCATTTTGTTGAGAGTTTTTATCATGAATGGGTGTTGAATTTTGTTGAATGCTTTTTCAGCATCTATGGAGATGATCAGGTGGTTTTTGTCCTTTTTTTTGTTGATGTGGTGGATGATGTTGATGGATTTCCGAATGTTGTACCATCCGTGCACCCCTGGAATGAATCCTACTTGATCATGATGGATGATCTTATTGATATATTTTTTAATTCAGTTTGCTAATATTTTGTTGCATATATTTGCATCTATGTTCATCAGGGATATTGGTCTCTAATTTTCTTTTTTTGTGGTGTCTTTGCCTGGTTTTGGTATTAGAGTGATGCTGGCCTCATAGAATGAGTTTGGAAGTATTCCCCCTTCTTCTTTTAGAAAATTTAAGGAAGATAGGTATTAGGTCTTCACTAAATGTTTGATAAAATTCAGTGGTAAAGTCATCTGGTCCAGGGGTTTTGTTCTTAAGTAGGTTTTTGATTACCAGTTCAATTTCGTTGCTGGTAATTGGTCTATTCAGATTTTCTGTTTCTTTCTGGGTCAGCCTTGGAAAGTTGTATTTTTCTAGAAATTTGTCCATTTCTTCTAGCATATAATTTTTCATAGTATTCTCTCATAATTTTTTGTATTTCTGTGGTGTCTGTAGTGATTTTTTCTTTCTCATTTCTGATTCTGTTTGTGTGTAGCCTCTCTTTTTTTCTTGATAAGTCTGGCAAAGGGTGTATCTATTTTGTTTATTTTCTCAAAGAACCAGCCCCTGCTTTCATTGACTCTTTCTATTGTTTTATTCTTATTGATTTTATTTATTTCTGCTCTACTCTTTATTATGTCCCTTCTTCTACTGACTTTGAGTCTCATTTGTTCTTCCTATTCTAGTTTCATTAATTCTAAGTTTGGACTCTTCATATGGGATTGTTCTTCTTTTCTGAGGTGGGCCTGTATTGCAATATACTTTTTTCTTAGCACAGCCTTCATTGCATCCCATAGATTTTGCTGTGTCGAATTATTGTTGTCATGGAATATATTACTTGATCTCTGTTTTTATTTGGTCATTGATCCATTGGTTATTTAGGAGCATGTTGTGAACTTGTAGGTACAATTTCAATCTTTTTGAATTTACTGAGGCTCCTTTTGTGGCCTAGGATATGATCTATTCTTGAAAGTGTTCCCTGTGCACTTGAGAAGAATGTGTATTCTGCTGCTTTTGGGTGTAGAGTTCTATGGATGTCTGTTAGGTCCATCTGTTCTAAAGTGTTATTCAGTGCTTCTGTCTCCTTGCTTATTTTCTGTCTGTTTGATCTGTCCTTTGGAATGAGTGGAGTGTTGAAGTCGCTTAGAATGAATACACTGCATTCTATTTCGCCTTTTAATTTGTTAGTACTGGTTTCACATATGTAGGTGATTCTGTGTTGGGTGCATAGATATTTATACTGGTTATATCTTCTTTTTGGATTGACCCCTTTATCATTATGTAATGTCCTTCTTTGTCTCTTGTGACTTTCTTTGTTTTTGTCTATTTTGTCTGATACAAGTACTGCAACCCCTGCTTTTTTCTCCCTATTAGTTGCATGACATATCTCTTTCCATCACTTCACTTTTAGTCTGTGTATGTCTTTGGATTTAAAGTGAGTCTCTTGTGGTCAGTATATATATAGATGGATCTTGTTTTTTTTATCCATTCAGTGACTCTATGTCTTTTGATATGTGCATTCAGTCCATTTACATTTAGGGTGATTATCGATAGGTATGTACTTATTGCCATTGCAGGCTTTAGATTCGTGGTTACCAAAAGTTCAAGGTTAACTTCCTTACTATCTAAGAGTCTAACTGAATTCACTTAATATGGTATTACACAGTCTGAAGTTTCTTTTTTTTTTTTGTCTCCTCCTTTTCTTCATCCTCCATTCTTTATATATTAGGTATCATATTCTGTACTCTTTTGTCTATCCCTTGACTGACTTTGGGGATAGTTGATTTAATTTTGTATTTGCTTTGTAATTAGCTGTTCTACTTTCTTTACTGTGATTTTATTACCTCTGGTGACAGCTATTAATCTGTAGGAACACTTCCATCTATAGGAGTCCCTCCAAAATACACTGTAGAGATGGTTTGTGGGACGTAAGTTCTCTCAGCTTTTGCTTATCTGGAAATCGTTTAATCCCTCCTTCAAATGTAAATGATAATCTTGCCAGATAAAGTATCTTTGGTTAAAGGCCCTTTTGCTTCATTGCAGTAAATACATCATGCCACTCCCTTCTGGCCTGTAGGGTTTCTGTTGAGAAGTCTGATGATAGCCTGATGAGCTTTCCTTTGTATGTGATCTTATTTCTCTCTCTGGCTGCTTTTAATAGTCTGTCCTTATCCTTGATATTTGCCATTTTAATTACTATATGTCTTGGTGTTGTCTTCCTTGGGTCCCTTGTGTTGGGAGATCTGTGCATCTCCATGGCCTGAGAGACTATTTCCTTCCTCAGACTGGGGAAGTTTTCAGCAATTACCTCCTCCATGACACTTTCTATCCCTTATTCTCTCTCTTCTTCTTTTGGTACCCCTATAATGTGAATATTGTTCCGTTTGGAGTGGTCACAGAGTTCTCTCAATATTCTTTCATTCTTAGAGATCCTTTTTTCTCTCTTTGCCTCAGCTTTTGTATTCCTCTTCTCTAATTTCTATTTCATTTATCATCTCCTCCACCATATCTAATCTGCTTTAAAACTTTCCATTTTATGTTTCATTTTTGATAACTGTGTTCTGTGATGATTGGATCTCCAACCGGAATTCACTCCTGAGTTCTTGAATATTTTTCTGTACCTCCATGAGCAGGTTAATGATTTTTATTTTGAAATCCCTTTCAGGCAGATTCATGAGGTTGATTTCATTTGAATCTTTCTCAGGGGTTGTATTCATAATTTTACTCTGAACCAGGTTCCTTTGGTGTTTCATATTTGTATATGGAGTCCTCTAGTGCCCAGAAGCTCTACTCTCTGGAGCTGCTCAGCCCCTTAAGCAATGTCATGGGTCGCATGGGAGTGGTATTGGTGCCTGGGGGGAGGAAAGAGCTGTTTCCTGCTTCCTGGCTGATATGCCAGTCTCCATTGCCAGAACTAGTGGGCCAAGCCCACAGGTATAATCCTCTGTGCTTTGCGTTTGTAGTTGCTGTAGATGAGGCTTCCCTCTGGCTGATCTAACACCAGGGTATGGTTTGCCAGTTTGTGAGCCAGTTGGGGCTGGCCAGGAGAAAGATTCAGTAGGCTGCGTATCATGGAGGAGGTCCTTGGAGCTCTGTAGCCAGCTAGGGAGCTGAAGCTCCTGAAGATCGTGAAAGTTCCTAACGTGCTGGTCAGAGTGCACCCAGACAATTTTGTCCACCTGTTCTTTCCCTTGAGCAGTAAGCTCTCTGCAATCCTTGCCCCCCTTTAGCAGCCCTCTTGTTGTTAGGATGCCTCTCAGAGTGCCCACCTTTATTTTGTCCCAGAGCAGCCAGATATGGATCCCGGCTTTCCACAAGCAGCTGGAATCTCAATCTCTCCAGGTATTCTGCATGTCTTAGCTTCCCAACCCCCAAATCACGAGAGTACCATGAAAGCACCATGAAATGTAGGTTTGTGCTCCCATCACAGATCTCCCGAGTTAGGTATTCAGCTGTCTCAGGCCTCCACTCCGTCCCCACTCTGTTTCTCTTCTTCCCACTGGTGAGCTTGGTGGAGGAAGGGCCTGAGTCCCGCCAGGCCATGGCTTTTGTACGTTACCCTGTTCCGTGAGGTTTATTCTTTTCTCCAGGTGTATGCACTTTGGCACAGTCCTCTTTCCTGTTGCTCTTTCAGGTTTAGTTGTATTAATTATATTTTTGTATTATATGTGGTTTTAGGAGGAAGCCTCTGTCTCACCTCACACTGCCATCTTTTTTACATTAATTTTTGTGAGTTGGTTTCAGTTCTTATGGAACACTGCCTGCCTGAGAATTCTAGGAACCAAACCTTTTCTGTTTATACACATGAAGAAAAATAAAAGCTAAACAGCAGGGTAGTTGACAAATGTAAATGAGTGGTTTGGCCTTGTTCCAGGTGACACAGGATAATTTAATCATTGTTACAATTCAGTTGGGAGCTTATTTTAAATCTCCACAAGAGTATCAAATAAAGAGCTATAGTTTATTACATATAAATGTAACAATTGGAATTTGAAGCTAGATTGTGAAAACTAATTTAAATACCCAAATCCCCAAATATTAAATTGTAATGAATTTGTTTACAACTTTAATAGTTACCAAATAACCCCAAATCATCATTTCTACAGAAAATCACTACTTTGTTGCATATCTGTTAAACTATCCTAATGTAGCAAGCAGTGACAGGTTTATGTATTATTGTTCAAGAATAAGCTATCGACATTATATTAGTCAGAGCTCTCCAGAGAAACAGAACCAAGAGGCTGTATATATATATATACCGAAAGAGAGATGTATTTTAAGGAACTGGCTCATGCCATTGTGGGTGCTGACAATTCTAAAACCTGCAGGGCAGTCCTGCAGGCTGGCTAGATACCCAGAAAAATGTTGATAATGCAGGAAAAATGTTGATAACACAGGAGTAGGTCCCCAGGCAGTCTGGAGGCAGAAATCTCTTCTCAGGGGACCTACCTCAGTCTTTCCCTCAAGAACCCTCAGCTGATTGGATGTGGCATAGTCACATGGCAGAGGGTAATCTGCTTTACTCAAAGTCTACTGATTTCAACATAAATCACATCTAAAAAACTTCCACAGCAACATCTAGACTGGTGCTTAACCAAACATCTGAACACAAGAGACTAGCCAAACTGCCATAAAATTAACCATCGCACACAAAACATTTTCTTCTTAATATACTTATTAAGGCAGGAAATCTATCTAATGTATTTAGTGATCATGTACACCATCAGGAGCATTTTCATTTTTCAATAATTTATTTAAAATTTGTAAATCAATTTATATTTCATCCTATAACAAACTATGAACATAAAGATTTCTGTATGCTGACAGCCCATTATGTAAAATGGTCTTTTTATTGGTTCCACTATTTCCAAAATGTCTAGGTTGTATGATCAAATCTCTAGATACCTCACACCATTCTCCAGCCAGTCAACACACATCTTTCCTTCATTAGCAATTTATATTATTGTGCTACCAGATCCCCAAATTTTTATGATCTTATTCCATAAATTTTGATAATTTCTACATTTCATTGGGTGTTGTCTTTTCCTTAGAACTAGTTTTTTCTCTTTTCAATCTAATGTACCCTAGAATTTTATTCAAAACCAGTATGTAATTACAAAATAATTGTCTTCCAGTGAAAATCATTCAGGCTTTAGCTACACAGGTAAACGTGAACCTGCTCCATCTATAAATTGCATACTGTTTTTTTTGATGAATATGAAAATCCCATACCATAAAAATGTTAATGGTCCATTTAAGATAAAAACATGCAAATGATTAAAAGAAGGAAAGGGTTTTGATTCTGCTTTTCTTAACTTCCCAGTGGTGCCACTATAGGACCAGATGGAATACAGAGCACAATTGGACATAACTTATCATATTACATAGGATATCTGAACGTAAGTCACAGAGACACTTTCAACTGTCCCTTCTCTTTCAGAAAAAATGAAATATTCCATTTTAATTACTTCACTGAAAAGATTATGAAAATTGATGAGCTCCTTTCGAAGGATCCCATACTGCAAACTATATTTCCGATATTAGAACCTAACAAAATTTTGTGAAAGTATGATACAGTGTGAAGAGTATCAAGGCTAAAGTCGCATGGTGTGAGCATTATTTGCAGATTTGCAATTTGCTTGTTATGTGGCCTAAGAATGCCACTGCCCCTTTAGGAATCTGAAATTCCATCTATTGAAATGAGATATAAAGTTTTGCCTAAATCAATGTGTAACTCTGAATACCAAATGTCCATTATTTTAGTTCGTTTGCAAAAAATGAACTCTAAAACAATTACATTTAAATGCATGTTGTCATATAATTTTTTTACTCACTTTTACAACTTGATATGTTGAGAGGTAAGTATACACTAATGATAATGAAACCATCATCACTGTCAATAATGTATAAGCTTATCCATCACCCCAAAAGCTTCCTCCCAGCCACCTGGTTTTTTATTCCTTTTGTGATAAAAGTACTTAACATATGATTTATCCTCATAGAAAATTTCTGTGTTTACAATACTTAATTGTAGGCCCTAAGTTGTACAGTAGAGCTCCAAAACTTGCTTATCTTGCATTACTGAAAGTTTGTACCATTTAACCAATATCTCCCCATTTCTCCTTCCTTATAGCTGCTGACACCATTCTTCTACGCGTTTGACTATTTGGGATTCTACATGTAAGTGAAATCATGCAGCATATGTCTTTCTATGTCTGAATTATTCCACTTAGCACAATGTCCTCCAGGTTCATCCATGTTGTCACAAATGGCAGGATTTCCTTCTTTTTAGGGCTGAATAATATACCACTGTGTGTGTGTATGTGTGTGTGTGTGTTTGTGTATCTTACATTGTCAACAAATTTCTGGGATTTCTGCACACAAGAGAAATCCAAACCGATTAACTAACTGTTTTCCAGAGATTTTAACCTGGTGTTCATGAAAAAAATGAGGGCAAGAAAAAAAGAACCACTATAAAGAAGTTAAGTTGGCAACAAAACTGAAACTAGAGGGCCAAGATGCTAGAACTATCAGGCAGGTTTTAAAAAATAACTATGACTAATATGTCAAAGGATCTACAGGAAAAGATAGACAAGAGTCAAGAACAAAGAGAATTTTAGCAGATAAACTGAAACTATAAAAAAAGAACTAAATAGAAATCCTAAAAAACACACACACAGCATGAAAATGAGACTTTCTATGATGGGCCAGCAGAGTGGGCATAGGATAGGAGAGAATTAGTGAACTTGATAAGGTCAAAAAGAGAAAATAGAAAAGTTACAAATACCAAAAATAAAAGACATGGTATTAGTACAGAGTCTACAGACCTTAAAAGGGTAATAAAGGGATATGACCAACAGTTTTGTGGGAAAAACTCAACAACTAAGATAAAATAACAAATACCTTGAAACACACAAACTATCAAAACTTAAAGAGAAATAAATATAAATATAATAATATTATCCATTAAATAAATTGAGATGGCTTTTTGGTTAAAAATCATTAAGCATACACACATACATGCATGCCCATATAGGTTTACTGGTAAATTCTATCAAATATGTTCTACCAAAAATTTAAGGAAAAAATAACTATTATACACTAAATCTTATAAATTTAAGCATAAGGAATAATGGCTATAAATCTATACCACTTAACATGTGCTAGTCATTATACTAAGTGCTTTCCACAGATGAATTTATCAATCTTTACAAAAACTCTTTCAGGTAGATATTCTTATTATCTCCATTTAGTAAATAAGTAGACTAAAACACTGGCAATAGTAGCATAGCTAATGAATGTTGGGTCTGGAGTTAAAGCCAGGCAATCTGGCTCCAGTGGCCTTTTCCTTTTCGTTTTATTATTCTGAATTCTAAGCAAATGAGATAGCAAAGAAATGGGCATGTGTGTGACTGAGTGAGTATGTGCGTGGTTTGTGTATACATTTCATATGTTGGAAAAGTAACATCATAAAAGAAAGGAGAAAGAAAATGTTTCTGAGACAAGAGGTTAACTGTAAACTTAAATATAACCTAAATGGATGAAAGCGTGATGTATTTTTTTTAATGAATATAAATAGCCCAGAAAGGATCATACTGAAATAAATAGCTGATCTCAGGGCAGAGAAAGCCTTTCTATGTGTAAACACAGTACATAATAAGAAATCTCAAAAGAAAAGAAAATGGTATCTAGTTATAAAATACGTAATACATAAAGGATTAAGATAAACATTTTAAATCACTAACACCCCAACAGGAAAAATGACATAGAAAGAACTAATAATTAATAATAAAAGAAAGAGAATCAGCTACTAAAAACACTTTAAAAAGTTAATATACTCCGAAGTAAGCAACAAATGTAAATTAATAGAAAAGTTTTTCGGTAAAACTAACAAAAACTAAAAGATAAAAAAGAAAAGATGTATCCTTTACCAGAGAGGATACAGGAAAATGGAATCTGTGGAATAATCTTGATGGAGTACAAATCAATGTAACCTTTCTGGGAAAAAAATTGACAATATATGCCAAGATCTTTGCAAATGTTTAGAGCTTTTTCAGAAAGAAAAACTAATGGTAAAAATCATACATTCCTAGATTTTTATTATGCTTCAGATTTCAAGTGTTTGCACAGCATAATGGTCACCAGTGATGACTCTGGAACCAGATACCCTGGTTTTAAATTCAAACTGCAACTTTCTGGCTGCATGACTTGGGGCAAACCATAAAACCACTCTGCCTCAGTTTTCATGTCTGTATAATGGGACTAACAGAACCTACATATGAGATTGTTTTGCAGATTAAACAAGACAATATCTTTAAGATGTAAAGCAGCTCCTGGCATAAATAACCAAAATGCAGATGACAGCTATAATTATTGGGTTTATGATTCAACATTGAAAATTGCATGACTTTATAATAAAAATAGGTAAGTAATCTGTAGCTACCAAAATCATTTTTCCAAAGAATGTGTAATACTATGGAGAAGTAACAATAAAAATATATATACATTAGGCTTTATACATAAAAGAATACATAAAGGAAAATGATAGGAAAGTACTTCAAATATCATTTGAAATTATGTAGGAATGGTGATGAACATAATCTTGGCCTATGTAAATAATGACATTTATCTCCAGCAGGGTTCATAAATACTGCAACCAAGTTATTAATTTATTTTACATCCAAAGAGTTAATCTTATGTAATCAAGGCTCTTTAGATATAGCTGATAGAAGTACTAGAAATTCTTATAAATTGTACATCAATTATGGAATAAATATTCCATTGGCTACATGCCCAATATAAGGCAAGTATATTAATACACTAAAACAGATCATGACTAATTTTAAGTATTCCCATGTAATAAATATGGCTTTCAAGTAAAATGTTACTTCAAGCAAAAGAATACAGAAATCTAAGCAAGAAACATTTTAACATACAGCTTTTTTTGAGCATTTAGTGTTATAGTAATGCTATTCTCATGCAACATGAAAACAAGGTCTCAAAATGAAATATTACTTTCCTAGAACTCAAAAGGGATGTTATTAATCACATCCACTTTTCATGAATATATATTGTAGCATAATTTCTTAAAAAGTGAAACTTTTCATAAGAATGCATTAAGAAAATATGAATATCTCACTATTAGATCTCTTAACATATATATTTAAGCTTTCTTTTTGGCACCTTTAAAGGCCTAATTGAAACAGTTTGGAAAATATATTGGTACAACCATTCCTTTGAACCCAAATTTTGTGTGTGTGAGGTCCATTTTTTCGGGAGCAGTTTGACCTGAGATGGACATTTTAATAGCTCTGAGTATTGCGTGCTATTTAGTTTCACTTTAATAATAAAATAGCTAACAAGTTCTCCTTACTATACCTTTACTTTCTTGGGCATTAAAACAGTAATATTTTAGATGTGTGGGGAATATGAGAGATCAACTCAGAATCTCCTACTTCCTATAGGAATCTCTTCAACAACAACTCAGATGATACACCAGACTTTGTCTCAATCCTCAAGGCTCAGAAAGCTCTTATATCATTTTACCAGGCAACTATGATGCTTTGGGATTTGATTAATTACTCTGTTACAGATAATCATGTGGAAGTTGGACCATGGGTGTTGGGGTCAGAACAGGGTTAACCCTGGCTCTGATGTTGTCTAACCTTACAATGCTTTCTTTGGCCAAATAACTTAGCCTCTCAGACCCTCTACTGACTCATCTTTAAAATGGGCTTAGTTTATGGAAAAAATGTGATTCTATAAAAATTGTATGTTTAAGCAGAATTTTGTTTATACTTAAATCTTTCACGTGCTACATTGTTTCCATGTCTTTAACAGTGAGATGTGAAATAATTAAATATTTTTTTTCCAATCAGTCATCTAAAGCATATTTGATGACTAACCCATCTTTTTGAAAACTCATTCAAAATGCCACCTTGACCAAGTATTCATACCGTATCACAGGGTTGGCATTCAACAAATGGAAGTTTGTGTCCTTCTACTGAGTTTAAACTTGTTTTCTTATAAATTCGATTGTCCCTATTTTGCCTGTAGCCCTACTAACAAAACTTATTTCACAAACTAAACATCCTCAATTCCTTCAGTCACTCTTCATATGGCATAGGTTTTCACTACAGTGCCATTAGCCCTAACAATGTTCATCTAACAAGGGGGCTTCTTAGGCCATTTTTTACCTGACATGTTTTCAAAACTGCAGGTGATTAGAAAATAACATCCTCTCTTCAAACTTCACTCTAGATATGCAGTCTAATTTTATGTAGCATTTCTTACATTCAATTCATACCATGTTGAACTAGTAAGTTTTGTCATTAGCTAGAGGCAACATTTTTTTTTAATGCACACTGTTTGTTAAACTCAATTTTCTCCATTTTGAAACATTAGGTATCTTTGAAACATTAAGATACCTAATGATCTTGAATAATGCCAAAAATCTCATAATAAGACAAGGTCATTTATCATTTTCATTTTTACTAACTCATTCAAGCTCAAGACACTCAGAAATTTGCACTTTTGAATATATGTTTCAGAGTTACAGAGTAGGTTTTAACACAAAAATATTTTAAAGAGAGTGACAGTCTTTCTCAAGTACTCTCAGTGTTTCCATATTCACCTCAGTTTAATCATTTTTTCATGTTACAAGTTTCAAAAACTATATACAATATAATTTTATTTTGACATATGGATGCTTATTCACAAGAATACACATATACACATATTTAAAAATTGAGTACATATATGCATATTTGGTATACGTAAGAATGGATACAGCAAAATACTATTTAGTTTGGGGCTGGAGGGGTGCAAATAAAGGGACAAAGGGGCTTGCCATTCATTTTAGTTTTCATTTCTTTCTTATAGTGGGTATGATCTAAGTTATTAACAGAAAGCCATCCATGGATAATCCATTATATTTTTTAATTTATGTTGA
The DNA here is from genome assembly GCA_032199065.1 of Smutsia gigantea. NCBI lineage: Eukaryota > Metazoa > Chordata > Mammalia > Pholidota > Manidae > Smutsia > Smutsia gigantea. The sequence continues at coordinate 4,637 of JAVSCE010002752.1, read as the reverse complement.
CATTTATGTGCTTTTATTTTAAATATGCTTTAAAACATTTTATTCAGTCATTTTTCCTATAACTTGATTTAAATCTTTTAACTTTCTCAAACACTCTGATTTTAGAGTGTTTTCCACTTCATCATATGGAAGTAAATTTTACTTATTTCTTTGTTAACTGCTTTGCTTTTCTATTATCCATAAACTCAAACAGCTTGTTGTTATATAGCTCTTTCATGCTTTCAGAATTTTATGCAATTTTGTGATATCTCACAGTATCCAGTTAATAAGAAGAGCAAGAGACAAGATAAAGTATTGGGAAACCAGACTACACTGCAGTAGAACAAAGAAACTCATTATTAAAACCCACAGAAACAAGAGAGCAAGATTAATGGTCTTAAACATTAAGGAGGGTAAAAACTGAAGGGATAATAATTTTTCATTTTATTTCAACCTTAAGTACATCTATTTTGTTTAGAATTACTTTTATGAATCTCATATTTAATGACTAACAAGTTTATTCCTGAGAAACAATGCAATGCAGGGAGGGATGTGTGGACCTGGGAGTCAGAAGACCTTGACTTAAATATGCTACTTATTTACTCTCCAATTTCAGGCTAAGAAACTCGTTTTCTGATCCTCAGTTTTTTCTTCTACAAAATACAGGTAGTAAGATATATGCCTCATGGAGTTTCTGTGAATTGTTAAACATAAATGAGGGTAAATATGCAAGGCCCATATCACATAGGAGAAAACACAAAATTATTAGTGTTCTTTCTTTCATAATAAATTATATTATGCAAAGATAAAGCCAAATAAAATAATATGTCAGCACTTTTCAACTGCTTAAAACCTTGATATTATCTGAGATTTAAAACAAGACTATCTTTGAGAAGATAAGGAAGGGTATCTGGAAAATTATCAACTCCTTTTTAAAAAGGAGTTAGAAGACGTTTCCAATTAAAATGATATCGTAAATTCACACGTTTATGTATTTCCCCTACCAAAACTCCATTAAAATGACAGTGAGGGAAACAAAAAAATATAAAGGGCAAATAATAAGACAAGAGACAATTACAGATAAGAATGGTAAACCAGGACTTCCGGGAAGATGGCGGTGTGAGCAGGGCAGCAGAAATCTCCTCCCAACACTATATTTATCTACGAAAACACAGAAAATACATCTATTCCTAAAAGAGAGACGAGAACACACAGGAAAGCGCACAGCGTGCAGCTACACCCGAGAGGACTCGGCACCCCAAGAGGCGGGTAAGATACGGAGCCGCGACCCGGCGGGACCCGAGCCCTCCCCCACCCCAGCGCACCGGCGGGAGGAGAGGATTCAGAGCCGGGAGGGAGTGGAAGTACACCCCGCGAAGTAGCCAGCCCCGGTGATCTGCGCGCGGGGAGCGCTGACCCACATTGCGCAGTGCAGCGGAGATTGGAGAGACAGAGGGGCAGGATCTGAGCGGGGAACGCGCCAGGGTGCTTGCAGCCGGCTCCCGGGAAGGAAAAAAAAAAGTGCGCGCTTTCTTCAGCGGTCTTAAAGAGACAGGAGCCCAGCGGAGGAGCCGGATCGCCCCAGCACACTCAGCCCAGCAGGCTGGGAGTCCTGGGGAGTTTCAGACGCCTTAGCTGGCGACTGAGGAAGCGTAGCCATACTTAACACTTCTCACTGAGATCAACAGCCTCCTATTCGTTCCCACCCCTGCCAGAGCGATAAAGGGCCCTGCGGAGCGGCACAGTCACAGCTGTGGAATAGTGGGGCAATAGCGCCACCTAGAGCATTCCCACAGAATCTACGTCCGGTGGGCATTTTTTTTGTTTTTTGTTTTTGTTTTGTTTTTTGTTTTGTTTTTGTTTTTTATTTTCTTTCTTTTTTTCTTTCTTTCTTTTTTTTCTTTTTTTTCTCTTCTCTTTTTAAAGTCTTAAAGAGCCCAGTTGACATACGTGGCAACTATCAGTGACCAATTCTACAGCCATGAAAAGACAGAGGAATATGGTTCAGACCAAAATCAACCAGACAACCCCAGAGAGGGAGTCTGAAGGGATGGAAATGCACAGCCTCCCTGAAAAGAATTCAGAATAAAAGTCATAACCATGCTGATGGACCTACAGAGAAATGTGAGGGCAAAGTGAGGGAACTGAGGAAAGACAATACAGAAATCAGACAAGCGATCGACGGGCTTAAGAGCAGAATGGATGAGATGCGAGAGACTGTTAATGGAATAGAAAACAGAGAACAGGAGTACAGAGCAGCTGAGGCAGAGAGAGATAAAAGGATTTCTAGGAATGAAAGAATATTAAGAGAACTGTGTGACCAATCCAAACGGAACAATATTCGCATTATAGGAGTACCAGAGGAAGAAGAGAGAGAAAAAGGGATAGAAAGTGTCTTTGAAGAAATAATTGCTGAAAACTTTCCCTCGCTGGGGAAGGAAGTAGTCTCGCAGTCCACCGAAGCTCATAGATCTCCCAACACAAGGGACCCAAGGAAGACAACACCAAGACACATAATAATTAAGATGGCAAAGATCAAAGATAAAGACAGGGTATTAAAGGCAGCTAGAGAGAGAAAAAAGATCACCTACAAAGGAAAACCCATCAGACTATCATCAGACTTCTCAACAGAAACCTTACAGGCCAGAAGAGAATGGCATGATATATTTAACGTTATGAAACAGAAGGGCCTCGAACCAAGAATATTGTATCCAGCACGATTATCATTTAAATATGATGGAGGGATTAAACAATTTCCAGACAAACGAAAGTTGAGAGAGTTTGCCTCTCATAAACCACCACTACAGGATATCTTAAATGGACTGCTCTAGATGGAAGGACACCTACGGCTAAAAAGATGTCACCAGAGAAAATAAAATCATAGCAAAGAAAGCAGACCATCCATATACCAACTAAAGGCAAAGAATAAAACACCTATTATAGAAGGAATGGAGGAAGAAGAATAAGAAGGGAGAGAAAGAAAGAAACATCAGACTGTGTTTACAATAACTTAACAAGAAAGTTACGTTAGATTGTTAGATAGTAAAGAAGCAGCCCTTGAACCCTTGGTAACCACGAATCTAAAGCCAGCAATGGCAATAAGTACATATCTATCAATAATCACCCTAAATGTAAATGGACTGAATGCACCAATCAAAAGACACAGAGTAACAGAAGGGATAAAAAAGCAAGACCCATCTATATGCTGCCTACAAGAAACTCACCTCAAATCCAAAGATATACACAGACTAAAAGTGAAGGGATGGAAAAAGATATTTCATGCAAACAACAAAGAGAAAAAAGCAGGTGTTGCAGTACTTGTAACAGACAAAATAGACTTCAAAACGAAGAAAGTAGCAAAAGATAAAGAAATACATTACATAATGATAAAGGGGTCAGTCCAACAAGACATAACCATTATAAATATATATGCACCCAACACAGGAGCACCAGCATATGTGAGACAAATACTAACAGAATTAAAGGAGGAAATAGACGGCAATGCATTCATCTTATTAGACTTCAACATACCACTCACTCCAGAACAGATCAACCAGACAGAAAATAAGTAAAGACACAGAGGCACTGAACAACACACTAGAACAGATGGACCTAACAGACATCTACAGAACTCTACACCCAAAAGCAACAGGATACACATTCTTCTCAAGTGCACATGGAACATTTTCCAGAATAGACCACATACTAGGCCACAAAAAGAACCTCAGTAATTTCAGAAATATTGAAATCCTACCAACCAACCTCTCAGATCACCAAGGTATAAAACTAGAAATAAATTTTAGAAAGAAATCAAAAAGGCTCACAAATACATGGAGACTTAACAACACTCTCCGAATTAATCAGTGGGTTAACGACCAAATCAAAACAGAAATCAAAGAATATATGGAGACTAATGACAACAACAACACAAAGCCACAACTTCTGTGGGACGTAGCAAAGGCAGTTCTAAGAGGAAAGTATATTGCAATCCAGGCCTATTTAAAGAAGGAAGAACATTCCCAAATGAATAGTCTAAAGACACAATTACTGAAATTTGAAAAAGAAGAACAAATGAGGCCCAAAGTCACCAGAAGGAGGGACATAATAAAGATTAGAGAAGAAATAAATGAAATTGAGAAGAATAAAACAATAGAAAAAAATCAATAAAACCAAGAGCTGGTTCTTTGAAAAAATAAACAAAATAGATAAACCCCTAGCCAGACTCATTAAGAGAAAAGAGAATCTACACACATAAACACAATCAGAAATGAGAAAGGAAAAATCACCACGGACCCCACAGAAATACAAAGAATCATAAGAGAATATTATGAGAATCTATATGCTAACAAGCTGGAAAACCTAGAAGAAATGGACATCTTCTTAGAAAAATACAACCTTCCAAGACTGACCAAGCAAGAAACAGAAAAACTAAACAGACCAAACACCAGCGACGAAATCGAATTGGTAATCAAAAACTACCCAAGAACAAAACCCCTGGGCCTGTTGGATTCACCTCTGAATTCTACCAGACATATAGAGAAGAAATAACACCGATTCTCCTTAAAGTTTTTCAAAAAATAGAAGAGGAGGGAATACTTCCAAACTCATTCTATGAAGCCAGCATCACTCTAATACCAAAACCAGGCAAAGACCTCACC
>JAVSCE010002751.1:0-17247 GCA_032199065.1 Smutsia gigantea | reverse complement strand
TTTCCACTCTGCAGAGTGATTTATAAAAGAAAAGAAGAAGAAAAATAGACTTGATGATATCACTCTCTTGCTTAAAATCCAGCAGTAACTCTTCCTATAGTTCTTGTGATAAAGTCCATGATCCTAACCATTTCCTCTTTCTCTAAACTTAATTTTGTTCCTCTTTTTCTTGCTCTGTTCTACAACCTCACTGGCCTTCTCTCAATTTTTGAAATCTGCCACGCTTCTTACAGTCCCAGGGCCTTCATACACACTGTTTTCTCTCCCTAAAATGTCTCATCCTCCTTTAGTTGATTAACACCTATTTAGCCTTCAGATTTCAAATTTAACACTCTTTCCCTTCCTGCTTAAATTCTCCCATAAGCTTTCTTAATTTATATCACACACCATGATTGTAGTTTAACAATTTATAGTTAATTATTTTTGGTCTGTCTTTCATGTTATGCTATAAGGTCCATGAAAGCAGGGACCATTCCTTCATGCTTACCATTCATGCTTATCCTTTTATTCCCAGTGCCTATCAATGCCTGGTACATAGTAAGTATTTAGAAAATATGAATGAATAAATGAGATACAAAAAGTAGCACTGAAAAGATCAGCTCTATCTAATTAACACTCTTCCATGGATATTTTTTTCATTGTGTATATTGCAAGTAAAAGGGTATACCCTATATCTGAAAGCAGCAAAGATAAATAGCAAATTAATGCAGTGATCATCAGTGTATTTTATATAAAAAACTCTACTTGATTAATGTAAATCATCCCCATGGGTAATGAAAATGTATTTGGAAATTCTTAAGTATAAACATACTTTTACACACATTGTATTTTTTTAATAGTGTCCCAGACTCAGCAGAAATGCTTCAGGGTATCAAAAATTAATGAACAGAACATTATACAAATCAACAGAAGACTGCCAAATTGCAAGTTTACACCATAAAGGGAATTTTGTAACTAATATTTGTCATGTGCTTATTATGTACTTGGACCTTTCCTTTGTATATAATTCTATAACAATTATTATCCACTTGTTATAGATGAAGAATCTGAGGCTCTGATAGGTTAAATAATTAGCATAAGCTCAAACAATTCAAAATTGGTTCAAATTCCAAAGCCTATGTTCTTTCCAATATACCCTACTGTCTCTCTTGTCCTATGAATTTGTTCATTATTGTTTTATACCATGGCCACGAGCTAATATTTGATAGAGCCACAGTGTTTGGGTACAAATTATAATGATTTGAAAATGATGTTCTATTTTAAGACCTTAACTGGTATAATGGAAAGAGATACCATGGTATTGTATATAAAGACTTAACACAAAAATGCAAATGATAGTAAAATTAACAGATATGTTTAATGCAATTGCAATTACAATCCTAGAGTTCTGTATTAGTAAGTCTGCTTATTTGTAGAAACAAAAAATAATTTAAAGTTCATTCGTTAGAGTAAATGACAAAAAAATCAAGGAAAGTATAAAAAGAAGAGTGAATAGTCACTTGCCTTACTAGATACCAGAGTATTTTATAAAACTACTGTAATCAAATCAATATGGTATTGATATAGGGATAGAGAAATGTTATCAGTGGAACAGAGTAAAGAATTCAGAAACGGATTCTAGGACATCTGAGAATTTAATATAATACACAGATGGTATTTCAATTGAGTAGTAACAGAATGGATTATTTAATATGTGACATAAGCACAACTGGGTAGCCATCTGTAAGAATATAAATTAAAACCCTATTCCCCAATGTATCAAAATAAAAACATGTATTAAATACTTAATGTAAAATAAACTAAAAAATCTTAAAATATGTATGAGTCTACTTATGCAATCTCAGGATAGAGAAGAAATTCTTCACTAAGATAAAAAACCTAAAATCTGTAAAAAGAAACAAAATAAGCATTTCAATTTATGAAAAATTAGTAAGTACTCTAAGGCAAAAGATGCATTAAACAACGTCAGTACATAAAAAATTAATTTGGAAAGGAAGTAGGTGACAAGAAAAGGTACAATATCTACACCAGCATTTCTCAAAATTTAAGGAGAAATACCTGGGGATCTGATTAAAATGCAGATTCTGATAAACAGACTGGAGGTGGGGCATTTCCAACCAACACATAGGTGATGCTAATACTGATAATCTAAGGAATTTGTCAACAGAAAACTAAGCATCCCCATGAGAAAAAAATGGACAAAAAGTATGAGAAGGCAATTTAAAAAAGAAAATTCAAATGACCAACACATTTGAAAAGATGCTAAAATCAATAATAGTGAAATATATATAGCAATGTGATAGCTTCCATGCATTACTTTTTACTTGCAAAAAGGAAAAAGAGAAGCCCTCCTATGATGGGAGGGATATAGAGGAAAATATTTTTTTCATTCAAAGCAGCCTCTGAATTTGAATTATTAGAACCCTTTGGAAAATTTATTTGATAAATCTATTACATTTTAAAATACACATATCTTTCAAGGTCAGAGCTCCACTACTGGGAATTTAGCCTATGGCAATAAAAACACCAATATGAGAGAATATATATACATGTATGTTTGCTATAGCATTTCTTGTAGGGACAAAGAATAAGAAAAAAACAATGCTTATATTATTCATGCCATTATTTAAATAAATTATAAAGCAGCCACAACTTTAAAATGTTATACAACCATTAAGATAATGAATTCGAGCTATACAATTGAAATGGAACAATTTCAAAAGTTATTATTGAATAAGAAAAGTAAGATAGAAATTTTACAAGGATAAAATGCATTGCATACACATGTACTCACTTGGATGGTAACTCTTAGTTATGTTTTAGATGTTAACACATATGCACTCACTAAGATAGCAACTCGAGTTCACTCCCACAAACGTACAGTCTATTTAGTGATAGGTAAACAACCAGGAAACAAACATCACCCATCTGTTTCAATGCCTGCAAATCATCTTTCCACAAACCGCCTAAAGTGATAGTTGTGCCATGGTTGGAGTCTGGAGGCAAGCAGTCTGAGAACGGCAAGTAGAATAGGATAATAATCTCAACCCCAAAACCTATCAAACAACAGTAGTGTAGGGCAGATCATGTAAAATTGTATAAAAGTGTATATGTGTGTGCATTAAAACATTAGAAAAAATAATAGAACTGAAGTTATTGACCTGTATCTATCAATAAGATATATTAAGTGAAATGAGAAAGTTGCAGAGTAATGTATATATGTAGTATATCTGTGTTTCTAAAAACAAATATTTAATGTCAGTTATTAGTTACCTCAAGGAGAAAGTCAGTGGGAGGAAGGAATGGGGAATAATTTTTCATTACAATAAAAACATATTATGCCATATTTTATAAATTTTTGTTGTCACTAGAAAGTTAGCTATTTAAATATATTATATACTAATTTTTGTTAAGACAATGGTTCACTAATTTATTATCCTTTAGGAGTCTCAGTATTTCTAAATAGCTCTGTATTAAATGATAAATTCCTATAGAAAGGTGATGTCCATATAAAATCTCCTAATTATATATTTTTTTAAATTCCTTTTATTCATTTTATAAATGGTATTTTATTTGATGATTTTATTTTCCTAAATATAATCTTATAGAACTTTTCTACTAAACGAAGTATCACATTGAGAAAAGATAATTAAATAAAAATTAGGAGACTTGGATTCTTGTTCTGTGTCAGCCACTATGTGACCTTTCTAATCCTCATTACAAAGCAAAGAGAAACAAAGGCAGGTTAGAAGTAATTGGGATTAGTAGAAACATGACACTAAGGAAATATGTTCAATTAATCATGCTATTATGCTTTGCTGAACCCAGATGTGTTCAAATAATCCTTTACAACCCAAGAAGCCATAACCAGTTGGCCAGTCTACACAAGAAATGAAACTTTTTTTGTGATTCTAGATAACCACTAACCTTTTCCATCCCTAGGTCTCAAAAACTATCCATTGTGTATGTTGTATTGTCTTCCTCACAGATGTGTCATTCCTCTACCCTTTTCCTATCCTTTCCAGCATCACTGACTAATACACAAAACATTCATGAAATACCTCCAAAAAATTTTCAAATCACCATCATTAAGGAAAAACAACCCATATTTTGTAAGTTTTAACTCACCTTCACCCTGGGTCCCATCTACTCATTTCTTTAAAAGAGGAAAAGCACTTTATTACAATACAATTGACAGACAAAATTTTTAATGCATATATCCTGAGTATGTGAGAAACTGCACCATATGATGGATGTTAATTCAGAGCATATATAGCTTCCTGGAGAAACTCACTTCTGCCCTGCAAAGTATTGCCACATGGCTGGCACTTTGTTTTCAAAAGCCAGCTGCTTCAGAATGGTGAGGAACATTGTTTAAGACCAAATAATTCTATGATCATGGCCCCATTGCTGTACTTCATCTGCTCTTGATCTCAATAGTTCCTTGATCAAAAATAATCCTGTGTGGAACACCATGAAGGTGTATAAGTCACCATAAAATCCACATCAGGTAGTTTTTGCAGAAGTACCACATGCTGGGAAGGCAAATCCTTATGCAGACTGTCTTCCACGAAGAATTAAGCACTTCCCCTTCCATGGTGGAAGTGGTCCAATGCAATCAACCTGCCACGAGGTACTGTCTGATTAGCCCAGGAAATAGTCGATATTGGAGACTCAGTACTGGTCTCTGCTACTGGCAAATTAGGCACTCAGCAATGTCCATAGTCAAGTGGACCTTGGTGAGTTGAAGCCCATGTTGAACCCTGGCATAACCTCTATGTCTGCTATCATGGCCATTGTCATAAGTCCATTGTAATGACAAGAGAAGCTGGGGAAAGAGACTGACTGCTATCGTCAGAATGTGCCATCCTATCCACTTGATTATTAAAATCCTCTTCTACTGAAATCACCCATTAGTAGCATTCACATGGGACACATATGTTTGTGTTATTGTTTTGACCATTCAGAACGATGTATCTATCATATCTCTAGCCTAAACATCCTTGTCACCAATTTTCCAATCATGTTCTTTCAAGGTTCTATCCACCCAGCCAAACCATTGGCCAAAAGCATGAATTGGTATATACTCATACCTCTGGCAATTTTCCTTCCATAAAAATTAAAATCAGTTACACTGCTAAAAGTTCTGCCCACTCAGAGGATTTCCTTTCATCAGTGTCCTTCAAGGATCAATAAAGGACTATAGTGCTATAGCTGTCCCTTTTCAGGTGGGACAGCATATCATACAGGACCATCTGTAGATCAGGCTTGAGTTTTCTCTTTGTGGGTAAAATTGTCGTATTTCCAGAATCTCTCACCTGGCCTGAATGCATCTCCATATCAATAAATATTTCCAAAAAGTGGAAAGAAGTAGTCTATCTTCATAGCAATAGGTGATTACATGGGGGAATGAGGGTATATATGGACTGGAGAGGTTGGGTGGGATCCCCTTCTACAACTGGGTCATGAAAGACATGGGCAAGCAGAAGTGGAATACCGCTTGTAAGCAATAAACAGTTTTCCCACTTTATTTCTCCCTTTGACTGATTTTGGTTTCAAAGGTAATTTGCCCTGGGCTGGGAGACAGATTTTGCCCCCAGAGTTACACTCTTAGTCAACTGATTGCAGGGAACTCTCCATGAGGGCATGGGTGCAGGCTGAGTGAGAGAAGGTAATGTAGCAGGACAGGGGACCATATGCATTAGGGCCACTTTATTATATAACTTAATTGTGCCTTCAGGGCCTGTTCAATCCTGATCTTAATAAGTCACTTCTATTTGATGATGGAGTGTTGCTATGCACACCTAGCTTTATTTATGGCTTAATGGTTCATAAAACACCCTGTTCATAATAGCCAACTAAGGTAGCTTTATCAGTTGGTGGCCCATTGCCAAGCATTCCATCTCTATAAAGACCCAGTAGCAAGCCATAAACTGTTTCAAAAACAGAGTAGTTATCCACAGGGGATGACAGAGATTTCCTCCAAAATCCTAAGAATCTACTCAATGATTTACTGACAGTGGCCTGCCAAAGGCTACAAAGAGAATCTCTCTCTGCCACTGACACTTGAGGCACCACTGGATGTTCTGCATCAAATGGCCCATTTGGCAGAGACACATGGCTTTCATGACAGCCTGGACCAGTTGGAAAACCTTCTCTTGTTCTAGGACCAACTAAAAACCAGGCGACTTCACATCACTTTGTAAATGGGCCAGAATAGCACACTCAGATGAGGAATATGTGCCTACAATATCCAAAGAGGCCCATTAGGAGTTATGCCTCATTTTTGGTTGTACAAGGAACCAGATGCTACAATCTTTCCTTCACCTTTGAAGGGATATCTTCTATATTACTGGACCTCTAGAAGTTTCACTGAAGTTGAAAATCTCTAAACTTATAACTTTTTAAATTTTTTATTTGTAACTTTTTTATTAAGGTAATTTTTAGAGCAATTTTAGGTTCACAGTAAACTTGAGGGGAAGTACAGAGATTTTTCTTACACTCTATGCCCCCCACATGCATAGGCTCACCTATTGTTGAAATCCCCCAAGAGTTGTACATTTGTTAAAATTGATGAACCTATGCTCTTGAATTTTTGTCATATTTAGTTTCCATTTTTTGACATAAAGTCTTACCAACAAGTCTGTAGTATATTCTGCTTCTTTCTCACTAAGTTAATCAGCATAATATCATCATCATAATGGACTGTGTGACATCTTGGGAGAAGGAAAGGTGATTGAGTCCCTATCATTCCTATGATGACACTGGGCTGGAGAGTTGATATACTCCTGAGGCATGATAGTGAAGGTATATTGATGCCCTTGTCAGCTGAAAGCCAACTTCTACTGGTGGTCTTTGTTAACAGGTATGGAGAAAAAAGCATTTTCCATGTCAATAGCAGCACATCAGGTGCAAAGGGATACGTTAATTCGCTCAAGCAATAAAACCACATCTGGTACAGAAGCTGTAATTGGTGTCACCACCTGTGTAAGCTTATGATAATCCACCATCATTCTCCGAGATCCATCTATTTTCTGCATAGGCCCAATAGGCAAGTTGAACAGAATATTGTGAGAATCACCATTCCAGCATCCTTCAAGTCCTTGATGGTGGAACTAATCTCTGCAGTCCCTCCAAAAATGTGCTACTACTTTTGTTTGCTATTTTCCTAGGGAGAGGAAGGTCTAGTGACTTCCATTTGGCTTTTCCTGCCATAATAACCCTCACTCCATAGATCAGGGAACTAATGTGGGTATTTGGTCAGTTGCTGAGTATTTTTATTCCATTTATGCATTCTACAGCTGGGGAAATAACCATAGGATCAGTTTAGGGACCCACTGGCCCCAAGGTGTTCTGGACTTAAGCTGATGCTCCATCGATTATCTGACCTGTATGTACTCTTAATTTGATTGGTGGGCTATAGTCACATTTTGGGTCTTTTGAAATTAGTACCAGTTCAGAGTCAGTATTCATTAACCCCTAAAAGTCTAATTATTTCATTTTCTTCAATGCACAGTCACCCTGTTAAAAGGCTGTAGGTCTGTAGGTCCTTTTGGGTAAAGCTGGGATGAATATTAACAGTGTAAATTTTTGGTAGTACACTGGAGTCCTTCTTCAAGGGGACCAAGTCTCCCCTTCATTTAAGGAATTCTATGCCTGTATACTGGCTCAAGTGTCAGAACTGACTGAGGGACCACGAATCTCTGTTCTGTAATTCATGTTAGACTCCTCCCACTTAACCTATAATTTTGCTTATACAGATCAAAACAATTTAGTAAAACTGCCTATTTCCCTTCGATGGATATCATAATCAACTAGCCAACAGCATAGGTCTCTATGAGGCAGACTATTATTATTACTACTTTGACTCCACTGTCAATTAAAGTAAATATACCAACCCTGTTTTTGGCAATTATGTAAAACCACTTGGCCCCTGCCACCCCAGAGCACAATTATCTCCATTGCATTTAAAGATCTTAGTTTAGTGGCAGCAGTTCTTTCTGCAATTTCTGAGCTAGAGAGAAGAACTACAGAGTTCTTCAACAATGCTGAGGCTCCCCTCACAAATTAATTTTGCACAGGTGTGGTGAAAGGTATGTCCTCTGAAGTGGGTAGGCACAGTTTACCTAATAAATCCACTTTAACATTGCAGTCTCCCTTTTTCTTTGGATACCTTACTCTAACATATGCCAAGGAAGTTCTGATGTTTCTATTTTACTTAGTATAGACAACTTTTGGTCTATATTTCAGCCATCCAACCAATCAAATCATTAGAGACTTCTAGTCCCTTGAGCTGCAACTTTGAATACATTCTTCATGGGCTACATTAATAAATTTGGCCCAGTTCAACTTGTTTCTTCTACCATTATCCTAAATCCTTAATATCCAGTCCCACATATTTTCTCCATATTTCTGTGCATATAAACTGGAAAAATCATGCCATTCTTTTGAAGTGTAGTCCACGTCCTTATGGGTCATACCTTATACCTCACCCTTGAGGGTCTGCTGGAACTTGTGTCTAATTATATATAGGTCTAGAAGCAGAGAGGGGAATTTGAGACAGGTCCTGAAGGGAATCTGCAGTGTTTTCCAAGGTGAATACATCAGGGGAAACCACTACAAGTTCCTTAGGCAGATCAGGGTTAAACTCAGGCAAGAGTGGAAAAGCTGGTTCTACTGGCAAAAACACAGAATTTAGGAGTTAATATACAAAAACTTCATCAGGATCTGCTAATAGGTCTCCATTTCAATTTTCAGGATCCAAATCATTCCAAATTAATGTCCTTACTGTAACAGAAGAGACCTTAGAAGGTTGGGAATTCAAATCACATCATTCATCCACTTACAGGATGAGACTCTGGACTTGGTTTTCAGCCATCTGAAACCAGCCACTACATGAGATAAGGATTTCTCCCCAGGAAGACATAGAAAATTTCAGGAGATTTATGTAGAACTTGAGCTGAGATTTAGAAACCCTGAGCTCATCATTTGTTTCCCCACTTTCTCCAATAGACTCAGGAGCAATAAGCCAATCTCATTATACCTGTCAGTTTGACAAAAATATTTTAGGGTATCACATACATGGTCATCCAGGACTTTTTTTATAAGTGTTTGATTAAGATTATCCAATGGTGATATTTTGCATATTTCTATTGCTGCACCACACACCATTAATTATCACTGTTCAGTGTCCTCTTCACCACTGACAATAATCATTAGTGCCTTGAAATCTAATCAGATTAGAAAAACAATACCCAAAACTCCAAAACATATATATATGTGGGTGTATAAACACACACACAATTTTAGAAATTGTCTCATGTGATTAAAGCATGTATAACAATACCCACCTTAACCATAATCTCAAGTAGACATCAAGAATTCTTATCATAGGGATATATGGTGTCTCCCAGCAAGTTTCCTCTTACTAGAGGACAGCTCCATTTCTCTAACATTTTGTATCTCTTACAGTGCCTAGAATAGTGTTGAGTATATATAACAATTGAACTGAATTATTTTTAAGCTGTGTGGCTTCAAGATATTTGATTTAAACAGATTGTTGGTGCAAGATTGCTTCCCCTCAGCATCCCAAATGCCATATATAAAAATTTTATATATTTTATGGAATCCTCCCCTCAAAATGGACCCTGGTGGGAGTGAAGGGGGTGAGGAAGAAAGGAATTTCAAGGATGACAGGACTTGTTCCATTTGATTTTATTACTGATTCAATGTTCACAAAATGCTGAACAGTAAAAGGTTCCTGAACCAAATGAAACAGTTCTGTTCTTTTGGTGTGTGCTAAATCCCCAAACTCATGAGACCCAGCATCCTACTTCTTCTGTGCCAAAGCAGAAGGCTCAACAGTAAAGCTGAGCAAGCAGCATGGAGTTTCCTGTCACAAAAGGCAATTTCCAGCTCTCACAAAGCAAATACTTTTCAGAGGTACAGATGTATCTGTATTTCCCCCATGGGCCCAGCCAGTTATTTACATTGTTATTTGAATCTCTATTTCTATCAGCTCTAGTTACCTAATCAGTACTAGTAACTCAGTTCTCTAGGATAGGACAACTCCACACGATCAGAGGTTTCAACATTTACAGAATGTTAGATGTCATTCCAAATCATGCTGCATTTAAAATTGTTTAGAGCTTGTTATCACTGCAAATGAATAATATGACAGCTTTGCGTTTAGCAGCTTCCCTGGAATATTATCAACTCCATGTTGTGGATTATTTGGGCACATCTGGCATTTTAGTTTCTATTGACATAATTGTGAATATATCATGCACTGAGATCTCAGCTTCAATACTGGCCTCCTGGGAGCTCTTTTGAAAATAACTCCTCTTCCTTCCAGTGCAGATCTCTTGCTCTGCTATCCAAACTCACTTATCCCTCCAGAAAAGTTTGGAATGAAGCCTAGGAATAAAAATAGTTTCCAGAGGGTTTCACTAGCTCTATATGTAATCCACATTCCTTAGCTGAAGGATATTGAGATGTCTGGGGGGTCATTATGGTCAGTGTTATGTCCTGGTGCCTCTGTTAGTAAACAGTAATCTCCAACAGTGCAACACTTGTTATTTATATACATCCCCAAAGATATTTACTCCAAAATATTTAACAAATTTACAGGGTGGCCTATACATACTAAGTAATTATTTCTTCAAGGCCAGAGAAAATGTCACTACCTGATCAGTGTACTCAGTCATATTTACACAGAGAAGTCATAATGCTCTAGAGATAAAAATAATGAATTCAATACTTAAGAATATTCTATATTGCACTGCTACCTGTTACTTTTGAAAAACATGTTTATATCAATACACTTAGCAATGCTAAAAAGGAAAATTTCACGGAGTGGCAAATCATAACTATTTACCATGCTTTTTAGCCATTTGTATAATAAGCATAAAACAATATTCTACCTGTCCATCTGTTGCAAATGACATCTGCATTTCATACCTGCAATGATAATATGCCAGCTATTCTCCTTGTGTTCTTACTAGTTCTAGGCTACATGACTGAATAATAATATACTTAGGGATTTGAAGGTAGTAAATATACATTGTTGAAAGTTTTGAGTATTTTTAAAAAAAAGTTTACTTCTTACAGATAAGGGAGTCCACTAATTCTTAATGATAAGTCGGGGTACATGCTTCACACTTTGGTTCAAATATCTAGAATTAGGACAAATTATAAGCTGCGATATCTGGCACTGAGGCTTAGGCTAATATTAGGACAGTTAGGACCTTTATTCCAAGTTAGTCATTATTAGTAAAAAAATCAAGATTTCCAAGGCAATGAGAATTTTTTGCAATATTTACTGCATGCAGTGAATAGTAAGGCATTCAGCCTATATATATGGTTTGGGGATGTACAAGATATATTCTCAAGAAATATATAATCTACTTGTATATGTAATCTAGTATAAATCTAATATTCAAAAATAAATGAAGTGGCATAAATTTACATTAAACGGACTGCATATGTAAGGTGTTTTATAAATCAATAAAGGCAGGCAGTGGCCAGTAAGAATAAAGCACCAAACCAAGAGTTCAAGAATACTTGTTGTCTGACCAATACAGTTCTCAGTTTCTTATAAAAATAATTGTGATATTTAACTACCCTACATAACAAGGGGTTAAGATGATAAAATGGGATAATATTTTTGAGTTTTGAGAAGCATATATTGCTATAAAATATAAGGAATTACCACATGGAATACTCAGAAGTTATGTTGACTAGTGTAAAAAATGTAAACTGAAAACCACTGTAGTTGTAAATATTGAAATGTCAAAAGAGAAGTCTTCCTAATGATTTTAATGTCTACATAGTGCTCACAGTGTGTGTATGTGTATTATTGAAGTTCTGAAGTGGTGAATAATAAATGCTGTCTAAATTTTAGATATTATAGTGTATGATTTACAAGGTCTAATTAGGCTTTACTTTCAATCAACTCAGGCAGTCTTCCTAAATGATCATTTGTTGTATTTGGGTGTGCATATTACAGTGACACAGAGCAGCCTGACTTATTTTAAGTACATCTGTGATCTGTGACACATGATATAGTACCAAATGATATGTTCATTCAAAACTGACAGCAGAACACATTGTAAGCAGTTCACATCCCCTAATCTGAAATCAATAAACAGAGTTCTTTACAAAGCAGCAATTTCTTATATATGAAAATGTAGAGGCAATGGTCATTTGCTAGTAATGGTTCAAAAGTATTTTAGGCAGGATTTATACAAATTGTTAGTATTGATAAATATTGGTACCAATTTCACCTAGTGGGCAATTAACACAAATAAAGATAATCTTTGTTTATGCTACTAGAGTAGTAGAGCAGGTTTATTTTAGTTACCTGGTCAGTCATTCACTTGTTTTTCCTTTCTGTTTTTAATCATAATTGGAAATATACCCTTAATGGGTAATACCTAATCCTCAAAATACCTAGCTCCATTTTGAAAGGCATAAATGATAGGTACAAGAAGAAGCAGTTTCAGACCTGGAAATGTACATTGTATATAAAATTCATGTATATTATATATTAACTAGAAAGATTGAATCTTCAGTATTTGAAGTAGGACCTCTTTGTTCCCAGAGGATTATTTGCTCTGCAGAAATGTTCTTGTTTGTGTTTCTATTTGGACTTTTATTTCCTACTGTAGATAAGAATAAATTTCTGATTGATTTAAGGTGTTCACAGGTGAATCAGTTTCTCAATATTAAAGTGGATCAAAGCAATTGTATTATTCACTGTAAAAAAACGACACTGATAAAGTACTGTCCAGGAAAAACTCTAAGGGATGCAATTTACACCGATTTATATGGCTTATACGTATTTTCAAAGAAGGGAAATTCTTTTAATTGCACTTGCAGTCTCTCATACTTGAAATAAAAGTGCCAATTTTTAATAGCAAACATTGTTCTGAAAATTCTTCTTCCCTTACTTTTAATGAGGCAGATCCTCCATTTATAAGGCATCTCATGCCCTCACTAAATGAAAAGTGTTAGCAGTGGCTGGGCACATGAAAATTCACAGACATACTAAGGTGAACATTTTTAAAAAATTGAAATTTATATGCACATGACAACTTGCCAATATCCTTTTATTAGACCAGGGTGTATCAAAACAAGGTTGGAATGATGGTTGTGTAGGATCTTGTCTGACCTACTATATACACATAAAATTTGTAATTTTGACTGAGCTAAGCCAAAAATATTAAATCAAGTAATTCCACATAACAAATTCTTATTTAATCCTCAGTAAATATTCTATGGTCAAGTTCTTACTGCCTGAAGTTACAGAAATGAGTGGATAGGATGATTTTCATTATTTTGAGTATTATTCAAAAGTGGGATTGGTGGATCATATGGTAGTTTTATTTTTAGATTTTTGATGAACCTCCATACTGTTGTCCATAGGCTATATCATTTTACATTCTCACTGTCTCCACGTCCTCACCAACACTTATTGGCTTCTCTTTTTTTATAATGGCCATTCTAACAGGTGTGAAGTAATATCTCACTGTAGTTTGAATTACCATGGTGATTAGTGATTTGAACACTTTTCATGCCATTTGTATGTCTTCTTTGTAAAAATGTCTATTCAGGTCATTCATACACTTTTTAATGATTTCTTTCTTCTCTATTGAGTTGTGTGAGTTTTTATATCTTACGGATATTAACCCTTTATCAGATATATAGAGTATGCAAATATTGTTTCCCATTCTGTAGGTTGCCTTTTCTTGTTGTTGATTGTTTCTTTTGTTGTGCAAAACCTTTTTAGTTTGATGTAGGCTTTTTTCCTATGTTTTCTTTTAGGAGTTTTATACGTTCAGGTCTTATATATCTTTCATCCATTTTGATTTAATTTTTGTGTGTAGTATAAGATGGGATTCCAATTTCACTTTTTGTGGGTTTTTCAGTATCATTTATTGAAGAAACTATCCTTTCCCCATTTAAGTATTCTTGGCTCACTTGTCAAATATTAGTTGACAGTATATGCCTGGGTTTATTTCTGAGCTCTTGATTCTGTTCCATTGATGTATGTGTCTGTTTTTATGCTAATACCATATGGTTTTGATCATTATAGCATTATAATGTATTTTAAAATCAGGAAGTGTGACGCTTGCAGCTTTGTTTTGGGCAGTCTGTACATTTTAAAAATACTAACTTCTGATTCTTGAACATGAGCTCTTTCAATTTATTTGTGTCTTCTTCAGTTTCTTTCTTCAATGTCTTGTAGTTTTCAGTGTATGTATGTTTCAACTCCTTGGTTAATAAGTTTTTTACTGTTCTTGATGCTGTTACAAGTGAGATTATTTTATTTCTTTTTCAGATAGTTCATTGTTAGTGTATAGAAATGCAGCTGATTTTGTATCCTAAAACTTTAGTAAATTCATTTATTGGTTCTGACCATTTCTTTGGAGGAGTCTTTAGAGTTTTCTATATATAAGATTATATTATCTGCAGAGACAATTTTATTTCCTCGTTTCTTATTTAGATGCAGTTTATTTCTTTTTCTTGCCTAATTGCTTTAGTTAGAACTTCCAGTATTATGTTGAATAGGAGTAGTGGGCAACCTATTCTTTTTCCTGATCTTAAAGGAAAAGCTTTCATCCTTTCATTCTTGAGTATGACATTAGCTGTGGGCTTATTTTATATGACCTTTATTGTGTTGATGTGTGCTCCTTCTATACAAAATTTTTCAGCATTTTTATGATGAAAGGACATTGTATTTTTTCAAATGCTTTGTCTGCATCTAATGTGATAATAAAATTGGTATCATATGATCTATGAGCTTCATAAACTTGGATGTCCAAATCTCTCCCCTGACTTGGGAAGTTCTCAGCCATTATTTCTTTAAGTCCACTTTCTGGCTCTTTCTCCCACTTTTCTCCTTCTTGGAGAAGGACTCCTTACTGGGACTCCAATAATGTGTAAATTATTTTTTTAATGATATCACATAATTCAAATAGGTTGTCTTCACTCTTTGTCATTCTTTTTTCTTTTTCCTTCTCTGACTAGGTAATGTCAAATGACCTGTCTCTGAGTTCACTTACTATTTTTTATGCTTGGTCCAGTTTGTTGTTGAGTCACTCTATTGAATTCTTCAGTGCAGTCATTGTATTATTTAGCTCTAGATTTGTTGGGATTTTTTAAATGGTGTCTATTTATTTGCTGCACTTCTCATTTTGTTCATGCATAGTTTTACTAATTTTTTTAGTTGTCTCTGGTTTCTTATAGTTCACTGAATTTCTTTGAGGATTATTATCAATTCTTTGTTATACAGTCATAAATTTCCATTTCTTTAGGGTCCATTTTTCAAGCTTTAAGAGTTTCCTTTGATGGTGTAACATTTACCTGATTCTTCATGATCCTTGTATACTTGTACTGGTATCTGCAAATTTGAAGAAGCAGACTTCAACTCTGGCCTTTCTTGGCAGATGGGTTCAGCCAATGACTTGCTTCCCTGCCCAGGTGGGCCATATAATATGCTCACAGCTGTCCCACATCTTTGGGCATGCTTCCTGGTTTACTAGGGGTGGAGTTTGTACTTAGTAGTTGGGCAGGGCATGTGTCTTTCTTCCCTGTCCGGGCATTTTTAGAATGGGATCTGCAGCTGAGATGGCCCACCAGCTGGGAACCCAAACTAGACATAACTGCTGACTGAGCTCACTAACTTGTTGCTATGAGCCTCACTGCCTTTCACCATCTCTAGGTGATTCTCCCAGTGATCTCTGTGAGGCAATACCTAAATGGGTCTCTCAGGAATCATCCCAGAACTTTGAGGAAGTTGGACATCCATCTTGGACTTTTCTTTTCCAGTGGAGAAACTGTTGGCTCACAGCAAACCCCTGGGTGCATCACTGCACTGGTGTGGAGATGAGGCAATGCAGTCAAAGTAAAACCATTCCTCTTGCCCTTTTAATATGGTTTTTTTTTCAGCTATTTATGGTTCAAAGGGGTGCTTCAGCCTCACTCCTGCGTTCTTGGATCTTCACAAATTTATTCTGTCTATAAATAGTCACTAATTACTCTTTCTGTGAGGGAAAGTGAAATTGGAAATCACCTATTTTACCATCTTGCCGAAGTCATTTTTCCCAGAAAGATCAAACCCTTTAATATGGCACAAACTCATCATTAAGTCCACTCATTCTCAAATATGAGCCTGAGTCAGGGTGGCTTGGTGGACTTTTGAAAACGCAAGTTGCTAGGCCCCACTACCATGAGATATCACTTAGGTGGGCCCTCATTTTTCACCTCCTGTGACCCTGCAGTGAGAGAGGGAGCTTGAGGTGGATCTCAATAATTTTCCTGTCTAACAAGTTTCCATGTGATGTCACTGCTGCTGGTTGGGAGATCACACTTTGAGATCCACTTCTCTAACTCTCTCAGCAACTGCTTGCCTAGAGAAATATTGATTATTCTGGTTTCAAATCCTAGTTGCAGAGTTATTAGACCTCTCACTGAATTCTCACTTTCAGTCTTTCCTGATTCCTCTAATTCAGTCATTCCCCATTTTTTCCTAAGGTAAAAACATAAATTTGTGCTTGTTAACAGTACAAATTACCAAGTCCCTCTGATTCAGTAAATCTAGGTATGGGCCCAGGAATTTATATATTTACAAAGAGCTTTAAGCTTTCTTTTCCTCAGACAAGTTTTAGAAACACTAAGCAAATTTTTGTTTATTTGAAGAGTAATTACCCTATCCTAAGCAATGAATACTTAAGCTATGATGAAAACAATTTTCTGATTTCTTCTTCTTCCTCTACAGGAGGGATCCTTAACACATATCATGCCATTCATCTCTTTGGCAGTTTGGTGAAGCCAAAAACCCCTACACAGAATAGTTTTAAATGCATAAAATAAACACAAAAGATTACAAAAATATCAACTATACTGAAATGCAGCTATTAAAGTATTTTAGAAAGAAACATGTATTATGGCAGTATATGCACTTCATTATTAACAAAGTAAACTACCACAACTTTAAAGATTTTAGGAATATTCACAAAACTGTTATGTTATATAATATTTATTATTTATATTAGTAATACCACTTTGGATTGTTGCCAACATTCATAACTTGAAATGCTAAATTTCAGTGAGAGGTTTGTGAAAATATGTATTTTTTCTAATTCACGTTCAAGGACTTCTCGACTCAGACTTTAAGAAATTTTCTTTAGAGTTCCTTCCTGATATCTTTCAAACAGATCACCACAGAAAGGTAGGGCTAAAGGA
>JAVSCE010002750.1:0-61612 GCA_032199065.1 Smutsia gigantea | reverse complement strand
TGGTTTATGAGACGCAAATTCTCTTAACTTTCGTTTATCTGGAAATTGTTTAATCCCTCCATCATATTTAAATGATAATCGTGCTGGATACAATATTCTTGGTTCGAGGCCCTTCTGTTTCATAACGTTAAATATATCATGCCATTCTCTTCTGGCCTGTAAGGTTTCTGTTGAGAAGTCTGATGATAGTCTGATGGGTTTTCCTTTCTAGGTGGTCTTTTTTCTCTCTCTAGCTGCCTTTAATACCCTGTCTTTATCTTTGATCTTTGCCATCTTAATTATTATGTGTCTTGGTGTTGTCTTCCTTGGGTCCCTTGTGTTGGGAGATCTATGAGCTTCAGTGGACTGCGAGACTATTTCCTTCCCCAGCGAGGGAAAGTTTTCAGCAATTATTTCTTCAAGGACACTTTCTGTCCCTTTTTCTCTCTCTTCTTCCTCTGGTACTCCTATAATGCGAATATTGTTCTGTTTGGATTAGTCACACAGTTCTCTTAATATTCTTTCATTCCTAGAAATCCTTTTTTCTCTCTCTGCCTCAGCTGCTCTGTACTCCTGTTCTCTGTTTTCTATTCCATTAACAGTCTCTTGCATCTCATCCATTCTGCTGTTAAGCCCGTCGATCGCTTGTCTGATTTCTGCATTGTCTTTCCTCAGTTCCCTCACTTCCTCCCTCAGCTCTTGCACATTTCTCTGTAGGTCCATCAGCATGGTTATGACTTTTATTCTGAATTCTTTTTCAGGAAGACTGTGCATTTCCATCCCTTCAGACTCCCTCTCTGGGGTTGTCTGGTTGATTTTGGTCTGAACCATATTCCTCTGTCTTTTCATGGCTATAGAATTGGTCACTGATAGTTGACACGCATGTCAGCTGGGCTCTTTAAGACTTTAAAAAGAGAAAAAAAAAGAAGAAAGAAAGAAAAAAAAAGAAAAGAAAGAAAGAAAAGAAAAAACAAAAACAAAAACAAAAAAAGCCCACCGGCCGTAGATTCTGTGGGAATGCTGTAGGTGGCGCTATTGCCCCACTATTCCACAGCTGTGACTGCACTGCTCAGCAGGGCCCTTTATCGCTCTGGCAGGGGTGGGAACGAATAGGAGGCTGTTGATCTCAGTGAGAAGTGTAAGTATGGCTACGCTTCCTCAGTCGCCAGCTAAGGCGTCTGAAACTCCCCAGGACTCCCCGCCTGCTGGGCTGAGTGTGCTGGGGCGATCTGGCTCCTCCGCTGGGCTCCTGTCTCTTTAAGACCGCTGAAGAAAGCGCGTGCTTTTTTTTTTTTCCTTCCCGGCAGCCGGCTGCAAGCACCCTGGCGCGTTCCCTGCTCAGATTCTGCCCCTCTGTCTTTCCAATCTCCGCTGCACTGCACGATGTGGGTCAGTGCTCCCCGCGGCTGGCTACTTCGCGGGGTGTACTTCCACTCCCTCCCGGCTCTGAATCCTCTCCTCCCGCCAGTGCGCTGGGGTGGGGGAGGGGTCGGGTCCCGCCGGGTCGCGGCTCCGTATCTTACCCGCCTCTTGGGGTGCCGAGTCCTCTCGGGTGTAGCTGCACGCTGTGCGCTTTCCTGTGTATTCTCGTCTCTCTTTTAGGAATAGATGTATTTGCTGTGTTTTCGTAGATAAATATAGTGTTGGGAGGAGATTTCTGCCGCCCTGCTCACACCGCCATCTTCCTGGAAGTCTCTTAGAATAATTTTCAATTTATGATTTATTCAGCCAACCTGACACTGATCTTTAGATTGGTGTTTGAGAGCTACCAGTTTAGCCTATTGAAATCAGTTTTTCCCCTGATCTTTAATTTTCATTGCTTCTTTTATTGTGAAATACGTTTATAAAACATACGTACAATTCAAAGAATAATGGTTTAAGAACTAGGACATTACTGTAGAAGCTCCTAATGTGAGCTTTTGTCAGAGTTGAGTGTTTTCTCCAACATGTTGGCTTGTAGTGGTATTACTGTGATCCTGTTGTCTATATGGATTATGTTTGTTGGTAGAAATATAGATGATTTTTTTACACTAGCTCCACATCCCCTTGAAGATCAGGGGGCCATTTCATTCAAGAGAACCTGAAATGATTCTAGGACCTTTGAGCACAATGACCATTTTTAATGAGTCAAAGAATACCACATGAATTCAGTTAAAATCAGTAACTCTGTATCAGGCACCATACAGGATTGAGGAAAGCGTGGGGGTGGGGAGTGAAAGACCAAATAGTCCCTCTTCTCAAGTAGTTCATTGTCTATAAGGAAACAAGAGATACAAGGAAATAAGTTATAGTTATACATGTCAGAATAGAATTGAAGGCAGGTACATAGAGCAGCTGTGAGAGTGAGTGTACAAGGGGAGCTTCCCAAAAGAAATGACATCTTCAGCTCGTTTGGGAGGGGAAATGATACTTGACCAGGGAGACATATTTCAAGGGGAAGAAACCAGATTTTAAGATGGTTTGCTTTTCTTTCTTCTTTCTGACATCTTCACATTGAGTAATAATTTAAAGTATTTAATGTGAAAGTCCATTCCTGCCATAAACAGAAATTTTAAGTAAATTATTTGGAGATAATCATACCTGTAGCCATGATGACCCCTTTCTGTTAGTTCAGTCATGGCTAATTGTTGATTTAGTCATGTAATGTGCTTGTGGTGTGGGTTTTTGTCTTTTCTTCAATCCTAGTTGGTGAGGATAGCCAAGGTTCTGGGGACAGAAGATCTATATGACTATATTGACAAATACAACATTGAATTAGACCCACGTTTCAATGATATCTTGGGCAGGTAAGTCCTAAAACAAAATCTGTGCCTCTTCCTAAGCACAGTGTAAACTGATACTTTGGACCCTCAGAATAGTTACATTCTCTTTGCCAGCACTTGTGTTGGTGGTCCAGTGAGTGATACAGGGTGCTGCGTGAGCAGTTGTCCTGGTTTAAAAGCATTGGACTGAATGGCCATTTTCCCAGATTAATTTACAGGAGTCTGAATGTGGAGCTTAGAGTCAGGAGATCCCTGTGAAGTGAATTCATTGTACATTTTAGTAGAAGGGTCACAGTTGAGTCAGAAATCAAAATCTCTTGATTCAGCTTCTCCAAAAGACAAAATCCTCTTTAAGAGGAAGAAACAGAAAAAGAAAAGTATGCTTCAAGACTGGTATGCAGACAATGGACTCTGACAATACGGACTAGACACAATAAAATCCATTAACCTCTTTAACTAGAGGAGGTGGACTTTGTTGATGCAAAGGCTTTTGCTGACCAAGTGACAGAGATGCCAGGAGTATGTGTGGGGATGGGAAAGAGGCCTGGCTAGCCGAGCCACCTGCCCCTCCTTGCTGCACAGAAGCATTCAGTCCTATAAAGTAGCCTGAATATGTTCTGTAAAATCACAAGGACCTAGATTTCTCTTTTCTACACCACTGCTATTTCCAGTCTGTCCAATTAGCTTTTTTGTCTCCCTAGCGGCAGAGTGGTACAAGACTGTACAAGACTCCCTGGAGTTTTGATCTCTCTTTGCTATTGGCTGGGTTCCTAACCACTAAGGAAAATGTAGGAGTGAGATACTGGGTTTCTCTGCTCCTCAGTCCATTTCTCATTCCCCATTTTGGCTCTGCAGACACTCCCGTAAGCGATGGGAACGTTTTGTCCACAGTGAAAATCAGCACCTTGTCAGCCCCGAGGCCTTGGATTTCCTGGACAAGCTGCTGCGATATGACCACCAGTCACGGCTCACTGCCAGAGAAGCCATGGAGCACCCCTATTTCTGTGAGTCCAACGGTCCAGTCCACAGAGCAGACTGTGTTGGGTAGGGGAGAATATATGCTAGGAGGAAAATTTTAGGCCCAGAGTCCTACAGAACAGAGTTGGAATTCTAGCTTCCCTTAGCTTGCTGCAAAGTACTGAGGCTAAGTTTCTTCAAATGGAGATGGTGATGGCGACTTGTCTTGCAGAGTTGTTAGGATCCTTATTTAACCGAGTACCTGGCACATGATCACTTGTAAATAAACTGCTTTTCTTAACAGTTTGGGTGACCCTTCTCAGTGGTGTGGTTGGAGTGGTTGGATTAGAACAGCCAGCCCTGTGTCAATCCTTCTCTGCTAATCATTTGGTAGAGAAAGCCAGGAGACTTGAAAATCTTACTGTATGAACACCTTGACCTTGATTTGTGAGTGTAGCTAACTGTGTGCTCTGCCAGGTGAAGATGCCACTTAACCCACTCCATCCTCACTGTGATGTAAGCTTCAACATTGGATTGATTGTTCTTTGGGGAATGGTGGGGTGGTTTTGTAGTCTACCAATTACACTCTTCCCCACTCTTCTGTACCCGAAGCAGACTGACAGGCTGATTAAGATGGATAGTCAAGTCTGTGGCCAAGCATTAATCGGCACAAACGTGTAGCTTTGGCCTATTTGACACCATGCCTGACCTGCTGAGCTATGGACTTGCAATAAAATCTATCCACTCTGACATGTTACTGTCTTGGCCAGGTTAGATTATATTGTCTCATTAAATCCTAACATGATCGTTTATGTTTTAAATAAGCTCTACTATGGGTAATTACCTTATCTTCCTACCATTTGGTTTTAAAAGTTGGCCTTTATCACAGTTGGACAGGAAAGATAATTCTGTATTATAGACTCACCTAATCCATGGTGAAGGCAGTTGCCATGTTAAGTTCTCTTGGGAATAATGTGGAGTATAAATGAAATGCAAAGAGTGATGAGGACTGCCTAAAGGGCTCAGACCATTAGTTTAATTTCTCAAGCATAAGAGAACCTAACCTTTGTGTTTCTTTCCTAGACACTGTTGTGAAGGACCAGGCTCGAATGGGCTCGTCCAGCATGCAGGGGGGCAGTACGCCTGTCAGCAGCGCCAACATGATGTCAGGTCAGTTCCCTGGTATATTACCTTAAAAAATGTAGAAGTCATTCATTATTCTTAGTTTTGCCCCTTCTTTGTGACCTGATTTCCTTATCTTTAATGATTATTTTATTGATACACTGACCTGTGTGGCTGTCCCCACCAGGTTTCAGAATGCTTTTGATGCCTGGTGTACTTCAGTGACATTGCCTTAAGTAGAGCATCAGCACAGTCTGTTCTAGATCAGAATCCCAAAAATTTCTCACAGAAGAACTTGAAAGTCCCAACAAACCATGAAGAGTAAAAAGAAATCCTTTCATCTCATGGTTTAGAGTAATAGTTATTTCTTGGTCCTCAGAAATAAGTTGAAGTAATTGGGGAGTGTGTGGGTAGAGGTGGTGTTTGTACATGGGTATGTATGTGTGAGAGAATAGTTGTCCAGTTTTTTCCAGTGCCTGTTAAATTACAAAGGTTTATATGAAGTTATTTTCATTATTGTTGAGTCATAATTATTACACAATTTTGCAAAAGAAACATATTACAGAGTACACAATTTTGCAAAAGAAACCATAGGCCTGTCCCCTAATGGCTATACATGTAGACAGCACTCACATGGGTATACATGTAGTAGCAAAGGCATTTACTTCACCCTCAAAAAATTAGTGTCCTAATTCTTTTTTAAAGAACCAGCTGCCTTCTAGAATATGTCCTCTGGGTATCTTGCCTATGCAAAATGATGTATATCCAAGGTTACTCATTTAGCCTTATTTATAATAGTAAAACATTGAAAATAGCTCTCACTAGGGAGCTGGTTATATGAATTAAATGTCATGCATTCAGTGGAATGCTGTATAGCCAGAAAAAAGAATGAGTTCTATGGATTTTTTTTTAGCTGTTTTTTAATAACGTTAAATGAAAACAAGATGAAGAACCATGTGCGAGGCCAAGAGTGGGCAAGAATATATAATATTCTTTTATGTGATCATATGTACATAATTATATATTTGTGAAGGTGTACAAAATATTTCTGTAAGGATATCCTCCCAAAAATGGTGCCTTAAGTTGGCCAAATGACAAGGCAAGGGAGCTTTTTCACGGTATATGCTTTTGAACCTTTTATATTTTGAACTGTCTGAAAATGTTACCTGTTCAAGAAAATGCATATAGAACAATTTGGAAAATTAATGAACTGGCTAATTGAAGGCAGTCTAACAGATAATTCTGGTCACTAGATGGGCGGAAGAAACCAAAATGAAATAAATTCTAAAACATTCTTTTAGCTTAGAGATGGGAAGTATTCCTTTCCCCAGTGAAGATGACTTAGTAAGCTGTCAGCTAACTACAGTGTGGTCTAAGAGCACATGAGCTTTCACTCTACTCCTCTGCTATTTAGTATGGTAGTGATTGGTGACATGTGGCTATTTAAATTAATTAAAATTGAATAAAATTTGAAAGCCAGTTCTTTAGTTGCACTAGCCACATTTCAAATATTCAGTAACCCCATGTGGGAAGTGGCCATATTTTAGCACAGATTATAGAGCAGAAAGTTTGTTCAGACAGCGCTGCCCTAGACAGGCCTGGGTTAGAATCCAGCATAGTTGCCACTTACCAGCCATGCACCTTGGACAAACTCCTTAAATTCTCTAAGCTTGGATTTCTTTACCTATCTCCTAAATTTATTAGAATTTGCCATTTTAATTAGTGGGGATTTAATTTATAAACATCTTGGCTAATGAGAGAACTTCAATAAAAAGAGTATTGTTGTGTCACTGTTCAAATAGGGTCTATGAAAAACTGGTAACACATTTTGTGGTTGGTGTCTGGCTCACTGTTAACTGTTTGCTTTCAGGGATTTCTTCAGTGCCAACCCCTTCGCCCCTTGGACCTCTGGCGGGCTCGCCAGTGATTGCTGCTGCCAACCCCCTTGGGATGCCTGTTCCAGCTGCTGCTGGCGCTCAGCAGTAATGGCCCCTTCTGTCTCCTGATGCCTGAGCAGAGGTGGGGGAGTCCAGTCTCTCCTTGATGCAGCTTGCGCCCAGCGGGGAGGGGTGAAATACTTCAGAAGCACCATGTCTGAACCGTTGCTTGTGGATTTATAGTAGTTCAGTCATAAAAAGAAATTATAATAGGCTGATTTTTTTCCTTTTTTTTTTTTTTAACTCAAACTTTTCATAACTCAGGGGATTCCCTGAAAAATTACCTGCAGGTGGACTATTTCACAGACAAATTTTTTTCTCCCCTTCCAAATTCAGTTCCTCATCACTAGAACAAAGATATACCAGCCTCAATCCCGGCTGCTACTTTTGGGTGATTTCTTCCCAATTTCTCACCATTGCTCCCCCACCATCCCACACTTTGGGGGTTTGTATCTCATGCTCTTCTCCAGAGATTACAAAATGTAGCTTCTTCGAGGGTGGTGGGAAGAAAGGAGGAAGTGAGGACCCAACTGTACAGGCAGTGTTCTGCTAGTCACATATATCAATTTACTCCAAAAGTGCTTCAGTGGGGTTATCCTGGTGAAACTAAGGGAATATGTCCTAGTTACATTGAGATGCTGAAATGCTACCCAAAGTGCATACAGGTCCTGAAAACTTCTGTTCCATATGAATCATGTCTTAACTGACCTAACCCTAAATCCAGCTCACTTATAATTTTAGTTTCAGTTTAGTTTAAAATGTTAATACCTTCCTTTCCAGGCTATTTACATTGGTTCTCTTGCCTTTCATCTCCCAACACGTTCTATAGCTGGTAGGAGGGGGAAGGCAAAATCTTTTCCCATTTTCTTTGACTTGGCCATTTTGAATTCAGTTAGTTACTGGGCATAACTTACTGCTTTTTACAAAAGAAACAAACATTGTCTATGTAGGCTTCATGCTAACAACTCTTGAAGAGCTAATGAGAGATGTGGCCACACTGAGTTTTCATTTTAAGCTTTCTACCTTCTTTTCCTCCTACCTTCCCTGTCCCTCACATGCCATCTCGTGAGAAGACCTTCCTTTCAGTCTTGGAAATGTATCTGAGAGGTAGAAGCAGAGCCACTATCTCCAGTGAAACAAATGGTATACCTGTAATTGTGGGGAAATGATAAACTCTTGTTACAGTCCTGCCACCCCTTGCTGTGTGTATATATATATTTTGTCCTTCATATGTGAAAGATCCAGTGTTGGAATTCTTTGGTGTAAATAAACATTTGGTTTTATTTATCAAGGTTAGATTTAAGTTCCCTGTGTAAAGGTCTCGCTGGGTGGGTGTCTCATGTTCACATCTGAGGGGCCTGCAGCCCTTTACCATGGAGGCGTCCCGAGGCCCTCATTTTTATACACCCCTCGTTCGACCCATGGTACTGGGCAGGGCAGAGAGGCCTTAAAAAAGCACCACAAGCCAAAGCGTCTCTGGGGATTAAGGATCCTTTGCCATAAAACTCATTTTGTGTCTCAGCAGTGCAGGGATTGGGGATGGAAAAAGTCACCAGTTTTGTGTGTTTTGTGTGTGTGTAAAGTGGATTTTTCCACTAATCCAACCACCTAAGTTTATCAGGTGCTTCACTGAGGAAGCCTAGTTTTTTAAGCACAATAGCAAAACCATCAGCTCTGTACTTTCTCATGTTAGTTCATTACAGTAGCTGCTTGTGGGGACTAGGAAAAATTCTTCCAACATACTTTAAGGCCTAAACTCTTAGTTCCCCATTCTCCTACCTTTATAAATTCACAAGCCTGTCTCACTTGGGCGTCATAGATAAAACATAATCGTTTGAGGAGTTGAATTTAATGAACTTACCTACCTTAATAACCCATCTTGGCTCTAGTAACTTTATCAAGGTGGTGGCTTTAGTGAATATAACGGTAAACTTTAGAGGAAGCTAAGGCCTCCTTTTATAATGCTTCTCAACCATAGGGAAAACTGAAGGGAAAACATTCTGTGTGGCAGGGTGATTTTCTTCCTTATGGCCACTTACAGTGGATATTTTTTCTTCCTAATTTTTGGATGCCCTAGAATGCTGTGGGGGGTTACCATGTTGAGTTTGTGTGGAAGCTGAAAGCACCGAATGTGCCAGAGATGCAATTTGTGATTACGTTTGCACTGGATTGTGATTTGAATAGGACTTATGACTAATGAATTTTTCTTTTGAAGTGGGGAGGAGGGTCGTAGATCAAGACTTCACATGCCACCCTTACATGGCTCAGAACATCTAGGTATGGCTGAGGCTGGTGTAGGGAGCCATAGACAGCTGGACCTCCTAACACACTTCAGACCTTGCAAGAAACTGAAGGTGAATGCAGAGGACTCTGAAATGCCACCCAAGAGCCTTTTAAAATAAGTAGAAAAAATTTAAATGCTACTTAAGGAGTCACTGCAGAAGCATGAAAAAAAAAGATCCAATTGTTGGGTGGGGTGGGGGGCAAGGGTTTACAGAGTAACAACTCCTGTGTTGTTGTAAATTACCTCATCTGTATACCTTGTATTGGGACACTTTATTTCTCAGCACTACCTGTGTCTACATTGATTAGGTGGCAGGAAATGGAATGCCAGTGTAAGACAGCTGTGCTGGCAAATACTCTGAAAGGTTTTTTAAGTATTTTTTAACTTTGTTTGAAGTGGCCCCCCTTTTTTTTAAGTTTGAAGTCAGAAGTTCCCCCTCCTTGATTTATTGGTTGTAATTGTATTGTAATCGGTATAACTAAAACATAACTGTGCTGGGAAGAAGTTGTGCCATGAAGGTCTTTAATTTCTTTTTAAATAAAAACATTTAAACAAATGAAATGTCCCTGCAGCCTGAACAGTATATACTTCCTCCATCCGACACCACGTGATAGATAGCTTAGTTCTCACATGCTTTGAGTTTAATACTGGGTTGATGGATATGTGAAGTGGGATAGATTAAGATTGATAGAGGAGCACTGAAGTCTAGGAGTTTGTCATCGAGATAGAATGAAGAGAGCATAATGTTGCTAAACAGGACTGGTTTCATTCCTGCCCTTCTAGCACTTGACTACTTGGCAAGTTACTTAACTTCTGGATCCATTTCATCTATAAAATGGACCACTGCTTCCTTGGGATTGAATGAGAGTAAAAGTCAAGCGCCTGGCATCTGTTCCGCCCTTGATGAACCTAATTCCCCTGGCCCTCTTGTATGGAGGATTAGTCCTTGGTCCTGACTTGGCAAGTAATTCACAGTAGTCTGAACCTCTTGGGATTTCTGTTTGTTAGGTCAGGGGGGAGACTGGGTGAGATGTCTTCTTGAGTTCCTTTTCAGCTCTGACACTGACTTTAGAAAGTGAGTGGTGGTTAAATAAAATGGGTTATGAAGACAGCTGTTCATTAGCAGAAAAGACCAGTGTTAAGTGAATGGCAGTAAGCCCTGTGGAAGGTCAGCTTTGGAGCTAACCCTCTGTCCTGGAGGCAACTTGCAGTCTTGGGGCCTGGAATGCAAGTGTGCTGTTGAGCTTACAGCAACATATTTGGCAGCTTAAGTAGAAACTATCAAAAGGGCTGGTGAAAGGTGAAACAGTTTACTTACCAATGTGAAATGAGTGAATTCTACAATAGTATATACTTGAATTGCCATTTATACTTCCTTATTTAACCACAAGTTTAGGAATTTGAAATCAGGAAATGCTGTTATCCCAATTTATAGTTTTCTTTAAATATTCACTGCATACTATTTTTATGGCATCTACATGTTATTAATATTGAGAGCTGAGAAGTGTCGTTTAGAAAAAGAAACCATTGTGTAGTATCTTGTATCTGAAATGCCTCGCTTACATGAACTTTTAATTTCTGACATCCCCTTTTTGTACATGAAACAGGAAGGTTAAATTGTAGAGCCTGTTAAGAGACAAAAATATATTTTGTAAAATTACATCTTCAAGATATGTCTCATTACTATAGTTCTAGGGTAGTAGAGAAATTTGAAGATTGGTTGACAAACTTGGGGATTTTAATTTTCTCTCAGTCTTTAATTTTATCTAGCTTTACCAGTTGTCAGTGTGATTATAATTAGAACTGACTGACTGAGCATCTCTTTAAAATTCTAGTTTTGTCATGATTACCTACAGATTCCCACCAGCAGATTCTCTCCCTAGATTATAATCAGGTTTGAAGTAGTTGTCTAATCATCAGTCATTGCCTACTTACCTGCTGGTAATTTTCTCCTCCCCTGTGCCTCAGCTTTAGGGATTGTGACTGACCCGCTGGTAACATGCATGCTAGAGAGGCTGTCTTCCTGCTTGAGGGAAAAGTTAACCAAAAGGCTTTGAAGTTTAAGTAAGGTGGTCCCTGGTTCCCTCTTCAAAAATTGGGTCTAAAAACCTTGATCATACTTAATTCACTATCCTACCTAACGTCACCTCTCCCTGCTTCCCTGACTACTATCATATCCCCATGCCCTTTTTCTTTAGAACACCTGAGCTTTTATTGTATTAATTTTATTTATTGTCTTCCCACCTGCCTGTAAACTTCCTGGTGACCTTGTATATCTTACTAATCTGTAAATTCTCATAAATACCTTTTTTTTTTAAGTGAGCCAATATCCATCAGTATTGAAGATGACTGAATGGAAGGGAAATGCTTAGCACCCATACTGGGCTCATAATAGATGCTCAGTAAATAGTAATTCAATCCTCGTCTCCTACTTCCATCTCCCCCACACAATAAACTAATGGAAGTGTTGTTGCATAAGGAGCATCTCAAGATCAGAAGAACATTTTCAGTTGTAATTAAAGCCACAAACCAGACTTAGTTAACATGACAAGAACATGTTTGTTTAATGAACCCATGGTGAAATTGTTAGTGGCTAAAAGTTAAGCAGTGATCCTAAACAATTTAGTAGACTTAGATGCTCAAAATTCCTGTTTTCCACCCTTGTGTATGACATAAAATTCAGAATATTGTCCAAGTGGAATAGATACATACAGACTTTCAGAAGAAAGTCTGGTTCTGGAGTCAGTATTAATGTAGACAGGTACTTCCCAATATAACCTTACTATGATTCTGTGCTAAATTTAACCACATCAGAGAAGCAACCCAGAGGAGTTGCAGGTGTCCTGGTTCTAGGCAGAGTTCTGTCTGGCTGTGTGGTTTTGGATGAGTTACTTAACCTTTCTAAATCTTTAGAAGTGATTTAAATTTTTACTGTAAAAGCATTTTCAACATGTATCATGTATCAAGCTATAAAGAAGCTGGAACACACCCATGAATCTTTACTTAAGACTACATTACCAATACAAATGAAGCCCCTTTTGCTCTTTCCTGATTGTATCTTTCCTTCCTCTGGCTCAGAGGTCCCCATATTTCTTCATTTGTAAAACTGAGGTGTAAATACCTATTTCTTAAATGGGTGGTGGTTCAGGTTAGATGGCAAATGTTTGGAAAGTGCCTAGCACAGTGTCTGACACAAGTAGAGTTGGACTAAATGTTTCCATAGGTTTATGTATGTATTCCTATGGTTTTACAGTAGATGGCAGTAGAGTGTCTTGTTCTATAAGAAAAAATTCATGCATTATATATGACATATTCAGTAGGTATGAGTCAGGTTTCTGATTTGCACAAAGGCCAGATTGCCCTGTTCCCACCCCATCTCATCCTTTCCTCTAAAATTCTATCACTCTGTCTCCTCTGAATTTGTAATTTCTCTAGTGAAAGCCAGATATTTTTGCATTGTAGCAAATTACAATTTGGATTTGCCTCCCTGTAGCCATAATCACCAGGGACTCATAGTGGCCTCATTGTAAGAAGCTCTTCCCCAGGTACCCCAAGATGGGAGTTTAAGGGATGGCCAATCCATTTCTTGGAGATGTTCTTGAGGGGATTGGGTATTTCTGAGTCCCCTTCATTCTTGCATCAGCTGCTTTGATAGTTTTCTTGCTCTAATGAGAAAAAGGAAAACATCATTAGCTGGTAAGTGGTTTCCTGATCCCATCCTGAGTCAGCCTCAACTATAGACAAACATTTGTCGGTTTATCTAGAAAGGGGGAACCTTGCTTCTTTGTGTTGAACAGATCTGGGAACTCCATGTGAATTTCCTGTGAAGAATCCTAAATACTCAACAGCTCTCCTCACCCTGATGTATATACATCATTCTGTTCCTGCTCACCCACTCAGCTCCATCCTGTCAGCCCAGGTTTCTTTACACACTTACCTTGACTGATCTTTCCAGAGTTCATCTGTTAATGTAAGATGGCCTTTAATTACTATTTGGTGTCCATGAACCTGGCGCTCTGCTAAACGCTGAAGATTGAGAGAGGAGACACAAGCCCATGAGGAAACGTATTGTCAAATAGAAAAATGAAACAAAACGGGGGTAATTTCAGCTGTATTGGTGGTGGTGGGAAGTTACCCAGGAAAAAACGAGATTGCTAATCAGCCTGGTAGACTAAGCTAACTCAAGTAAGGTACCCACCTCCTGCTCCAAATACGTGAGAATGCTAACTGAAATAACAATTTACTTTCAAATAAGTAGCCAATTTCAAAGAAAGATACTGAAATTCCCAGATGGCAGAAAAGGAAGGCAGAATTCATCCTGAAGGTAAGTGGATATTAAAGTCAACAGTGGCACCCTCTACAACAGGCTTGGATACAGATGGTCCTCAGAGGCTAGGGGCTAGAGTTTGAGTGCCCCCAGGGAGATAGCCTCTGGGCCTTTCAGGGTAGAAACTCAAAAAGCTGCTTTAAGAGGAAAAGAATATATTAGTTGTAGTTGCCTCTCAGAGATGAGGTTAAGGTAAACATCACAGAAAGAAGAGTCCTGAACTCTTGGGGAAGGGAGAGTGTTCAGGGAAGCCTTCTCAGAGCAGGGGCTGCTGGGCCTGGCTTGGGAGAGGCCCAGCCTTAGCAAGTTTGAGCTGCAGGGCCCACACCCAGGGTCAGCACCCATCTCCTGGCTCAGTTCTGCTTCCTGGACAGATACGCATAACTGCACTGCCAGGAATCCCTGTCCAGGTTTCTAACTAGCCATTACAGATAAACAACTTTATCTTGCTTTTTCTCTCTCTAGTCCTTGCAACAAAAACATTTCATCCTCACACAGATCTCTAGGTCAGCTATAGTTCAACAGATCTAAACCAGGTTCAGCCAAGCAAATTAAGGATGGGTTGGGCTGGGCTGGATATATCCCTGTGTTGATTGGACTCCGTTTGCTCCACGTGGTTCCTTCTGGGGCCCATGCTGAAGTTGCAGCATGCTGCTCTCATGGATTGCTAGAGCATGAGACCAAATGAAATTGTATAAGAAAAATATTTGAAGAAATAAAGGTGGGGAATTTTATTAAGGACAGACACTAAGCCACAGGTCCAGGAAGCTTAAGGAAGCAAAATAAACATAGACACACACAATTAGGCATATCGTGTTCAAAATGCTAGAACAAAAGACAAAAAGACAACCCAGAGGAAAAATGACATATACAGAGAAAACTGAGAATCTGACCATGCAAGCTAGAAGACAAAGGGAATGGATTTAGTGATGAAAGAAAACCTGTCAACCCAAAATCCTATACCCAGTGAAAATATTTTTCAAAGTGAAGGTGAAATAAAGCCTTTCTCAGACAAAAACAAGGAATGCATTGCCAGAGCACCTACTCTACAAGAAATATTAAAGGAAGTTTGTTCCAGCAGACAGAATATGATACCAGAGAGACTTGGATCTGCATGATGAAATTAAGAGTATGGAAATTGAATAAATGAAAGTAAAATTTTAAATGTTTTGTCGGAGGTCAGCAAACTTTCTGTAAGGGAGCAGATACTTATTTTAGGTTTTGTGGGTCTTAATGATTTCTGTTCTGTTGTAGCATGAAATAGATCTTAGACAATAGGTAAATTAATGTGGCTGTGTTTAAATAAAACAATGGACTCGAGATCAATTCCATATAATTTTTATGTGCCACAAATTATTCTGCATTTGGGTTTGTTTTTTTTTCCAGTTATTTGAAGTAAAAGCCATTCTTAACTTACGGGTTGTACAAAATCAGGCAGTGGGCTGGTTTTGGCTTGTGAATAGGCCATCCCTTGCTAACTCCTGGTCTAAAGCAAAAATATTAGCAATGAGAGTATGTATTTATAACTTGTAAAAATAAAATGGATAAATGAATTGTATATCCATATGATGAAATACTGAGCAATAAAAAGCTTGATATATGCAACATGAATTAACCTTAATGATGCTGAGTGAAAGCCAGACAAATGACTACGCACTATGAGTCTATCCATATGAAATGATAGAAAATACAAACTAATCTAATGACAATAATAAGTGGTCTGCAAGTGTAGGATGGGGTAGGGGTGATGGGAGAAGAGGGGGA
Source organism: Smutsia gigantea (assembly GCA_032199065.1). NCBI lineage: Eukaryota > Metazoa > Chordata > Mammalia > Pholidota > Manidae > Smutsia > Smutsia gigantea. The sequence continues at coordinate 46,480 of JAVSCE010002750.1, read as the reverse complement.
AGAGAAGGAAAGGATTTAAGTAGAAAGTCAAGTATATGACAACAGCATGAAGAACAAGGGAGGAGATTGGAATCTACTACTTGACATCTATACTATACACGAAGCGGGGTGTTATTTGAAGGAAAACTGGTTAATTAAAAATGTGTATTGTAAATCCCAGTGCAATCACTAAAAATCTCTTCTACCTCTGCCACTCAGCCCCAGGGTTTTGGACAGGGCTCCACCCCTGGCTCAAGGTGGAGTATGACACTCTGGCCTAGTCAGTCAGCAATTAGTGGCCACAGTGACAGCCAGTGAGAAATGTCAAGAATTTTCTTGGAAATGCAGCTGTATGTCACAGAGTCAGATAAAACATAACACGTGGGGCTGCTGGTCATGTTTTTGTCCCAAGGCCTGTGGGAGAGTGGAGTCAACACGAAAAGGTGAGCTGAGAGGGGGGGTGCAGACAGGCAAGAACCTTCAGTTACCTGAGCCAATTCAATCCTGAGCAATTTTTTTTTGGTAAGGTTTTCTGTTACTTGCTATATATGAAAATACCACATATGTATTGTCTCAGTTTCTGAGGTCCAGGCTCCCAAGTGTACGTTAGCTGGGTCCCTTACTCAGGGTAAAATCAAGTTATGAGCCAACTCTTTGACCTCAGCTGAGGCTCAGGATCATTTTCAAGCTGTTAGCTGAATTCAGTTCCTTGAGTAGGACTGAAGCCTTCCACTGCTACAGGCTGCCTGCCATCCCCTGCCGTGTGGCCCTCTCCACGACATGGAAGTTTTCTTAAAGGCCAGCAGGAGAATATTTCTGCTGCTTTGAATTTCTCCTTCAGGGAAAGCCTGCACCTTTTAAAGGATTTGCCTGAGTAGGTTAACCCAGGCCAATCTCCCTGTTGACTACCTCAAAAGTCAACTGATTTGGGACCTTCATTACATCTGCAGAATCCCTTTATCTTTGCCACATATCATCTAATCACAAGAGTGAAATCCCATCGTATTCACAGGTCCTGTCCACACTCAAGGGGAAGGAATCACATAGGCATGTACAACATGGAGTGGGAATCTTGGGTACAATCTTTTAATTCTGCCTACCACAAAGACCTGATTTCCTTGTACCCTACACTCAGTCATCAATCTCTGAGGTTCTGGGATTTTACATGTTCTCTCAGCCTTCTAGGTAGTCCCCAGGGTGACCCCTCTTCGCTTGGCTTTACCATTGCCTGGTTACTTGTCTCTCTTCCCCATCAGAAGCTGAGCAACTAAACATTTGTCACTATATCCCAGCTCACAGCCTAGTACACATTTGGTCCATAAACATGTATAGATAAGAGGAGGTGATTCTTGTATTGGGGATGAGAATTAATCTAGATGACATCAATGACCACATTCAGTGCTAATTCCACCCTGCTAGCTCCATCTGGTCCAAACTTGAGTATGGTTTAAGAAGTTCCGCCTGACCTGTCCTTGTATACTTTTCTGCCCTCACTGGTGTCAAATTCCACTTTCTCCTTCATACTGTGCTGTAAAAATACTAAACCACTTGTGGTTTCTAGACTGTGATTTGTATTCTTAGCTTCACAACAATGCTTGTGCTATTTTCTTAGTCTAAGATGCTCTTCCATACATCAACTGACTTCCTGCTACCCATCACTCTATATAAGCTTAGAAATCACTACCCCAAGAGAGTTTCCTTCAACACCTTGTCCTCCTGTGTGTGGTTGGTGTCCCTCTTTAGGCTTCTACAACCTTCTTAAGCATCCTCCCCCTTTCCTAGAACTTGTCACTTCTTGTAAGATGAAAAGGCCATCTTGCCTACCAACCTGAGCTGTCCTGGAGAGCAGAGAATAAAGCTTCGTTATGTTGGATTTCAGCATAGGCCTGGTCTGGTTAAGGACCACACATAGTTGTTGAGCAAACAAACGAGTTCAATAATCTCTATGTTTGTGATTTATAGTCTTCCAAGATATTCATGCTTCCCAGTGTCCTAAGCCTCATGGCTGGGTCTGGTTCACCTGCAGGCTAAAAGTCCAGGCCACAGGGCAGTGGGATGACCATGACAATGCTTGAATCAGGCTGGTTTCTGTTGGTCCACGAACACTTAGAAAATTCTTATCTGCCACTTGGAGCTCCTTTAAGAGTGGGCAAGGGGAATTATAAGGCAAAATAACTGCATTCCTGGTCACGTCATTTAGAGCTCCACAGTGATGAATTGCAATTAGATAATGTGCTGCCCAGAAGATGGGAGTACCAGCCTGGAAACAGGAACTGGGTGTTTCCATGGGATACCTTGTTCATCTTACTGACCACTTGGCAGTAGCTTGACCCTGTCCTTTTTCCCTGAGAGCCAGCCACTTCCTTGTTTTACAGAGGATGAGAATTGGCCCATGCCTTACACTTAGTCCTAGGGTTGTGATTGTGGGGAGGGAAAGTGGGTCACTGTCCCATCACTACCACAGACAAGAATACAGCTGGCTCACAGTCTGACACAGTAACTGAAAATCAGGGAACAAATACCCCACATTGAGCATGTTACTCCCAAGTCCAGGTGGCTTAATTCTTTCTTCAGGACAGCAAGCATCTTTTAACTTCAACTACAATTTAGAATATAGACTAGAAAGGATTTAAACTCCTAGTGCCATTATTTTGCATTAAGGAAGCTATGTAAATTTGATACTTTAAATTCTTACAATTTTGAGAATTTTAACATTCTAACCAATTAAAAATGTGTATTTGAAGAATGGATTTAGACTTGTGATTTCAAGTTGAAATCTTACTAAATTTGTATTGACACATTTAAAAGAATCGATTCATGTATTTGTAAGTTTATTTCATACAAGAATTATGTAAAGACTCAAAAGGCTTTGTTAGAAAATTGTACTTAAAAGAGGAAAGTGAATTATTAAATTTATAAATACAGTTTCAGATGTTCAAAGGAATTTAATTAACCAAGTTTATTAACTAGACTATGAATGGAATTGTAAAATTTGTCAGTTGCAATTAAGGAAGAGCTAGGTTTGGGGATCCTAATTTTGGCATAATGAATATTAGTTTTAATAATCAAACTAAGAGTCATCTTTTCAGCTCATGAAAGCTACCCAGGGGAACTTTTTAAAAAGAATTTACAGTGTAATGGTGGACCATGGAACCTGGGTTGAACAGAATGAGCATGAAACCAAGAGGGGCCAATAGTAATGGGTTCCATGGAGTGTAAGTCTTTGGAGAGTAAAGAACTGTTATGGTGGGGGGTCATCCCACAAACCAGAATCCTGTGAACTTCAGAGTAGGGGGCAAGCTTTAGAGAATAAGAAGGTGGGGGCAGTTTCCGGCCACAACAGCAGGGATGTGACAGAGGGAATGTGTGGCCAGTTGGACAAAAAGTACTATCATTGGAGAAGAGGTCAAAGACCCGATAAGACAAAAGTTCGTTTTGAATGAGTGGCCATTTTTGTATAACTGAAAAGGCGCTGCTCACATAATCGTCTATGTGAACCTCCTGGCTTTGTGCAATGCACAACCTGCGCGGCCATATGTGATGGTTGTGCTAAACCTTGAAGTCGTCAAGTATGATGACAGGAGTACGTGTCGGGAGGTGAGCCAGAAGTTAAAATCCTTGGTAAGCAAAAATAACTCATAATTGGAGAGTAGTTACATATGCTTTGCAGTGTTCTAAGCATTTATTCCAATAATCCTGTGAGTTCAGTACTTTCATCAGTTTCATCAGTGTTGTTTCACAGAAAAAGAAAAAAAAAGACAAAATGTGGGCTGAACACACCTGTCCGGACCGCCACGCTTTATAGCTCAGATGGAACTACCTCTCCCTGGTACGCTCCGGACGTTCTTTCCTCTCGCCGCGTAGGGTGCCGACGCGCGTACCCCGGCGACGGTCGCTCGCCTTGCGTAGCGGACGGTCACGTGCTAGCGCGGGGGCGGAGCCCGAGCGGGGATCCCTACGCGCCTGTGCGCCGCGGGCTGACCGAGCCGAACCTCTTCAGGGGAGCTGGCGCTGGGTCCCGAGGCCGCAGCCGCGTCTTCTCTCGGCTGTGCCACCAGCCGGGGCTCGGGCCCGGGCCCGGGCCCCCGGGACATGGCCCTGCGGAGTACGCAAGGAGATGGCCCCACCTCCAGCCGCTGGGACGGCGGCGCGGAGAAGGCAGGTACGGAAGGCGGCCGGGCGCCGAGAAGCGGCCTGTGAGGACGGCCTGAGGGACGGGGGCAGCCCGAGGGGTAGGGGACAGCGGCGCGGGAGAAGGGGCGTCCGAGGGGGCCGCAGGCTGTGGGGCCCGAGACGACCGCGCGGGGTGCTCGCAGGACCGTGTGCCGGGGTCCGGACGGCGGGAGAAGAAAGGCTGAAAGGCCCGCGTTACGGCTGAAGGGGAAGAGAGGTGCTCGAATTGGGGTGTCAGCGGATGCTGAGGAGACCAGAGGAGCCCTGGTGGTTGACTAGCGTGGGAAGGACGGGGCGGCGGATCCGCGCCCGGCTTCGTCACCTCCGGAGAAAATTGGGTCCCCCAGAGAGCTGAGGCCGAGCCTCATCCCCGCCTGGGACTGTCCGGCCACGTCCGCAGACGCCGGTGCCTCCTCCCTATTTGTAAGGCAGATTTCCCAAACTTCATATCTGTCGCGGTTTTGATCTACACGGTGTATGTGTACCACCGATTTCTTTTAATTAACCATAAAATCCAGCTTTTTAAAGCGCCAGTTCAGTGGTTCTTAGCATTCACAAGCTTGTGCAACCATAGCCACTGTCTAATTCCAGAATATTTCTGATTCCAAAAAGAGTCCAGCACTCCCTATTCCCCGGTCTCCACAGCTCCTGGTAATCACTAATCTACTTTCCGTCTCAATCCTGTGTCACCTATTTTAATGTTATTTAGTTGCGTTGAAAGTGACTCTATTTTTTATAGTTTCATACTAAACAGTAATTTCTATGAAATCGTGGTTTTGTTGCACAGTATGTTTTTGAATGTGTCTTACATACAGTTAATCCATGACAGTTAAAGTTATTAATGTTTACCCTGTACAAAGTAAAATACTTTTTACCCCTGGGGAAGACTCAGGTAGCTTTCCCGCTTTTCCATGCCTTGATGGGTGATGCCCATAATAAAACCAACCACATATTCAACCCACATATTTAGATGAAGCACCTGGTATCCACATCTTGTTTCTCTGAGCTCCTTTTCCCTTATCCCCCTTTTCTCCTATTCTAATCCTGGATGGAAGTGGAGCTCACTCCTCATATTACTTCTCTGGGCCCTTTGGCCTTGTAAGCCTTTGCTGGTGTTTGTATGACATCTGCCCTCATGGCATAATAGTCAGTGCCCCAAGTAGTATGAGTCTTGTGACCTGTTGTAGTGCAACTGTGCCTAGGTTGAGAGATTTTTATCCCACACCCCTCAGTTTCCTTGATTGGTGCTTCTCTGGATGAAAGGGGTGGGGGTTGGTTGGTTTTCCTCTTTCTTTTTGCTTTGTTTTTAATCATATTGGAGTATTTTTGGCAAAGTTACTAATACTAGAAGCCCTCTTTTGTGGAGTTTATGATCAGATTGGTTTACTCTCGAGGGTTTTTTTCTCCATTGTTGGGGTGCAGTCTTTCTTAGCAGTACTTTATGTTTCAGGTAGTTAATGAATATCTGCTAATTTGAGTACTGTTTATTGAAACTAATTAGGACCTCCAAAAACAGAGGCTACTTTATTTTTTTAAATAGGAATCTTAATAAGATAAGACTTTTCCTCTCCCACTGTTTTTCTCTGGTACAAATAAAATACAAAGTTGAAACAAAGTTTAAAATTAATTTTCAATGTCAACATCAGTAGTTCAAGGGATGGAGGACAGGGGCGGTGTGATCTGGAGGGATCTCTCCCCCTCTGACTGGGTCTTCCATTGTTGTAAAGCTAGCATTGCTTAGTTTAGCTTATGTTTAAAATCTGTAAAGCTTTCTTGATAAGCTTAAACCAAATAATCAGTATGGAATTTTGTATTCTCACATAAGATTCCATTATTAAGTATGTAGACCATTTACTAGATCTCAGTCACTAATCTGTGTTTTGTTGATTTGAATAAACTTCTAGAGGTAGCATAGCTAGTGCGCATCTTTACTCATTGTCCTTTCCCTGTATATTATGTTTCTCAAGCCAAATGCTTTTGGAGATACCTGTTGCTCTGAGGCGGCACAAATCTTTACCTGGATTCTGTAGCCAAAGTTGGGAGACATTTGAGACAGTAATGGGGTCAGCCTTTTTTATCTGAACTGTAAAGAACTACTGATTCAGTGTCCCTTATTAAAATTAAAGTGATCATTTTAATGTAGAGCAGGCCAAGTAGTACCCATGTCATTTCTTTTTCTTTTGTTGAGTGAATTACTTTTCAGGCATCTAAGGTTTACTCATAGCAGTATCATATTTTGCAGCCAGCTATAGGATAGTTGTTTCATTCTGGCAGGATTATGATCAAGACCTCTTCTATAAAGGAATTTGGAAGATATCAGCTTTGGAATATATAATACACCTCTCTTACAAGTGGGGCAAAAAGAAATTAGAAAAGAAAGGAATCATGGGGATTTCGATTACCTGTATGCTACCTCCAGATGAAATGTGGACTTTTATCCCAAGCCCAGATACAGCATTCTCAAGTCCAGGTAAAACAGGTAGTAGATAATAATTTTAATTTTTTTCTAAGCATCCCAAAATAGCTCTGTGATTTTTTTCTTTCTTAGATGAAGAAGATATGTGTGAGTCCATTGTTCAGTGAGACTCTGTTAACCTTTTCTCCCTCATTGTCTAGTCTAACATATGGCCTTATCACTCTGTAATTTATACATCTCTAGCTCCCTTGAGTTTTGTTTTCCCCTCCCTTTTTATGTCACAATGAAAGCCTATATATTAAATGCAGTAAATATTTCGGGCAGGTGGGTAGCACACATAGGAGAGCCTTCCTAATCTGCCATTAACATTTAGTCACTAGAATGTGGAATTGATATTAGAGCCTGAAAGGACAGCAGCTAAAATCCACATTTCAGCAGCATCCTACTCTGGGAAGTACCAGTAACTTTAGAAAAAGGCCAAAGAGTCAACAAACCTATTTAGAGTTATGCAGTGAGCCTGTTCTTAACAGTAGCTTGGAGAAAATAATACCATTTTACTATAGGGCAATTTTTCCAGAAGAACAACTGACATAAATTATTTATTCTGTACATATATATTGAATTCCCACAGAGTGCAAAAATGAGAAGTTAGTAAATTTTGAAATGTAGAATTAAAAATAGAATCAAAACAGAGAAATAAGTATTGGAGCTATGGTTTTGGGTTCAGAATTAGTTAAGATTCTGGAAGACTCTTTATCAAAACCAAATGGACAACATAGTACTGGAAGTTCTAGCCACAGCAATCAGATAAAACAAAGAGATGAAAGGCATCCAAATTGGTAAGGAAGAAGTTAAAACTGTCAACTATTTGCAGATGACATGATATTACATGTAGAAAACCCTAAACACCCCCCAAAATTATTAGAACTAATTAATAACTGAATTCATCAGAGTTGTAGGATACAAAATTAATACACAGAAATCTGTCGCATTCCTATATACTAACAATGAACTGGCAGAAAAATAAATCAGGAAAACAACTCCATTTACAGTTGCATCAAAAAGAATAAAATACCTAAGGAATAAACCTAACAAAGGAGGTGAAAGACCTTTACTCTGAAAACTGTAAAACACTCATGGAAGAAATAAAAGAAGATACCAATAAATGGAAATCTATCCCATGATCATGGATAGAAAGAATTAATATTGTCAAAATGGCCATCCTGCCCAAAGCAATTTACAGATTCAATTTACAAAGCAATCCCTATCAAAATACCAACAGCAGGAGATTCTAGATGGCGGCATGAGAGGTGAGACAGAGAAACCCTCCCAAAACCACAGGTAGTATGAAAATATAGCTAATACAACTAACCTTAAAACAGCAACAGGAAATAAGGCTACACCAGAATGCATACAGACCTCAGGAACAGAGCAGACCTAACACAACAGGGTAACTTACAAAAGCCTTGATCCAGCAGGACCCCAGCCCTTCCCCCACCCCAGCTCTCCAGCAAGAGGAAGAGAAACGGAGTGGGGAAGGGGGTGGAAGCCTGGGACTGCTGAACACCTAGCCCTGGAGATCTGCTTTGTGAGCAGAAATCTATATTGTGTGAAAGAATATTGAGAGAACTGTGTGACCAATCCAAACGGAACAATATTCGCATAATAGGGGTACCAGAAGAAGAAGAGAGAGAAAAAGGGATAGAAAGTGTCATTGAGGAGTTAATTGCTGAAAACTTCCCCAATCTGGGGAAGGAGATAGTCTCTCAAGCCATCGAGTTGCACAGATCTCCCAACACAAAGGACCCAAGGAAGACAACATCAAGACATACAATAATTAAAATGGCAAAGATCAAGGATAAAGACAGACTTTTAAAAGCAGCTAGAGAGGAAAAACATCACATACAAAGGAAAACCCATCAGGCTATCATCAGACTTCTCAACAAAAACCTTACAGGCCAGAAGGGAGTGGCATGATATAGTTAATGCAATGAAGCAGAAGGGCCTCAGACCAAGAATACTCTACCCAGCAAGGTTATCATTTAAATTTGAAGGAGGGATTAAACAATTTTCAGAAATGTAGAAGATGAGAGAATTTACCTCCCACAGACCATCTCTACAGGGCATTTTGGAGGTACTCCTATAGATGGAAGTATTCCTAAGACAAAATAGATGTCACCCAAAGTATAGACAAAGAATACAGAATATGATTCATAACATACAAAGAATGGAGGAGGAAGAAAAAGGAGGAAAAAAAAAGAATCTTTGGGTTGTGTTTGTAATAGCACACAAAGTGAGTTAAATTAGACTGTTAGATAGTAAGGGAATTACCCTTGAACCTTTGGTAACCATGAATCTAAAGCCTGCAAGGGCAATAAGTACATACCTATCAATAATCACCCTAAATGTAAATGGTCTGAATGCACCAATCAAAAGACGTAGAGTCACTGAATGGATAAAAAAGCAAGACCCGTCTATATGCTGCGTATAAGAGACTCACTTCAAACCCAAAGAAATACACAGACTGAAAGTAAAGGGATGGAAAAAGATATTTCATGCAACTAATAGGGAGAAAAGCAGGAGTTGCAGTACTTGTATCACACAAAATAGACTTCAAAACAAAGAAAGTCATAAGAGACGAAGAAGGACATTACATAATGATAAAGGGGTCAATCCAACAAGAGGATATAACTATTATAAACATCTATGCACCCAACACAGGATCACCTACATGTGTGAAACAAATACTAACAGAATTAAAGGGGGAAATAGAATGCAATGCATTCATTTTTGGAGACTTCAACACACCACTCACTCCAAAGGACAGATCAACCAGACAGAAAATAAAGAGACAGAGGCACTGAACAACGTATTAGAGCAGATGGACCTAACAGACATCTACAGAACACTCCATCCAAAAGCAACAGGGTACACATTCTTTTCAAGTGCACATGGAACATTTTCAAGAATAGATGATATACTAGGCCACAAAAAGAACCTCAGTAAATTCAAAAAGATTGAAATTCAACCAACCAGCTTCTCAGATCACAAAGGTATGAAACTAGAAATAAATTACTCAAAGAAAATGAAAAAGCCCACAAACACATGGAGGCTTAATAACATGCTCCTAAATAATCAATGGATCAATGACCAAATAAAAACAGAGATCAAGCAACACCACAAAATCTTTGGGATGCAGCGAAGGCCACACTAAGAGGGAAATATATTGCAATACAGGCCTACCTCAGAAAGAAGAACAATCCCAAATGAACAGTCTAAACTCACAATTAATGAAACTAGAAAGGGAACAACAAATGAGGCCCAAAGTCATTAGAAGGAAGGACATAATAAGGATTAAAGCAGAAATAAAAAAATCGAGAAGAATAAAACAGTAGAAAGAATCAGTGAAAGCAGGAGCTGGTTCTACAAGAAAAGAAACAAAATAGATAAACCCCTAGCCAGACTTATCAAGAAAAGAAAAGTGAGTCTACCCACATAAACAGAATCAGAAATGAGAAAGGAAAAATCACTACGGACACCACAGAAATACAAAGAATTATGAGAGAATACTATGAAAATTTATATGCTAACAAACTGGATAACATAGAAGAAATGGACAACTTTCTAGAAAAATACAACCTTCCAAGACTGACCAAGGAAGAAACAGATAATCTCAACAGACCAATTACCAGCAATAAACTTGAATTGGTAATCAAAAAACTACCTAAGAACACAACTGGACCAGATGGTTTCACTGCTGAATTTATTAAACATTTAGTGAAGACCTAATACCCATCCTCCTTAAAGTTTTCCAAAAAGTAGAAGAGGAGGGAATACTCCCAAACTCATTCTATGAGGCCAACATCACTCTAATACCAAAACCAGGCAAAGACACCACAAAAAAAGAAAATTACAGACCAATATCCCTGATGAATGTAGATGTAAAAGTACTCAACAAAATATTAGCAAACCAAATTCAAAAATACATCAAAAAGATCATCCATCATGATCAAGTGGGATTCTTCCCAGTGTTGCAAGGATAGTACAACATTCAAAAATCCATCAACATCATCCACTACATCAACAAAAAGAAGGATAAACACCACATGATCATCTCCATAGATGCTGAAAAAGCATTCGACAAAATTCAACATCCATTCATGATAAAAACTCTCAAAAAATGGGTATAGAGGGCAAGTACCTCAACATCATAAAGGCCATATATGACAAACCCACAGCCGACATTATACTTAACAGCAAAAAGCTGAAAGCTTTTCCTTTAAGATCGGGAACAAGACAAGGATGCTCACTCTCCCCACTTCTATTCAACATAGTACTGGAGGTCCTAGCCACGGCAATCAGACAATCCAAAGAAATAAAAGGCATCCAGATTGGCAAGGAAGAAGTTAAACTGTCCCTGTTTGCAGATGACATGATATTGGACATAAAAAAAACTCTAAAGAATCCACTCCAAAACTGCTAGATCTAATATCTGAATTCAGTAAAGTTGCAGGATACAAAATTAATACACAGAAATCTGTTGCATTTCTATACACTAACGGTTAACTAGCAGAAAGAGAAATCAGGAAAACAATTCCATTCACAATCGCATCCAAACTAATAAAACACCTTGGTTTCTAACCAAGGAAGTGAAAGACCTATACCCTGAAAACTACAAGAGACTCTTAAGAGAAATTAAGCAGGACACAAATAAATGGAAACTCATCCCATGCTCTTGGCTAGGAAGAATTAATGTTGTCAAAATGGCCATCCTGCCTAAAGCAATCTACAGATTCAATGCAATCCCTATCAAAATACCTATAGCATTCTTCAATGAACTAGAGCAAATAGTTCTAAAATTCATATGGAACCACAAAAGACCCCGAATAGCCAAAGCAATTCTGAGAAGGAGGAATAAAACGGGAAATTATGCTCCATGACTTCAAGCTCTTCTACAAAGCGACAGTAATCAAGACAATTTGGTACTGGCACAAGAACAGACCCATACACCAGTGGAACAGAATAGAGATCCTAGATTTAAACCCAAGCATATATGGTCAATTAATATATGATAAAGGAGCCATGGATATACAATGGGGAAATGACAGCCTGTTCAACAGCTGGTGTTGGCAAAACTGGACAGCTACATGTAAGAGAATGAAACTGGATTACTGTCTAACACCATACACAAAAGTAAACTCAAAATGGATCAAAGACCTGAATGTAAGTCATGAAACCATAAAACTCTTAGAAAAAAATATAAGCAATATCTCTTGGACATAAACATGAGCAACTTCTTCATGAACATATCTCCCTGGGCAAGGGAAACAAAAGCAAAAATGAACAAATGGGACTATATCAAACTAAAAAGCTTCTGTACAGCAAAGGATACCATCAGTAGAACAAAAGGACATCCTACAGTATGGGAGAATGTATTCATAAATGACATATCCGATAAGGGGTTGACATCCAAATTATATAAAGAGCTGATGCACCTCAACAAACAAAAAGCAAATAAGCCAATTAAAAAATGGGCAGATGGCAGTATTACACAGAGAAGACAAGTAGTGATTCTGTAACATCCTACTATGCTGATGGACAGTGACTGCAATGGGGTATATGGTGAAGACTTGATAATAGGGGGAGTCTAGTAACCATAATGTTGCTCATGTAATTGTATATTAATAAAAAAAATGGGCAGAGGAGCTGAACAGAAACCTCTCCAAAGAAGAAATTCAGATGGCCAACAGGCATATGGAAAGATGCTCCACATCGCTAATCATCAGAGAAATGCAAATTAAAACCACAATGAGATATCACCTCATACCAGTTAGGACGGCCACCATCCAAAAGACAGACAACAACCAATGTTGGTGAGGATGTGGAGAAAGGGGAACCCTCCTACACTGCTGGTGGGAATGCAAATTAGTTCAACCATTATGGAAAGCAGTATGGAGGTTCCTCAAAACACTCAAAATAGAAATACCATTTGGCCCAGGAATTCCACTGCTAGGAATTTACCCTAAAAATGCAGCAGCCCACTTTGAAAAAGACAGATGCACCCCTATGTTTATCACAGCACTATTTACAATAGCCAAGAAATGGAAGCAACCTAAGCGTCCATTAGTAGTAGATGAATGGATAAAGAAGATGTCATACCTATACACAATGGAATATTATTCAGCCATAAGAAGAAAACAAATCCTACCATTTGCAACAACATGGATGGAGCTAGAGGGTATTATGCTCAGTGAAATAAGCCAGGCAGAGAAAGACAAGTATCAAATGATTTCAGTCATCTGTGGAATATAAGAAGAAAGAAAAAACTGAAGGAACAAAACAGCAGCAGACTCACAGAACCCAACTATGAACTGACAGTTACCAAAGCAAAAGGAACTGGGGAAGGAAAAAGGGGTATTACGATTAGCACACATAATGTAGCAGGGTGGGGGGGGGCATATGAGGAAGGCAGTATAACACAGAGAAGACAAGTAGTGATTCTATAGCATCTTACTACGCTGATGGACAGTGACTGTAATTGGGTATGTGGTGGTGAGTTGATAATAGGAATAATCTAGTAACCATAATATTGCTCATGTAACTGTACATTAATAATAGCAAAATAAAAAATATTAAAGAAATTTTTAAAAAGAAACATAAAAAAATAAATACCAACAGCATCCTTCAATGAACTAGAACAAGTAGTTCTAAAATTCATATGAAACCACAAAAGACCCTCAATAGCCAAAGCAGTCCTGAGAAAGAACAAAGCTAGGGCGATTGTGCTCCCTGACTTCAGGCTCTACTACAAAGCCACAGTAATCAAAACAATTTGGTGCTGGCACAAGAGCAGACCCATAGATCAGTGGAACAGAATAGAGAACCCTGACAAAAACCCACACATATATGGTCAATGAATATACGATAAAGGAGCCATGGATATACAGCGGGGAAATGACTGCCTCTTCAACAACTGGTGCTGGAAAACTGGACAGCTACATGTAAGAGAATGAAACTGTGTTATTGTCTAACTCCATACACAAAAGTAAACACGAATGGATCAAAGACCTCAATGTAAGACATGAAACCATAAAACTCTTAGAAGGAAACAAAGGCAAAAATCTGTTGAATATATGCATAAGCAACTTTTTCCTGGACACATCTCCTCAGACAAAGGAAACAAAATCAAAAATAAACAAGTGGGACTACATCAAACTAAAAAGCTTCTATACAGCACAGTACAACATCAGCAGAGCAAAAAGGCACCCTACAGTTTGGGAGAATATATTCATAAATGACTAATCTGATAAGGAGTTAACATCCAAAATATATAAAGAACTCATATTCCTCAACACCCAAAAAACAACCTGATTAAAAAACAGAGGACCTGAACAGACACTTCTCCAACGAAGAATACAAATAGCCAACAGACACATGGAAAGATACTCCACCTTGCTAATCATCAGGGAAATGCAGATTACAACCACAATGAGATATCACCTCACACCAGCTAGGATGGCCACCATCCAAAAGACAAGAAATAACAAGTGCTGGTGAGGATGCAGAGAAATGGGAACCCTCCTACGCTGTTGGTGGGAATGTAAATTGGTGCAACCACTGTGGAAAGCAATACGGAGGTTCCTCAAAAAACTAAAAATAGAAATACCATTTGACCCAGTAATTCCACTCCTAGGAATTTACCCAAAGAAAACAAAAGTCCCTGATTTGAAAAGACATATGCACCCCTATGTTTATCACTGCACTGTTTGCAATAGCCAAGATATGGAAGCAACCTAAGTATCCATCAATAGATGAATGGATAAAGAAGATGTGGTACATATACACAATGGAATACTATTCAGCCATAAAAAGAAAATATCCTCCCATTTGCAACAACATGAATGGATCTAGAGGGTATTATGCTCAGTGGAATAAGTCAGGCAAAGAAAGACAAATACCAATTAATTTCACTCATTTGTGGAATATAAAAAACAAGCAAAACAGAAGGAACAAAATAGCAGTAGACTCAGACACCAAGAAGGGACTAGTAGTTACCATGGTGGGGAGGGGTTGGGGATGTTGGGGTGAGAGGATAAAGGGGCACAATAATTCACAATCACAATATAAGTTGGTCATGGGGATGGTAGTATAGCAAGGAGAATACAGTTAATGATTCTGTAACATACTACTACGTTGATAGATAGTGTCTGCATTAGAGGGGCTGAGGATTTAATAATATAGGTAACTTTAATTAAAAAAAAAGGAAATCCAACTAATTGCAAACAGTGTTATTTTCTCCAAGATAAAAGCAACAGTTTTCCTTTCCCCCATATTGCTGAATAGCATACTTGGAAAGAGTGGCAGGGTGGATATATGTCTAAACAAATAGAGGAAATTGTTTCACTCTTAGCAAGTAGGTTAACAAGATTTCTACCTGTCAGCCTGCTTCAAGCAATAGTCAGTATTACCATTTAAGTGTTTTGAATTTGTGATGTGTTGAAAGTACAAGGGCACTCTAAGTAAAACAAATAACTGGTGCTTTTTTTTCTTTGTTGGTAATTAATCCAATTCCTTCTCATATTTTGTCTTAGCCTATGTTGTTATATAAAATCTTCTCTATTTTCTGCATGTCTACAGTTCCTCTGAAAATATATAGCCTTCTCTTCTAAAGGATGGTCCTTCGACCCAAAGTAAAATTACTTCCTTGGCTTCTCTTCAAATGCAAGGTAAAATCCAGACTCCTTAGCAGGGTAAATCCAGCCCAGACTCTTCTCTTAGCTTTATTTACTGCATTCTTCCAGCTCCTCTTCTCTCCCTCCCTGTACCTAACACTTCAGCCCCGCAAAATTTCTGTTTTCTGGACATGATGTTTCTTTCATGTGACAAAGTCTTTGCACATTTCTTTCCTCTTCCTAGAATGCTCTCCCTTCCCTTCAACACATTCTTCCATGTGTAAAGCTTTTTAAAGAAGGTACCAGAATATATTCTTGGCTAAGCCTTTCCTGATTGCCTCAGGGGTCATTCTTTCCTCTGGAGTTCTGTAATTCTTCATGATTTTGTTATGTATAATAATTGTTTGTGTCCCTCCCTACTATGAGCCTCTCAAGGGCCAGGAGGAAGTCATAGTCCTCTTTTTGACCCCAGTACAGTACTTACTACAAGTAGATGCTCATTAAATAATGATGGACTGATAAATGAATGGATAGGTAGGGGGATAGATGGATGGAAGGACACACCGAAGCCAAGAGCTTGAAGCACCTTGTAAACAAACATTTGAGTAGTTAGGTGCTGTGCCACACAGAACTGGGAGTTGATTTTTCATGATTTCTAGGTAGAATAACCATTAAATTTAGCATCCAAACCAGGACATTTTTGAGAGTGCAGATAGCAGGAAGAGTTTGCTATGAACAATTATGCCAGGACTTTAGGCGTAAACCAGGAATCTCTCAAACTAGGACAGATGGTCACCCTACCAGGCTAGCAGAGAAAATAATAATCTAGCCGGGAGAACAGGTTTACCTGGGTGAGAAGTCACCTGTGTGATTTTCCTGTCTGCACCTCCAACTGAATGTGACTCCAAACCAGTGGTGCCTCTGTTTATACCATTTATGTGTCACATTTCTCCTAGGCAGGTGAGCAGCAGCATTCGGATCAACTTTCATTTGTCAGTAATATGCAGCTGTGTATGAAACAATCTGTAGACTGTTGTCTCGGAATAGAACATTCCTGAGGAAGGCTGTTTAGTGTCCATTCTAAAGCCTAATCTACCTTCCAGTGTTACCTTCCAGTTTACATTAACTCTAGTGCCTTGCACCTATTATATGCTACATAAATATTTTGAGTCTGTTTACTGTTAAATGAAAGGCCCTGTGTTTCCGGTCTCCAGGCCTTTCTTCTGCTCTCTACCCCTCCTCCCAGACTCTGAACATCCTCCCCCTTCCTTTTTAAATTGCGCTCTTCACTTATGCCTTCCCAGGTTAGCCTGACCCACAGAAGTCTCTGAGCTCCTGGTGTCTGCAAATACCTTTTTTTTTGGCTTTGTGACATCTCTTTGGCATTGTTTTGTTTCACTTTTCTCGTGTTTGCTATTCCTAAAATGAGACATTCTGCTTAAAAACTCTGAAAGCCTTCTACCCCATTATATTAAATAGAAAAATTATAATATGATACACATCAACCACAGCTCTCAACCAATTCCCTGAAAAGTAATTTAAACACAGTAAAATGGCTGTGTATGAACTATCACATAAGGATGTACGACACTGAAAACATTATTTCCTGATCTCTAGTAATGAATATGGTTGCTAAGAAACAGTTGCTTTGTGTGCAATATCATGCCTATCTTACCACCAGCCACACTGGAAACCCAACTGTATACCCTTTGACATTCTGCTTTTGAAAATATCTCTGTGTGGTCCTGATACTTTACCACTTGTATTACCACATAACTGGAGACTTTTCCCACATTTTGTTTAAAAACATGGTATTTAATTTTGGTGACATACCTATACATTTTTCCCCTGAACAACAGCAAAAATTATATAAAGAGATGTGATGCTCTATGAAGTTTGGTATTAAGAAAGAAGAAGCATTCTATTAGGAAAACATTAATAGTAACTGGTAGATATGCCTGAATTTACTGAGCTTTTATTATAATTGTAATCTCTTTCTTATTACTTATATGGTATATCTCCTTAGTGTTTTGCATATTATGTGCTAATTAAATACCTGTAGGTTGACTTTAAAAATCTACCTGTACCTCAAACCAAGATTGAACCCTGACAGAAAATGTATACATATACATGCTGAATGTGTCCAATTTTTTTTCCCCTTTCTCCCTTTCCCTCCCTTTTTGCAGACTATAATGCCAAAAAGAAAAAGAAAGTGGTAGAGATATATCAGGCTCTGAACAGTGACCCCACTGATGTGGCTGCCCTGAGACGCATGGCTATCAGTGAAGGAGGACTCCTGACTGATGAGATCAGGCAAAAAGTGTGGCCCAAGCTCCTCAACATCAACACCAACGACCCAACCCCGACATCAGGTAAAGGGCAGCCGGGATGTTGTGCTGAGAACTGTGACACAAGGAACAATTAATTCCAGGATCTTTTATTTTTATGCTTATTTTAAGCCAAGAGAGATGAGTAAATCTAAAGCCTTTTTAGGATATTCTTGGGCCCACTCCGAAAATAGGCCAAACTGATAAGTAGAATTTTATTCAAAACATGGAATGAGCTCCTATTAGATAGGGAAGTTTATTAAAAATGCATATTCCAGTCTGTGTTCACTTAGAAGTGGGTTGTAGGAATCTGTATTTTAACAAGCACCCCAGCTAATTCTGATACAGATGGAGTACAATTTGAGAAACAGTAAGCTATGGGGAGAGAGAATACCTCTACGGTCCTTAAAACAAAGCAAACAAACCTTTTTATTGGGAAATACTAAAATCCTTTTGAATTCTTAAATTCTGTAATTCTGTGAAATGCTGTTAGTTAGCTAACTTACAAGACTTATGTAGTAAAGGCTTGGAATACAGTAGAAAATACAAAAGTACCACAGAACAATAAATCTACTTTGTCGTTCATTCATGCCGTGAGCATTTATTGCTCTCCTGCTATGTATGGCAAAAAGTCCAGGTACTGGGGACTCTTTCACTAATTTGGAATTTAGTTGTACTTCTGTGTGTGCCAGAAACTAGAAGTGATTAAAATAGCCTCTATGTATAAAAAGTTCACAATATCACGGTGCAGCCAAGTAGGGGTTAGTTGCCACTTGTTAGTGTCTTTGGACTGGATGCTTCAGAGCAGTGAGCTTTTTGTTGGAAGAAAAAGGCATTGTCATATTCACACATTACATCCTGAGATGATCATTTATCAGGTTCCTAATTTCCCATATTTTTATAAGATAACATCTGTGTGTGGGGAATATTGCTCAGGCTCTTCTGGTAGCTTTCGATTTAAGTTGTGAAGGAAATGTACACCTGCTTTATATTTATAAAAGCTAAGAGACTACCTCCTTACTTTCACACTGTATTGGACTTATCAACTTAATGCAAATACTGTCTCCTATTTGCCATGTCTTAGTTTTAGAATTTCAGGGTCAAGAGAAGTTAGGCTCATTTTTATCTGAGTTTATCTAATAATCCTTTCTGAACAACTCAATGTTCCCTAGACTTTACAGATATTAAAGTTTTCCAGTGGTCTGTGGTTTCTGCATTCATGATCTCATTTGATCCTTATAGTAATCTCAGAAGTCCATATGGAAGGGAATGTCCCCATTTTACAGAGGTGGTCCTTGAAATTCAGAGCAGTTCCCCAGTGATGCTCAGTGGCAGCCTACATCAGGCCTTGGCCTCCTGACTTCTTCTCTGCTGCTCTTGCTACCTCACTCGTCTCCTGGACAATCTGTGTTCCCTCCTAGTACGGTTGTTATGGCTCACATGAAACAGCATGTTTGGAACTAAAGTAGGGATTCCTCTCCAAACATTGTATCTTTTTTTTTGAGCTGGGCAGTTTTTTTTTTAAGGTATTATTGATATACACTCTTATGAAGATTTCACATGAAAAAACAGTGTGGTTACTACATTTACCCATATTATCAAGTCCCCACTCATACCCCAATTCAGTCACTGTCCATCAGTGTAGTAAGATGACACAGATTCACTGCCAAACATTGTATCTTGAGTCATGTCCTCTTCAGGAAAAAGTTGAAGTATGTTCTTCAGGCCTTTGGTGTCGTACCAGATGTCTTGCTACTACCAGGCTTCCCAGACATTCCTGCAGTAACGTGTTCCATTTCCTCCAACAGGGAAGAACCTACGACAGATGAGCAAAGACTACCAGCAAGTGCTGCTGGACGTCAGGCGGTCTTTACGGCGCTTCCCTCCTGGTGAGAAGCCCTCAGTCTTGGTGCATGGGGGTTTCCGTCCTGGTTCACTTATGTTCTTGTGCTGCTGCTTGCCAGTCCCAGCGAGTGTCCATCCCAGCACAGAGTGTGACCTACCATGTGGGACCCTGCGTCCTCAGGGGCCCTTTGTTTGCTGAGTCATTCATTCAGTCATTCTGTTGCACTCAGGCCCCCACTGTGAAAGCCAAGCCAAAAAGAATTTTTTCTCACCTAGAGGTGGTGGATGAGAGAATAGCAGTTTTTTTTTAACTCAATTTAGAGCCACAGAAGAGACTTTCTAGGGATTGCTAGGGTTATCAGTCTGGCTTTAAAGAGCAGATTGGTTCAGAAGTGGGCACTAAATAAGGACTATTAGTATCTTCATTTGACTCGACTTATAAATAGTGATAACTTACGGATATATGTTGGGTCCCTTGAACTAAACATTAGGCCATTCCCTGCGTGTTTAAATGGTTCATTTGTAAAATTCCCTTCCCATTCCAGGAAGAATGAGGTTGACCAATCATTGTCTTCTTTTTTACAATGAAGGAAATGTGGCAGTGAACCCCGTATTGTGATCTAGTTCTCTTCCTTTGGCAACCCCATCTTCGGGCTATGAAGAGAGAATCGCCAAAGGGAACAAAAGTCTCTGAACCCATTGCTTCACTCTTCCAAAACCATTCTCTGGCCTGGCTCTGTCTATTACAAGGCCTTTCTCCTGCTTGCTCCCTTGTTCCATGGGGAGGCTGTTGTGATTCCTGTGTAGCCAGTAGCCTGCCAACTAGGTTTTGATAAAAACATCTACTCCTGGTCCCGTCCCGTTTCCCTCTCCAGCCGGTTTAAGACCAGAGGCAGATGCATCCCTTTTTTTGCTTAGATAACCTGTTTCCCTCTGATTCCTTTATTCCTCTTCCATTTATGTAACAGCAGTCTGTGGTATTCTTTCTGTAGCTGAACTTCCCATGTGGTTTCATATTCTTTTTACATTCATGTTCTTCTGAGCTTAGCTGACCCTCTTATACAGAAAATTCAAGCAAAATTTAGTTTTTTTCCTCTCACTGCTTTCATTACTTTACCTATCCTTGGTACTTGATTTATTCCATTTCTTTTTTATTTTATCTTTTAGAGTATGACTTTTTGAGTAGGGGTAAGGTAAATATGAGCAAAAGGTGAATTTTATTCACCTTCTACCCTTTATTCAATTTATTCTACGTGCTTACATCAACTTTTATCTCAGTGTCTGTCTGTTTTTAACTGGAAAAGCTACCAGTGTAGGAAAGCTGTGCCATGTGCTTTCTTCTGAAACAGTTAGTTCCCATGGCCAAGGTTTGGCATTTCAGACTCTTAAGCTAGATGAGCTGAGAGCCTTACTGACCATGGCCAGGCCTGGCTGTCTACTCTGACAGCTCCTGAGACAGGCTGTTGATTGCCAGCTGCATAATTGTATCAAGTTGATCAGTACTTCCTGTGATACATAGTTTGGTTTAGAGGGGAACATGCAACTCTTAAATTTTTTGTTTTTATATTATTTCATACATATAGAAAAATTGCAAAAATAGGACAAAGGATTGCCTAGATTCCCATTACTAACCTAGATTTCCTTATATGTTAATATTTGACTATAGTTGCTATAGAATGGCTTTTTCTCCCTTCTTCATAAACACACAAATAATTTGTTTTCTGCACTATGTAAGAATAAATTAGACATGGTGCCCCATTACCTCTAAATATTTCAGGGTGTAGTCCTAAAAATAAGGCTCTTGCATAATCATAGTATACTTACCAAATTCAGTAACAACACTGAAAAATACTGTTATCTACAGATTTTATTGAGATTTCACCATTTATCTCAGTAATGTTCTTTATGGGAAAAGGAAATACAGTCATGCATTTCCCATTCAGTCCTATCTCTTTAGCCTCCTTTAATCTGAAATGGTTCCTTTGTATTTTATGACCCAGTTATTTTTTTTTAATTTGCCTTGATTAGGGTTTCTCTGGTATTTCCTCATTGTTAGATTGGGGTTTAAGTGCTTCTGGTAGGAATTCCACAGAAGTGATGCCAAGTCCTTTTCAATGCATCACACCAGGAGGCACCTGCTGTTGAACAGCACAGTGTGGACTGTGGTGCCCCATTAAGATGGTGTATGCAGGTACCCACCGTGAGCTTGCTGGCCTGTGGCTCTTTCCTATATGCCAGGGGGTACCAGTGGTATGTGGATCTTGGTATGTGTTGCCAAATTGGTTGTACTTCATTTCCGTTTATTACAAATTACTAAACACTTTCTCTGAAAATCCATTGCTGACCATCTTCCTCACATCCTGTTACTAGGCTACTTGCTGTGCTCAGGTGTGTCTCCCCCACTTCCCTCCTAGGCATGCCAGAGGAGCAGAGGGAAGGGCTCCAGGAAGAACTGATCGACATCATCCTCCTCATTTTGGAGCGTAACCCTCAGCTGCACTACTACCAGGGCTATCATGACATCGTGGTCACATTTCTGCTGGTGGTAGGCGAGGAGCTGGCAACATCCCTCGTAGAAAAACTGTCTACCCACCACCTCAGGTGCCAGTGCAGACAAACGTAGGAGGATGGGTATCACTACTCAAGGCCCCCAAGGCATAATTCATCAGCCCTTCTCTAGTCTGTGTTTTCAAGGGTTTGAGCCCCACCCATTCTGCCCTCCCACCCCTGATCTAACTGTTTGGGCTGAGCAAGCTCATTGAATTGTCTCCTCCTAGGGATTTCATGGATCCGACAATGGACAACACCAAACATATATTAAACTATCTGATGCCCATCATTGACCAGGTGAATCCAGAACTCCATGACTTCATGCAGA
The DNA here is from genome assembly GCA_032199065.1 of Smutsia gigantea. Classification (NCBI taxonomy): domain Eukaryota; kingdom Metazoa; phylum Chordata; class Mammalia; order Pholidota; family Manidae; genus Smutsia; species Smutsia gigantea. The sequence goes on along the minus strand of JAVSCE010002750.1, from coordinate 24,190 downwards.
GGTATATATGTGTCTACACTTATGTACACACACACACACACACACACACACACACACACACACACACACACCCCCTACCCCTTAAACTCTCTCCTACCCTTTGTTTCTTCCTCATAAGTCTAGCTCAGTTTCATCATCTTATACTGACTATTGTTAAGTTCTTCCGAGTTGTCCCTTTCTAGTTACCAGCGGATTATTCAGTTCTGTGCACAGTCTTGGAGCACTTTTTGGGTCTCTGCTCTTTTGGAGATATAAGAGATGTCACAGCCTATGGCCTTGAGGAGTTCACATGTAGTGGGGAGAGGCGAATAAGGAAAATCCGCTGAAGTAGACTTTGAGATTACTGCCACAAGATAAGCAAAAAGTCTTAATAGGATCCGGAGGCAAGAAAGACAAGGCCATCTGTAGGTTTTTTTCATTCACCAAGTACCAAGGAGAAGAAAGAATTATTTGTAAATCTCATATGATTTTTTTCTCTACTGTTTAGTTGGAAATGTGTCCTTGGCCAGTGCCTCACTTATTTGTTTGTTTTTAAATAATAGCTTATGTTTTTAGTCATCTCTGTTAACTGAAGCCTGAGAATGTGTGCTTGTACCGCCCCTCTCCAAAAAAGTATGACCTTCTCAGAAGGAAAATCATGATATAGTTCAATGACAAACAAATACGTCTGTTCCTTTGGTTGACATCTGTTGGCCATTAAAAAAGTACCAAGTGAGATAATGCAACCAGGACCCTATTGTATTAGTGTCATGATGGTGAGTACATGCTAAGAATTTTATTTTATGAGGAAAAGATGTTGAATTCTTGAGTGGCTGAATTTTCCAAAGACCGTATTTCCCAAATGCTTCCTTCTCACCTGCACTGAAGACAATAGAAGCCTAGAAAGAGAGAAAGAATGCCTCAGCAGGGAACCTAATATCTGGATCTCCTTGCTCCTAGTGCCGAGGTGGGGACCATCTTTGCCCTCAGCTGGCTCATCACCTGGTTTGGGCATGTCCTATCTGACTTCAGGCACGTCGTGCGGTTATACGACTTCTTCCTGGCCTGCCATCCACTGATGCCCATTTACTTTGCAGCTGTGGTAGGTACAGGCCATGGGCCGGCAGCTGGGCTCCCCATCACTCCTTACAGCTTGATCATTCTCCCTAAAGAGAAACCTGGTGACTATGCAAGGTTGGAAAAGACAGCATTTTCCAGGTTGATGTCCCTGGACACTCTTCTGTACAGTGTTAATGGGAGTGTCATGGAAACAAATGTTCTGTGTAAAAATAAGTTTGGGAAGTGGTTATGGTTAAACAAAGTTAAACAGATTTGTTTGCTACGTGATTTTGCTGAACCTTTAAAGTGCTTATGGGCATTGTGAATTATCAGGGTTCCTGCTGACATCTCCTGGAACTAGGACAAACTTCCAGCTCCAGGTTTAAGAAAAGAAGAGGTGTGATATTAGGATAGAAAGTTGAGGTGGTTTGGTGGGGTGGGGCTCCAGTTATTAGAAGGGGTGAAGTAGGGAACTCATAAGAGCTCTTCATTGTGCTTGAAAGGAAATAAGACCATTCTTTCTACTGTTTTGAACAATTCTTTCTACTGTCTTCTGTGTTGGAGCTCCAGGAATCTCCCATTAATCCCTCTCCTTTTCTTCCTCTTAGAAGAATCTCCTTCATTTAATTGGTCAGCTTTTTACATCATGGGGTGGGAGTTTGCCTCTACCAGGAGGGGCCAGCCCTGTAGAAAAATCACTAGTACATTATTACTTCCTAGGTGGACACAGAAGTTTGCTGAGCATTTAGGGTGAACCTGTCTGTCACCAGTTTCAATTAATCTCTGAGGAGAAATGCAGGAGGTGAAGGCCCTGTATGTTCTGGTCTCTGATGCAAATCCTTGTTGCCCACAGATTGTGTTGTATCGAGAACAGGAAGTCCTGGATTGTGACTGCGACATGGCCTCAGTCCACCACCTGTTGTCCCAGATCCCTCAAGACCTGCCCTATGAGATGCTGATCAGTAGAGCAGGAGACCTCTTTGTTCAGTTTCCCCCGTCTGAACTTGCTCGGGAGGCAGCTGCCCAGCAGCAAGCTGAGAAGTGAGTGAGGCCAAGGCACTGATTGCTCTGGTGGTGTTTGTGATCCGTGATAAAGACTGTGTCCAGTGGGGACAGGGCTTGGGGGATATTTCAAGAGAGCTAAGCTGATGGAGCAGAGTCCCCACTTTAATCCTCATGGGTCTTTATCAGGAAGAACTCCCTAAGCAGTAGATGTCTTTGCCCTCAGCCTATTTAATCTAGTTTTTCTTTCCTTCTCTTCTGTCATACCTTTTCCTTATTTCTGTCCCCTTGCCCTCCACAGAACTGCAGCCTCTACCTTCAAAGACTTTGAGCTAGCATCTGCCCAGCAGAGGCCAGATATGGTGCTGCGGCAGCGGTTTCGGGGACTCCTGCGGCCTGAGGATCGAGCTAAAGATGTCCTAACCAAACCAAGGACCAGCCGCTTTGTGAAACTGGCAGTGATGGGGCTGACGGTGGCCCTTGGAGCAGCCGCTCTGGCTGTGGTGAAAAGTGCCCTGGAGTGGGCCCCTAAGTTTCAACTGCAGCTGTTTCCCTAAATGCCAGAGAAGACACTTCTTCGTACATTACATCAAGGTCTCACCCTTCCGTGGAAGGATTGGGAGGGGTGGAAATTTCCTTTATTTAAAGGGTTTCTTTCAAGGGTTTTCTATTCCTGCCACCCTTCCCTGCCTGCCCATGGTTTGCCTTTGCTTGAGAGGCCAAATAGCAGAACCTGCCTGACATTGGGCACTTGGGAGCCTGGGCACGGGAGCTCTCTCCTTCTCGGTGGGCTTCTGAGTGGGCTTTCCGTTGCCGCCTCTCATGTTGGAGGAGATGGGTTATTTTAGCTCCCGGCTGCCTTTGGAACCTGCTGGGCCTGGTTACTGGGGACCCTCTTGTCTGCCCAGTAGTAAGCAAGCTGGACCACGGAATGCCCTCCTCACAGCTCGTCCTGCTATGTCTGCTTCAGCCAGACAAGGAAGGAAAGAGCTGCTGCTGAAGAACCAGACCTTGGAGTGAAGGCGAGGGGACAGGTGATGCTAGCCCAGGAACAAGATTGGCCTCTCTTAAGGGCAGCTCCATTAGATGGTCAGAAGTCAGAGATGTGAACTAGGTTACTAGGTAATTCTACCTGTTTTCAGTCTGGAAATCACTTGGGCATTTCCAGTCAAATGGGAAGGAATGTTGTTTTAGTGCTCAAACATTACTGGTTTGCCTGCCTGTTTTTTTTGGCTCTATGTTCTTTTCCATAAGCCACATGATACTGCTTATAAAAGACACTTTTTTTATTACTATTGTTATTGTTAGAATTATATACATCTAACATGTAAAATACCCTCACTTTAAAAATAATAGTTCCTTCATGGAAAAAAGAGTTCTTATCAAAAGGATGAGCTTGTAAGACCCTGAAGTTTGCTTTCTACTCAGTTACTTAACATTTCACTTTAACTCAAGATGCTGTTTGTAAACAGCCACACATTTCCTAACTGCCCACTTGTCCAGCCTTCCTTCCTTCCTGTTTTCCTCAACCCCCCTACTATTCCCAAGTATGCACCCACTCACTACATTGGCCTCATTTTGGGGGGTTTATCTCCTCAGCTGCTGGTGTTCCCTTCCTGGTTGGAAATGTCACTGGAAAGTCATTAGAAACTTGTCAGCAACCTGAAAGGGACACACTGCACCCTGAAGAGTGTGGTAGAAACCTGGAACAGCCAGCTCCCCACCCTGAGCTTCCTGAGGACTCTCCAGGCCTAGGGGAACAAGATGGGTCATTCAGTCCTTCTGGGACAGCTTTTCCTGTAAGCAAAGCCAGGTTTGTTTTAGATTAACCCTGGCTTTTTTAAAAAGTGCCTTTTGCTGCTTTAAATAATTGAGGTGTATAGTATGAAGCAGCCATGAACTTTACTTTCCTGGTCTCTCTCCTCACCATTCTCTCTTAGCAGGTGTTCTCTTAAAGTGAACATGCCAGAAGCAGTCTGTCTTACCATACCCAGACCTCTAGATCTTCCCTGCATGCCCACTATGTGCAGAGAGTGGAGGTCATTTAGCGTGCCAGCCAGCCAGGGGCCCAGAGCAGTTAGGAAGATGTCTACGCTGAGTTAGACTGAATTACACTAAGCACTTTAAAACCAAAAATGCTCAAAGTGGTGGGTCATTCTTCGTAACAGGAGTCCCACTGGAGTGAGTGTGATGTGGATGGATTAATCTAGAAAGTGGTTGATTCATGAAGACAAAGGAAATTCTTCCAGGATCCAGAGGTGATGATGCAACAGATACTCCTAGTCTCCTCCCACAGCACGCTTGTCCCCTTACCATCTTCATGAATGGACAGCAGCGTCAGCCCCACCTGCCACAAGTATCAGGCCTGTCTGTAAACACTGAATAAATTGATAGGGAAGAGGAAAGGTGGGGCATGTGACCAGGGTCTCAAGGCCACAGCTTTTTGGATCCCAGAAGCAAGTGGCATTTGCTTCTGTTGTAGCCCAAGAAGGAGAAAGCTCATTTGTTTTATAGCTTTGCTGACATCAGGATTCTCCCTGCCAGTGAGAAGAAAGCATTAACTTTTTACCTTCTGGTGGTTTACTATTCTGTAAAGAATATGTGTAAATATTTTGTATAGAGCCCTGTCTGAAATAAACAGCCATACGTAGTTACTAATCCCCTCTTCTGTCCTTCTGTCCTTGTGCAGTTGTTGGGAGTGGACCCCAGTCTTGGACATAGGGCTTTGATGCTCCCGCCTGCTGCCCCTGGGACTGTGGTAGTCTGTGCACTGCTGGTTGGCGGTGACTTGCCTGGAGAACTTGGGGAATACTTGCAGTCCTGTTTGTTTCTTTTTTACCTGCAAGAAAGAAGTTTGACCTACACACTCAAATGCTGCCTGGGGGCACTGGTCACAAGCAGCGCAAGCGATGGGGGATGTTAGTCTGGAGTGAGTGTGACTTCCTCACACTTCAGGGATGCCTTCAGCTCTAAAGGCTGACATTAGATTTTGGAACCAACCAGAGCCTGATGTGAGTGCAACTTTGTCTCCACATGTAGTTTCTGTCCACAAAGGAGCTGTTGAGAGCTGTTCCGGCCGAACATTCAAACATTGTCTTAACACCCCTAGCTGTTGGTTAATGGGAGTCCAGAGCAGAGCCAAGTGCCTCTCACCTCCACCTTGAGGTTGGGTCCATCTTGGAGGCAAGAATCCGTGTTGTCTGAGATGTTTGTTAATGTTGCCTGGCCCAGAAGGGGGCCATGGCGCCGAAGGCTGAGTAGACACCACTGAGCTCTACGACCATTCCCACCACCACAGCCCAGCTGCCCAGCCTGCCTTTTATCTGACACCCATGGAGTTAGCAGGGCCGGCTGAGTACTGCCCCACCCCTGGGTGCTCAGCCAGCGGCGCACTGACGGAGCAGTGTCTGAGAGGCAGATTGAACAGCAGTTTCATAGGAGTTGAACATAGAGTTTTGGTCATTGCATCCTGAAGGAAGGGTATGTGGTACAATAACAAATACTTGGTTTTTGCCCTCAGTTCCCCAAAAACCCTTGGAATTTTCAGGATGATAGGCAGGTCTTGCTCATAATGATTCCATTGATCCCACTTTTTATGCTAATGAGGTGACTTAAGGTGGGACTACTAGATGACCTCAGGATGGGGCAGGTCACCACAGAGACCAAGCTATTAGAGGTCACTAACCTAGGAGGCTGGAGATTGAGCTCTACACTTGATTCAGAGGCCTTGAGAGCATCTGGGGTGCTGAACACATCAAGGTGTTGGGAGGGTAGCACCCTCGCGGGGCTCGGGATTTCCATGCCTCTCCATGCCCACCCTGTGCATCTTGCATTTGGCTGTTGCTGAGTTTGTAGCCTTTTATAATCAGTAAACGTAAGTTGTGTTTTCCTGAGCTCTTGAGCCCAATTACCAGACCTGAGTGGGGGGGGGGGGGGTTGTAAAACCCCTGAATTTGTGGTTGTCCTGCCAGAAGTATGAGGAGCATAGATGCCCCATTTGGGGCTGGCATCTTTACTGGGGCAGTGTTGTGGGATGTGAGGCTAACTGGGTAGTTACTGTCAGAATTGACTTGTTAAACCAGTTTGTTGGAGAATTGGAGTGGAGTCAGAAAATAACATGGTATACAAAATTGGGGGAGATGGTGTAAAACAACAGTGTAAAAAGTTGGGTGTTTTGTAGAGATGGAGTGTGCAGTGTCCACAGGAGGGTACTTGGATGTCAGGCTGGCAACAGCTTTGAGCTCTGGGAGTCACGGCACTCGTAGGTGACTCGGGGGTGAGGATGCACTGTAACCAAAACCAGGTTTGGAGAGAATTACTGGTGGTGTGATAGCAAGTGTGTATGTCTTGGCTGGCTGAACTTCTGCAGGTCACGTTTCTGACACTCATTGCCAGTAACAGTGAAATAGAGATGGTCGCATCCCATGAGGACAGTTCAATGAAATGATGTTTATGAAAATGCTTATAAACTGTGAGGCTATGGAAGTGTTTGGATTCCATCTTGGTAGACATTATTGATCAATAAATACCTTTAGCCAGCCCTGCACTTGGCCCACTTGCTCATTCAGGGATTAAGTGATGACTGAAATAGGCCAGAGGGTTTTGCTAAATCCAGCCAAGAAATAGCGGGCCAGAGGCAGCCTGGCTCTATCTTCTTTCCCCTGCCCCGCTGTCCCGTTTGCTGGCGGCTCCTGCTGCCTTTTTCCTGTCCTCACAAAGGCTATCTACTTGCTTGCAGTCTTTCCTCCAGACTCACAGATGGTTGGAATTGGCCCAGCAGCCTCTGGGAGCCTGCAAGGCTTGCCTCCAACTTCCTGCTTGTGTGTGAGTGGCTTTCATGCCAGTCCCAGACACTAGAGGAAGGCATGTGCTAGCTCTGGCACAGGCTGTGGGGCCCATCCTCCACTTCCTACCCACCAGCCAAGCTGCTGTTTATCTGAGTAATGGACTTCCTCTCACCTTCCCCTGCCCTGGCAGAGAAAGATTCTATCACATAAATACATTTGGGGTCTCCTGCTGCTTCCGCAGGTAGGTGCCTTGAGTCCAACGCCTATGGGGTTTGGTTTCGTCTTCCCTGGAGAGTCGACACTAGGTTGCCCAGGTCCATGACCCTGGAAAAAGACGACCCTTGGGAGTTGGGGGCACCTTCCCTTGCCCCTACAGTAGGGAGCACTTGTGAGCCTCCCTGTCTTAGACCCTTCACCCACTGGCACGGTAAGGCTTGGAGGCTAGAACCCAGGACAGCCCTGCACCCCTGCACTGCACTCCCGGCCCTCCATTTGGCTGCAACAGGCAAACCCAATGCCGGCGTCGGCATAGACAGAGTGTGCAAGCAAAAGACGCCGCCCCCCAGCCCCCCTCAGCCTGACTCATCCTCACTTTGGACAGGGCCAGAGGTAAGAAGGCCTTCATTAATGCCTGTTAGTGCTGTTGGGAAAAGAATGGCAAAAAGGTGCTGGAGAAGGTCAGTGTGAGGAGTGCTGGGGGTGCCAAGGACTGTGGTATGTGGGGTGTGCACCCTGGTGGGCAGCCACCATCACTGGCTCTGGACCGTTCCTGCCACAGGAAATGAGGACCCAGGAGTACCAAGCTTTGACTTTTTCAAGAGAAGCTGGGCATCTAGACTTTAATGTAGTAGCTCCCAATTTAAAACTATTGGTAACCAAATTTCTAAAGCAGTACTGGGTAGCCTGTAGCTTTCCAGTTTGAACCCTCTGCACCAAAAAATGGCCTCTTGTGCCTGGCCCTGAAGGATGCCAAGATAGGCCTTGGCAGAAGAAGCAAGGAGGAGCTGGGAAGAGAAGGTGTTCTGCCCCATCACACTCCTACAGCCCAGCTCTCCTCAGCTGTTTGACCCCCGATCAGTGGCTCTACCCGACTCTTACTCCCAGGGCACGGAAAGTGCTGGAGCATGTCCTTCAGCTACGAGCTGCTGGGAGCCAGTGCTGGCAGGAAGGCACTCATGTTCTCTGATACTTCTGCTTCCAGCACCTGGGGTCAACAACTTGAGCCTTGGCATCCAAAGACAGCATGTCAATGTCTTTCCAGGGACTGGAACAAGCCCTCCCCCCGTGAAACCACATGTCCCAACCTCTGAGGCTGGAGTCCAGGACCTGAACAGCAAAGCTGCCCTCAGCTGTTGTAACGATGGTCCACATCATCGCTCAGGTGATAGCTTGGCCCTTAAGCACCAGATCTCAACAGGGGTGGAGTGGTCAGAGCATGCAGTGAGAACTTACAGAAAGGACACCGAGAGTCATGTTTTATTAATCTCTGACCAGTACAGAACGGGGACTAATAAATACTGTGCCATCTTGCCTGAGATGTTAAAATTAGGATGGAGACAATCCTACCCTTCAATTGCAGTTTCACCTGTTCCTGGAAAATCTGTTTCCCAACCCTGGATGCTCACTGAGAGGCCAGAAGTTTACAGCAAGACTTTCCTGCCTGCCTGTAGCTGCTGCCTCAACCTCTCCTTCCCCCTTAAAATCCAGGCTGATCTACAGATCCTGCTTTGCGGACTTTCCGACACACTGCAACTGCCTATTCAGGTGAATGTTGACCAAAGAGCATCCTGCCCCTCAAAGTGGGCACAGGAAGGCCAAGTCTGGTGCAAGGATCCCAATGCTCAGTCATTCCACCGTTGACAGGGGCCAATATATCAACTTCCTGTCACCATTCCTGGAGGGCTTGGGATCCTGCCTGTGTATGAAGTCCCAGGCCGTGACCCTTTCACTCCCTCTCCCGGACATCACACTCATCCCTTCATGGAAAACCATTTTAATTAAAAGGCAGCAAAAGAGGGAGACACAGAAGCTGGACCTGATGGGCTGTACTTTAGAAGCTGCCAGGTCTCCCTCCAAGCTCTAAATAGGATTAGCAGCAATTCTAAGAGGCCCCAGGCCTCCCACAGCAAAGGCAGAGAAAGTCACCCCCAGAAAGCAGGGGAAGCGGCAGCCTGTGAGTGCTCAGCGTTCAGTTGAGGGTGGTGGCTGGGGAGTGTGGCTTCACAGGGGCTCTCAGAGGCTCCATCCAGCAAGGCCTCTGGCCAGGGCTGTGTTTAAGGCTGGGCCAGGCGGAGCAGAGAGCTGCAGAGTTGAGATGTCTGGCCAGCAAGCCCCAGGGGAAGGGCCTCAGGCAGGTACGGCCATGGAAAAGAGCCAGCTCGGGCAGGGCCCCTGCAACGCCCACAGCAAACAAGACTCCAAGCAGCTCGGGGCCTTGGCCTCTGCAGGGTCCCTGTCTCAGACAAGCAGGGAGGCATCTCCCAGGCCAGAAATCAGAGCCAAAGCACCAGCCCTGTCCCACAGCAGTATGGGTATGTGGGGTATGGTCAGCGTGGCAACCAGGCCATCCTCAGCTCAGTGGCAGTTCTGACAGCTGGGGTGGCAAGGAATCCCATTCACCCGGCAGCGACAGCCCCCGCTGGTGTCTCCTGGGCCCTGGAGGATGGGGGGTAAGAGAAGAAAAGGTCAGGGCAGGGAAGACAGTGTCCCTCTGTACTTCTCCATCGCACCCCCAAAGCAGTGTACACTCCCACTCTGGGCTCTTGCTCAGGCAGATCCCCTGCTCAGAATGGCCTTCTCGGCCTCAGCCACCTGATGGAGGCAGTCATTAAGGGCTTTCTGGGCCACCACAGCACGAATTAGATGGTCTCAGTCTACTGACTCCTAGACCCAGAGCAACGAAAGGATCTACCGACCTGATCCTTGCATATTCTGGGTGGGTCAGCTCATGGGCAGCATGGAAGAGGGCAGCTCCCTCTGTCTCCATCTGTCTTAATGTCCTTCTGCATACCCTTCAACAAGCCGCCAGTTCCAGGAACCCACTCCTAATAATGGCAACTACCTTATATGAAGCACTTGCCATGTGATAGGTACTTGCTCAGCATTTTTCTTGCATTTTTTTCATTCAATTCTAACAAGCCTGAGATAGGCCCTACTGTCATCTCCATTATACAGATAAAGAAACTGAGGCTCAGAGAAGGTAGTAACAGCCTGATCACACAGCGAATGTTCTCACAGCCAGGGACCCACTCCACCTCTAACTCCAGACTGAACCCTTAACCACTGTCCTCTAGGATAGGGGTAGGCAACCTTTTTCTGTAAAGGGCCAGTTATTTTAGGCTTTGTGGTCTCTGCCTTTTTAGCACAAAAGCAGCCATAAATGGTATAAATGAATGAGCATGGCTGTGCTTCCATTACACTTTATTTATGGACACTAAATTTTAGACTTCATGTAATTTTCACAGGTCATGACATTTTTTTTCCCCTCTTATTTTGATATTTTCAGTCATTTAAAAAAATGTAAAAATATCCTTACTTCATGAGCTATACAAATACAAGCGGTGGGTTGGATTTGGCCTGAAGTTTTCCATTCCACTCTTGGGCAAGGCCCACAAGGACACCCTCCCCATATCACTCCCAAGCCCTCTACTCTCTGGACTCACAGCAGGGCCCCAGCGTGGGCCCTTGGTGACCCAGCAGATCTCAGTGTGGCAGACGGTGCAGCGGATCCAGTCACACCCATCCTTCTTCTGCACCACGATCTGGCACTGTGGGCAGTGCATGGCCTCACCCTGCTGTAGCATCGACTGGAGCAAAGCAGAAGTGGCTTTTAGCCAGGCCAGGTGGCTGCTGGCCTAGCCCAGCTCCCTGGGCCTGCCCCACCAGAGGGACACCAGTGGCCCCTCCAGAGTTGTGGGACCGCCCTCTTACACTGCTGGGCCAGGCCTGGCTGTGCCCGGCCTCCACGCCTTTGTGTCTGTGGTCTCCTTCACCTAGACACCCTTCCCACTGTTCGCCACCTGACCACTCGTCCTAAGTCCCACCTCTGGATGGGAGGGACCCCGGAGGGAGGTCAGAGCCTCCAGGGCCACAGGAACCAGCCCTGAGAAGCCCCCAACCCAGAGCTGCTGGAACTCAAGTCCCTGGACCCTCAGCCCTGCCCCTGCCGCACCCTCAGCATCTCCGTTGTCTGCTGAGCAGCCGCGTCATTCTGCGCCCGCAGGGCCAGGTCGTCCTGGTACTCCTTGCAGTTCATCTGCTCATGGATGGCCTGCCGCGGGGTGAGGGGCTCGAGGTGAGACAGCTCCCAGCAGGTTAAGAAACTGGGAGAGGTGAGGGGCAGGGCAGGCACCCACATAAGCACACAATGCCTCTGGGTGCTGTCCCTGACAGGGCCTGGCTCTGTAAACCAAATACACACTTATAGAAGACACGGAGGCCGGGGAGGTGAAGCCAGGGTGGTCATATATGACAATTACACATACCCCTTGATGTCTTGATGGGCACAGAAAACCCTAAACCACCTCTCCCCTCAGTGGCAGCCCCTCTGCCCCTGGTTAGGCTCTGCCCTAAGTATAGGCCCAAAGCTCTTAGACTAAACTTGCTTAGGCCACAACCAGGCTCAGGCCTGTCTGCTCACTTGAGACCAGTCTCTGTCAACTGCTAGGAGGATGAGGGTGGGGACCAGTCTGAGGTAAAGGTCCAGCCGGGCTCAGTCTGGGGTTGGGGTCAGGGCTCCGTTCAGGACAAGGGTTTACAGGTCTGTGACCGGGATCAGGGCTCAGTCTGAAACCAGGGCTGGTGATCAGTACTGGGCCAGGGCTCAGTTTAGGTTGAGGTTCCATCTGGGGCCGGGTCTGGGACTCGAGGTTGGGGCTCAGTCCAGGGCCATGGCTTGGTTCAAGACTTAGGCTCAGTTTGGGGCCCACGCCAGGCCCTGTCACTGACATGCCGCTCCAAGTCATGACAACCAGGCTAGCATTGCCTTCCCAGGAGAACAAGCACGGAGCTGCAGTGAGCTCCCAGCAGGACGAGGGTAGCTAGGCAATGTGAGGCCCCGTCCCACCTTGCAGAGTAAGCAGTTGACATGGAAACACACAGGGCAGGTGAACTCATTGACATCATCCTCAAAGAAGCACCACCCCTTGCAGTCTGGGGTCTTGCAGTGGTAGCTGAAGGCACTGCGGTTTTCAGCAATGGAGATGCCCAGGTCCAGAAATCGCTGGTAATCCTCAGGGGTCAGCAGCTGCCAACAGATCACAACCTTCTTGCTCGAGGTTCAGAACAGCTGCTATGTGGCCCTCCTTGCCACCAAATCCCTGCCAGGAAGCCCCAACCCATAAAGTCCAACGCAGCCCAGGGTCTTTTCTCCCCATCTCCCTCAGCATTTAAAATCTCCATTCAAAAAGTGGATTAAAAGTTCTGGGGCTGGATGGTGTGATGGCTGCACAACAGTGTGAATGTACATAATGCCACAGAACTGTACACTGGTTAAAATGGTAAATTTTGTTATGTGTATTTTACCACAAAAAAATAGGAAAAAATAATAACAAGCAATGCTGGGGAAGATGTGGTTAAACTAGTGTCCTGGTATGTCACTGAGAAAGCAATGTGGCAATAATGTTCCAACCACCACAAACTTTTAAGGGTCTCTGGGACTCACTCCACTTCTACAAGTTTATCCTAAGAAAATAATATATAAGGAAGACACCATGCAAAATGTTCCTTGAAGCATTGCCTTACAAACAGAAATTGTAATTAAAAGAAGAGGTATAAACAGGATATATGCCATAGAGATTAATAATAATCTTTAGAAAGATTTTGTAGTGAAAACTCTTGTGTCTATGCTGGTTACAATGAAGTAAAAATCAAGCCTGTGTTCTATATCTTGATTGGATAGTGGTTATAAGAGTTACAGTTGTCAAAACTCATCGAACTGTACAGCTAACAATGGACGCACTTTATTTTGTGCAAGATATACCTTATTAAGGTTGATTTTAAAAGGGAAAAAAATCACCTCTTTCCAGAGACACTAAAGGAAACAGGAGAAAATATGATCAGGATTTCCTGGGATGGCGGGGTTGTGGGTGATTTTCCTCTGATTTCTGTTCTAGTTCTGTGTGGTGCAGGCATGTGGCTATGCATGCCCCTAAGCAGAGGTGGACTTCACAGGGAAAACTTCCAGGCAATGACTATGGGTGCTGGGGCTACGGAATGACTATATATCTTGGGGTCTCTCCAGGCTAGAGCAACAAGGCCTCAGTAACCACCCAGCACTGTCCTACTCTGACACCCCACAGACCACAGATAATAATGGGGCTGCTCTCGCTATGAGGTGGGCGTTCCCAAAGTTCTATCCCTCTGCCTCCCCTTTTTCCACTAAGGAAGAACACCTTGGGCCCCAGGAAACATTTGGTGAAGCTGGGTGATGCTCAGAAGCAGGGTTGTAAGAGAGGCAAAAGTGATGGACAGGAATGGAGTCTTGTGTATGTGCCTGTGGGGGTCTCCCATTTGGACCTCAGCCACCTTTGACCCTGCCTCCATGTTTTGTCATGGGAATCCAATGCCCAATGCCAGGAAAGCCATTCCCCAGCAGTTTAAAAACCACAAATTGTTTGCCCAACACTATTGTACAGATAGGGAAATGGAGACCTACAGAAGGGAAAGGACTTACTCAAGATCACCAGTAGTCAGGGAGAGAACTTGACAATAGTAACGTTAATAGTAATAAGAAAATACACACATGCAGACATAAATACTCAGCACTGTGAGAGAGAGCTGGAGCAATGGCCCTGATTTGTTCAGGTCTCCCTGACTCCACACCCTTGGGTGGTTCTGCTTGCATAGACTTGGCTTGAGCATGTAATATGCTTTGGCCAAAGGCACAGCAAGCAGCAAGGGGAGAAATGGACAGAGACCTGGAAAGCACACTCCTCATGCTGGGGCTACCCTCTGGCAGCTCCTGGGGCCTGGAGCCCAGCACCCTGTGAGCAGGCCCTGGCCAGCCTGCTGCTGGATGAGACACCAAAATGGAAAGAGGCCCAGTCACCCCAGCCATGACAGATAAGGCTGACACAAACCAGTCCATGCCAGCTGACCCACTGGCTAAGCCCAAATGAGATCAGCCAGGCCCAGCCTGGGCCAGAATTATCCAGTGAACACAACCCAAATCACTAACTCACAGCTTCATGGTTTAAATAAAGGGTGGTTGTTTTAAGCCACTAAATCTGGAGTGATTTGTTAACACAGCAAAAGCTAACTGATACAAGGGCTTACTATGTGTCAAGCACTACTTTACCTAATTTACACATAGTCTCTACAATCTTCACCACTTTTGAAATAGACACTAACTCTAACTTGACCCTGAGATGAGAAAACTGAGGTTGAGTATCTGACTTGAGGTCACCGAGGCCATTTGGCCCCAGAGCACCCCCAGTCTCAACCACTTTGCTGTCTTTCTTTCACAGAGGTGGTTTCTTTACTAGCTATTCCTCCTAATTCCTGTCCTGTTCATTGCTTGGGCCTCCAGCATCCCACATAGAGAAAGCTCTTGATAAATGGCATCCCAGAGCCAGTTCCCACCTGCCAGCTCAGAGTGTGACCCCCTCCCCCAGGCCTTACCGCCCGGATCTCCCTCTCCAGCAGCTTGCCCGAGCACGAGTAGGTGTTGTCAATGAAGGGGCAGGAGACCTCCGCCTCCTGACTGTTGCGGATGGTGCCTTGCAGACACTCCCTGCGGAGGGGCAGGGTGGAGGTTAGGGTCACCTGAACCCCATACACTCAGACTCTGTCCTCACATGGCAAGGTCTGGCCCCAGGTGGGCTTCTTCTCAGTACCTGCCTTCCCTTCCTATCCCACCAACCCATCATCAAGGCCTCCACTTCTGACCATCCCACTGCTGTTTCCCTTGCTCCAGTCCAGGTCCCATCGCCCCTCACTGGCAGGTCGGCAAAAACCTCCTCTCTGGGTTTCCTGTGTCCACCTCACCCCTAGAGTCTGTTCTCAACACAGAGGCCCAGTCCTTCCATCCTGTCCTGCCCAGAACGAGCACCTCTCACTGTGGCTCACAAGAGCCCCGGTCACCCTCCCTAATACCTGTCCATTCCTCTGCTCCCGCCACACTGACCCCTTGCTTGGCCAGGCACACATCCTCTGGTCTCTGCTCAAGTGCTCTCCCTAGGCCTTCCCCTACCCCCTCGTGTTCTTTTGGCATAATCCACTGGCACTTAGCAGGTGACACTATTCACAACTATATCAGTGATTATTTGATTAACATTGGCCTCCCAAGGGGCAGTTCAACACTTCAGCTGTGGTGAAGGAGGACATGTTCTCCACAGCCAGCAAGGACAGGCCTGCAAAGGAGCCTCAGAGAGGGGCAGCTGCCCACGGGAGGCGGAAGGCAGGGCTGGCCCAGGCTACCAGGGCTGAGGCCTCAGGGCGCCCACTCGGGCCTGCCCAGGCAGTGGTGGTGCAGGGCGCAGGTTCCGGGGCCAGAATGGTTGAGCAGTGCGGCCCTGAGCAAGCTGCCGGCCACTCGGACCCTCACATTCCTCCTCCGCAAAAACGAGAGACGGCGCCTACTTCGCAGGTTTTTGTGGGCGTCTAATGAGACGTAAGCGCACGGGCCCCACCCACTTCCAGCCGTGGTCAATCGGCGGCTGGGATCAACGCCGTGCGGCTGGGGGTGGGGCGGGACGGGGCGGGGGCCGCACCTGCAGAAGGTGTGCAGACACTCGCGCAGCACCACGGCCTCGCCGGGCGCCAGCACCGAGTAGCACACGGGGCACTCGGTGGGCTCGGTGTTCAGCACCAGGCTTCTCTGATCCAGCTGCACGTGCTGCAGGTAGTTCCCCTCCAGCTGCTGCTGCTGACGCTGGGCACACGGGGCGGGGCCGCGGGCGGTTAGGGTCTCCGGTCTCAGACCAGGGAGGGGGCAGGACCAGGCAGCGCCGCCCGAACCCCGAGGCGAGGCTGGATCCCGGGGTGGGGTCGAGGTGGCCTGGCCGCGGGCTGGCGCGGGAGACGCTGGGAGGGGTGGGGTCGGCGCTGGGCCTAGCAAGGCGGGGGGGGAACCCAGGCGCTGGAGGGCCAGGCAGGGGCTGCATCCAGAGGTCAAGGCAGGCAAGGGAGCAAAGGCGGTAGCGAAAGGCAGGGGAGCCGTGGCCTGAGCGAAGTCAGGGGTGGCAGGGCTGGGGCCAGGCAGTGCGGGGGAGCCGGGTCATAGTTACAGAGCAGGTCAGGGGTACGCGGGGTGGTGATAAATCTAGGGCGCAGAGCAAGGCCAGAGAGAGGATGGTGTAGAAGGGGCCAGGAGTGAGACCCTGGCTGGGGTGGGGCAAGGGCAGCACTGGGTCCAGAAGGGAATGTGGGGGTGGGCATCTGACCAAAATGGGTGAACAGTCAAGGCCAACTATCTGTGTAATCATTGCATGTGTCTCGTTCTGGGGTGGGTCTACAGGGTCCAGGGTCATAGGAAGTCAGGGGGTGGGGGTGGCGCAGCCAGTGAGGGAGAGGGGTCAGGAGTAGTAGGTTCCAGAGTGAGGTCATGGCTGAGTGAAGCAGGCGCTAGGTCACAGTGGATGAGTGTGACAGAGGCGTGGTTAAGATCACAGCTAGCGTGTTGGGTTCACAGGCAGGACACGTGCGCACACAATGGGTGTGTAAGTCAAAGCTAGCGGCAGAGCAACATCCCACTAGTGTGGGGCATGTGGTCACGGAGAGCAGGGTCTCAGCGACAGGATGACCTCTGGGAGAGGGTGGGTCACCGTCAAGTACAGGGTCACCGCCAGCAGTGTGGTCTTGAGAGGCAAGGCAGCAACGGCGGGGGTGGGGTGAGGGGCGGCACTGCACAGGTGCCTCCCTTCCGGCCTCCGCCTCCCCGCCGGCCCCCGCACCCACCTGCTGGTACTGGCGCAGCGCCTCCTCCTCGCCAGCCATGCGCGCGCGCTCCTCCTCGTCGGGCTGGTACGAAGCAGGGACCTGGTAGGCCTCGGGCCGCGCCCGGCAGCACATCTCGCAGCCCGGCCGAGTGGGCTTGTTGATGAAGGTGCAGCCTGGGCACTGCCAGCCCACCTGGGAGCAGAACGGCGGTGAGCGCGGCGCGGGCGCGGGGTGCCGCGGGCCGGGGCGCAGAGAATGCTTACCGGCTGGGGCTCGGGAGCGGCGTCCGGCTGGCCTCGTCCGGGCTCCTGGGAGCCCCCAGGCTTCGCGGGGGCGGGCTCCTGGGGTCCCCGAGGCTGCAACGCGAGGTCCTTGAAGCCCAGATCTGGGGAGGAGAGAGAAGGGAGTGGCAGATCCCTGCAGCCCACTGCTCCCACCCCTGAACCAGCTGGGCACCCGCACCCCACATGCCCCCTCCATCCCTTTCTCCTCCCTGGAGAGGTCTCTGGCGGGGATGGCAGGCCTCCCAGACCGGGCTGGGTGTGCTGGCCCCCACAGGGTCAGGGACCCCTCCACCCACGAATGAATGTGCTGTCTTTCAGCTTAAAAACCCTGCTGCCTAAAAACGACCTCCTGTGCTCCCGAAGTGATGACCTAGTGGGAAAAACACTTCTGAGGTGGTCCCGCCCAGTTACTGGATCTGAATCCATTCATGAGGACACACAGGGCAGAAAAACAAAAACCAAAGTGGCTTGGACTCCAAATATTAGGAGGGTCAAGGGAAGATCGGGACCAAAGATTGAAAGAGCCAGACATGAGGAAAGCTGCCAGGTCTGTGCTACACAGGACATCAGAGAGACACTGCGCACCATTTGATTAAGAGCTGTAGATTAGATAATAGTACTGTATCAGTGTTAACTTCCTAAAGCTGACAGTTGCACATGTTAATGTAAGAAAAGGATCCTTTTTTATAGGAAATACACACTGAAACATTTAGGTGAGAGGGTCACCATGTCTGCAACTTCCCTCAAAACAGTTCAGAAAAAAATTGTGTATAAAACTTATAAAACTTTTATTAATAATTTCTATAAAAAATTCATATAGAACGATAAAGCAAAGCAAACACAGTAAAACAGTATTCTGGGGACTACACAAGAAAAGTATATGGGAATTTGTTATACAATTCTTTGCACAATTTTGCAACCTTTCTGTAGGTCTGAAATATTTCAAAATAAGTAACAAAAAATTAGAATAAACTCCAGCTATTATCATCATATCCAGTTTACAGATTCAGAAAACTGAGGAGCAGAGAAGAGACCTGCCCAAGGTCACAGAGCAGATAAATGCCAACGCCAGGTCTGAACTCAGCATCTCTTCCCCAGCAGGCTGTTCTCATATGGTTCCTGTAATGTCCTCTCTGCTGCACTATGAATAAGACCCTCCTCTGGGGACTCCCATGGGCTCTGCTGCCCCTCGCCCTACGACCTCAGGTAAGTCCCGTGTCGCTCAGGAGCACAGCCTCACCTTCCAGCATCCGCAACTGCCGCTCCCGCTGCAGCTCCTGAGGGTTGAGGGAGGTGTTGCGGGCTGAGAGCAGATAGAGGTAGGCACTATCCCCATTGCGCCTCACCCCATGGGAGTGCAGGGTCTCCTGGTCCCGAGCTAACCGCTGACCAATCACCCACTGTTGCAGGGTTGGTGGGAAGCCATAGTCCAAGAATACCTGGCCAGGCACAAAAGAGGCAGAGTGGGAAGGGAGGACCAGAGTAGAGAGAGGTGGGGGCAAAATGGGAAGCCTTCGGCCTGATGTCCCCCTTCAGCTCCCTTACTCACCATATCCTTGAGGGAAGCCACCGTCATGTCAGGGCGCACCGTGAGCCAGATGGTGACAGTATGCATATGAGCATCCTCCACGCTCACCCAGAGCCTGCAGATTAGGGCAACAGCTCTGGCCACAGGCCTCAGCCACCAGCTATTGACTCATACATGTTTGCATACCTGTGCATACACATGACCATGTACACACACGTGATCCCCCAGTCTGGGCTAGGGACCTCTTCTGGACCCCCATACTCCTGGGCTTCCTCCTTTATCAGAATCCGCTGCTTAAGCCCCTTCAACAGCTCCACACTTGGTCTTAGAATAAAATTCAAACTCCCCGTGGCATACAAGGGCCTCCATGCACTGGCCCCTCCCTACCTCTCCCGCCTCTTCTGTGATTGCCCATAGCCAAATCACCACCAAGTGTTATTTACTATATGCCAAGACCCTTCAAAGCACTTAACGTGTATTAATTCATTTAATCTTCTCAACAAACCCTTGTGGCAGATACTGTCGTCACCACTATGTTACAGATAAAGACATGAGGCACAGACAGGTTACGGAGACTCTGCCGAGTAAGCAATTAATAACTGTCAGAGGCGGGATTTCAACCCAAACAATCTAACTGCAGAGAAAGTGGTTTTAAATACCAACCTTCTCAAGGATTCCTCATATATTTTTGGAAAACCAGAAGCATGAAAAGGAAAAGCTAAGATGGAAAAACGTAACTGATTCCAAAGGAAACAGATAAAGTGGGGTACAGAAAAATTAAGTCCACTTAGTACCTTCAGAGAGATTTGGGGAAACACTGTGACCGTCAAGCAAGAAGAGCAAGAAGCAATCAGAAAATGAGGAAGAGTGCCTGGAAATTTAAAAAGTGACTCCTGACTCATCTAACCTCTAGCTCCAACTACAAGTTCACAGGAAAAATGGGAGATTGTAAATCACATCCTGACAAGGCAGTTAATAAATCCAGAATGTGGGAAAATTCTGGAAGTCAAAGACCAGGCTTCTTTAAATAGTCATGGCATATAAATAGAGAAAAAGAATAAAATTTAAGACAATATTAAAAATGCTATGTGTCAATCCTGTTTGGCTCCTGATTGAAACAAACCAACTATAAAAAGTGTTAATGAGATAACCAGGGAAATTTGAATAGAAGCAGAGTATTAGGGGATTTCAAGGAATCATTAATTTTTTCAGTGTGATAATGGAATCGAGTTTATTGTTTTAAGTCCTTATTTTTTGAAGACATTAAATTATTTAATAATGAAATAATATCAGAGACTTGCTTTAAAATACTCCAGAAAATACCCTCAAAATTCCTCAGAAAAATGATTTTTCAACCCCCAGCCAATTATCAATGAAAAGGGCAAAATAAATGAAATTTGTAGACATAAAGACTCCAAAAGTTTACCGTCACTTTTCCATATGGAAAGTTTTTGAAATCCAAGAAACAAGAATAGCTGATTCCGAGGCAGAGAATGGAAGAAAAACAAAAGGAAATTAAAAGGAGTAGATCTTCAACTTCACAAATTTCTTCTTCAAGCAACAGGGCTTATGAAAAGTGCATAGAATTTCGACCACACTACTTCTTCAAATAGTGAATAACATGTCCATAACCAAAATACTATTTTCATGGGTTTATCTTGTTAGAATTAATCTAGAAACAAAGAATGGGAGTCTTAATTATAGCTGGGAAACAAAAGCTAAGAGTTTTAACCTTAACACCAATAACAAAAAAAATACAGTTGGAGCCCTCATAGCCAATATCCTCAGGATCCAGAGATCAATTAATCAGAAACTTCACTAAAGCAGAGAATTTCAAAAACATCTGCAGACAAACCTTAAACACTTAATTTTATCTTTTAAATCATAAATGTACATTCATGGGCCGACCTCCAGGTAAATGACCAATGGCTTTTCTTTGAGTGTGACTCTGCTGTTCAGTTTCCCAGGATTTTTTTTTTGTTAGGAACCACATCCATAATAGATGATCTGTGATTTCCAGTACCAGCTTCTTTGGAGAGGAGAAAGGACTTAGACATTCTCCAAGCATCTGAGTACAGAACCTTTCTGGATTTTTACCATATTTCTTACAAGTGTCTCATACTAAATTGATAATAGTATTTTTGGTGACTCACTTCTACCTGGACTTTATAAAGCAATCAACTTTGTTTTCATAGAAATGGTTCTTTTAGCACTCATGACTTATTGATGGATGTAACAGCTAATTAAACTTATTAGAATAAGTACAACTTACATAAATAAGTTATGTGCAGCAATATATTTTACAGCAGAAACCAGAATACCATTTAATTGGGGGATCAAGTGGAAGTCAACTGGGAGAGCTCATACTATAACACTTTCACAAAAAACAGAAATCAGGGTTGCGACTTCCGGGAAGATGGTGGTGTGAGCAGGGCGGCAGAAATCTCCTCCCAACACTATATTTATCTACGAAAACACAGCAAATACATCTATTCCTAAAAGAGAGACAAGAATACACAGGAAAGCGCACAGCGTGCAGCGACACCCGAGAGGACTCGGCACCCCAAGAGGCGGGTAAGATACGGAGCCGCGACCCGGTGGGACCCGAGCCCTCCCCCACCCCAGCGCACCGGCGGGAGGAGAGGATTCAGAGCCGGGAGGGAGTGGAAGTGCACCCCGCGAAGTAGCCAGCCCCGGGGATCTGCGCGGGGAGCGCTGACCCACATTGCGCAGTGCAGCTGAGATTGGAGAGACAGAGGGGCAGGATCTGAGCGGGGAACGCGCCAGGGTGCTTGCAGCCGGCTCCGGGAAGGAAAAAAAAAGTGCGCGCTTTCCTCAGCGGTCTTAAAGAGACAGGAGCCCAGCGGAGGAGCCGGATGGCCCCAGCACACTCAGCCCAGCAGGCTGGGAGTCCTGGGGAGTTTCAGACGCCTTAGCTGGCGACTGAGGAAGAGTAGCCATACTTAACACTTCTCACTGAGATCAACAGCCTCCTATTCGTTCCCACCCCTGCCAGAGCGATAAAGGGCCCTGCGGAGCGGCACAGTCACAGCTGTGGAATAGTGGGGCAATAGCGCTACCTAGAGCATTCCCACAGAATCTACGTCCGGTGGGCATTTTTTTTGTTTTTTTTTGTTTTTTTTGTTTTTTGTTTTGTTTTTGTTTTTTCTTTTCTTTCTTTTTTTCCTTTTTTTTATTTTTTTCTCTTTTTTTTCTTCTCTTTTTAAAGTCTTAAAGAGCCCAGCTGACATATGTGGCAACTATCAGTGACCAAATTATACAGCCATGAAAAGACAGGGGAAGAGAGAGGAATATGGTTCAGACCAAAATCAACCAGACAACCTCAGAGAGGGAGTCTGAAGGGATGGAAATGCACAGCCTCCCTGAAAAAGAATTCAGAATAAAAGTCATAACCATGCTGATGGACCTACAGAGAAATGTGCAAGAGCTGAGGGAGGAAGTGAGGGAATTGAGAAAAGACAATACAGAAATCAGACAAGCGATCGACAGGCTTAACAGCAGAATGGATGACATGCGAGAGACTGTTAATGGAATAGAAAACAGAGAACAGGAGTACAGAGCAGCTGAGGCAGAGAGAGATGAAAGGATGTCTAGGAATGAAAGAATATTAAGAGAACTGTGTGACCAATCCAAACTGAACAATATTCGCATTATAGGAGTACCAGAGGAAGAAGAGAGAGAGAAAAAGGGATAGAAAGTGTCTTGAAGAAATAATTGCTGAAAACTTTCCCTCGCTGGGGAAGGAAGTAGTCTCGCAGTCCACCGGGCTCATAGATCTCCCAACACAAGCGACTCAAGGAAGACAACACCAAGACACATAATTATTAAGATGGCAAAGATCAAAGATAAAGACAGGGTATTGAAGGCAGCTAGAGAGAGAAAAAAGATCACCCACAAAGGAAAACCCATCAGACTATCATCAGACTTCTCAACAGAAACCTTACAGGCCAGAAGAGAATGGCATGATATATTTAACGTTATGAAACAGAAGGGCCTCAACTGAATATTGTATCCAGCACTCCATTATCATTTAAATATGATGGAGGGATTAAACAATTTCCAGATAAACGAAGTTGCTGAGAATTTGCGTCTCATAAAACCACCACTACAGGATATCTTAAATGGACTTCTGGCTTTAGATGGAAGCACACCTAAGGCTAAAAAGATGTCACCAGAGAAAATAAAATCATAGCAAAGAAAGCAGACCATGCAAATACTAACCAAAGGCAAAGAATAAAACACCTATTATAGAAAGAATGGAGGAGGAGGAATAAGAAGGGAGAGAAAGAAAGAAACATCAGACTGTGTTTACAATAACTTAACAAGAAAGTTAAGTTAGATTGTTAGATAGTAAAGATGCAACCCTTGAACCCTTGGTAACCACGAATCTAAAGCCAGCAATGGCAATAAGTACATATCTATCAATAATCACCCCAAATGTAAATGGACTGAATGCACCAATCAAAAGACACAGAGTAAGAGAATGGATATAAAAGCAAGACCCATCTATATGCTGCCTACAAGAAACTCAATTCAAATCCAAAGATATACACAGATTAAAAGTGAAGAGATGGAAAAAGATATTTCATGCAAACAACAAAGAGAAAAAAGCAGGTGTTGCAGTACTTGTATCAGACAAAATAGACTTCAAAACGAAGAAAGTAGCAAAAGATAAAGAAGGACATTACATAAATGATAAAGGGGTCAGTCCAACAAGAAGATATAACCATTATAAATATATATGCACCCAACACAGGAGCGCCAGCATATGTGAGACAAATACTAACAGAATTAAGGAGGAAATAGACAGCAATGCATTCATCTTAGGAGACTTCAACACACCACTCACTCCAGAGGACAGATCAACCAGACAGAAAATAAGTAAAGACACAGAGGCTCTGAACAACACACTAGAACAGATGGACCTAACATACATCTAGAGAACTCTACACACAAAAGCAACAGGATACACATTCTTCTCAAGTGCACATGGAACATCTTCCAGAATAGACCACATACTAGGGCACAAAAAGAACCTCAGTAATTTCAAAAATATTGAAATCCTACCAACCAACTTCTCAGATCACTACAGTATAAACTAGAAATAAATTTTAGAAAGAAATCAAAAAGGCTCACAAATACATGGAGACTTAACAACATTCTCCTAATTAATCAATGGGTTAACGACCAAATCAAAACAGAAATTAAAGAATATATGGAGACTAATGACAACAACAACACAAAAGCCACAACTTCTGTGGGACGCAGCAAAGGCAGTTCTAAGAGGAAAGTATATTGCAATCCAGGCCTATTTAAAGAAGGAAGAACATTCCCAAATGAATCGTCTAAAGACACAATTACTGAAATTGGAAAAAGAAGAACAAATGAGGCCCAAGGTCACCAGAAGGAGGGACATTATAAATATTAGAGAAGAAATAAATAAAATTGAGAAGAATAAAACAATAGAAAAAATCAATGAAACCAAGAGCTGGTTCTTTGAAAAAATAAACAAAATAGATAAACCCCTAGCCAGACTCATTAAGAGGAAAGAGAATCTACACACATAAACACAATCAGAAATGAGAAAGGAAAAATCACGACAGACCCCACAGAAATACAAAGAATCATAAGAGAATATTATGAGAATCTAT
>JAVSCE010002749.1:35000-82080 GCA_032199065.1 Smutsia gigantea | reverse complement strand
GAAATCCTCTCCTATCTCACACCCCAAGCCCATGCAAAGGGATCTTGTTAATTCTCAGAGAATAGCCAGAAATGGCATTCGTGGCCCTCACCCAGGTCTGGGTCACTGTCACCTCCCTCAAGAATTAGTGAAGAGGCCTGACAGCTGCTCTCCCATGCTGCTCTGGCTCATCTGTCACCCACTCATCCCACAGCAGACAGCCAGCCTACAGAAATGTAAGTCAGATCATGTCCCTCCCATGACACCCCATTTTACTCCATTTGCACAGCATAATAACTACATGAGTTTGAAAATGCACCAACTTTCTTTAGAGCAAAAAACTGCTCATAATGTAGATATGTATCTTTTGCACCCTAAAAGAAACTGAACTCCTTATAAAATAGAGCCATTTCTAAATCAGATGGAGATACTTGACAATTTTGAAGAAACATTTGTTAGACACATAATCATCAAAAGTTAATTTTTTAATGATTTTCATTAAGTATGGGAAAAGCAAACCCAAAATACAATTCCAGACGGTAGCAATGTCCTAGTTTTTGAGTCCCGCAGAATCTCAACATGAAGTGGACAGAGTGCGGAGAGCAACAGCAGAACCCAGTCATAACTGAGTCAGGGGCTAACATGCCATCTCTCACATGCCCAACAGTCACACAGATGAGCACAAACACACAACAGCCCCAAGGCCTCTGTGATGTCAGGGCCTGTGCCAAAGAAAGCGGAGGTAATGGTGGAGCATCTGGAAAAAATGCCACAGAAGAACCCAAGATAGCCAGCAAGTATTTGACGGAAAACCTGTCAGGCCCAGTTAGGAAATGGCTTGATCCAGGAGAAATCGTGTCTACTCCAAAAGCAGACAGAGGAAAGCGGTCCTCGGAGAAGACTGAAGGAGGCAGAGCAAGCTAGCCCTGGAAATTCCTGAAACTGACCCAGCCGGGCTGTAGGCTGAGGAGACACTGCCATGAATGCTTGAAATTGATTAAGATGGAGAAGATAGTGATAAAGCAAAGAGATGGTCCATGTAAATACAGGAGGGAGGGAGGAAAGGTGCCCGGAAACCTCAGAAAGCAAGCTTCCCTGTTTTCGGTCGCCATGCAAGAACAAGGAAATCTGCGTGAAGTCAGAAGAGTTACCATGACCCATGTTTCCTCCTACATATTCCCAAAACTAACTTCACACAAAATCAAGTGAGAGAAAAATATCAAGTCTATAGCAACTTCCAGCCCTATGCAAGGTTAGCAGAATAACAAGAAAAAGAATGTGGAGCACAATAAAACCCCTACACACAATGAAAACATATAAGAAAGACTACTTCAATTCTTTCAACTGAAGTAATCAAAACTGAAACATTCTATTAAAAGCTCAAAGATATCAAGAAACTTTACAAGACATGAAAGATGAAAAATAAATCAGAATTAGAAAATTGTTTCAAATTATTCATTAAAAAATATATATATATCTTACTCATTTAAGAAATGAACACTAAACCCAGAAGCAAATAAACTGACTGTGCTTATGAGAAAAAGGAGGAAATTTTCCATTGAGAAGAAAAAGAAAAGAATTCAAAAGAAAATAACAAATACTGAAGATTGAAGATTAAAGAAGACCCAACATACAGATAATTGGAGTATCTAAAGAAGAAAAGCAAATCAAGGGAACAGAAATAATAAAAGCTATAATTCAAGAAAACTTCTTGAAATTAAAAAGAGATTTGATATAAAATACTGAAAGAGCACACCACGAACCTAAAAGCATCAACCAATACAATAATTTTAATGAAAATATACTAGAATTTAAGATGAAAGAATAAAGTAATTTAGGCATCTGAACAAAACAGCAAGTTAATCGAAAGAGAAATAAAATAAAGTTATCATCAGATCTTGAGAGCAACACTTCAAGACAGAAAAACATGCAGTAATATAGTTAATAAACTTGAGAAATAAAATGAGAACCATTTTATATCTATTAAAACTGACTTTAAAGTGTAAACACAACTGTTAACAACATGCAAAGACTCAAATAATATTGTTCCTACAAGGCTATCTTTAGTAATCACTTAGATAATAGGTTTCAAAAATCAAAGTCACTAGACTAACAATTGACATAAGCATTGGTGGGCACTAAACCCGTGGGACTAAAAGCAAACAGCACAGCCTACAGCAGCTACGGCTCAGGCCATGTGCATGCAGAGTAAATAGAACTAGGAAGGAAAGGGAAGGCGCAAATACATAAATAATCTTAATTTTCTCATTAGTTAAACTAATGATGGTAGAATTATCATTATTCTGAGACTACTGTGTGTGTAATGTAGGATGAAATAAAGGACTAATTAAGGGATGTTCCATTTCGATCAGCTCCGGTGTCCTGACAACCAGGATTTTCAGGATAGAGAAAAAGAGAAGCAAATGTAATATAGCAAAGAAATATTTTTAAATCTGTATTCCTGAACTTGAAATATCACTATGAACTCATAAGGTACTTCTTCTTGAACAAAAAGAAACTTCAGCTATATATGTATCCCCTGGGAGACTCAGAAACAATGGTAACACAGATGCTCAATGACATGCCAGGGACTTGAAATCCCACTCTTTACTAACAGAACCAGAGCTTCTGAGAGAAATGGATGGTGTCAAGTCAGTGGCAGAAAACATACAAGGTGAGCCTGGAACGTCCTCTCCTACCAGACAGCAAGAAAACTAACAAGGGTCACTAGGTTAAGGTCACAGCAACAAACCTGAAGTTCCCAATGGCTAAAGCACAGGACAATTTGAAATTGAAAAGCATAGTAATTGCAACTGACTGATATTCTTCAAATACACATGTTTAAATTCATATTTAGTGGCTCTAAATTAAATATTTAATCTATATTTAGATCTATATTTAATCCATGTGTTCACTGTAACTTAAAAGAAAAAAGCTAGAATAGTCACTGAAGAATCTATTATCCTGGAAACTAGTAAAATAAAAGAATTGAGCATTTAAACTCCATTTTTATATGTACTGTACCACTGGATAACCAAGTAATACATGAGGCAACACATCTCTTTGTAAAAGTATTCTAACAACAAATCAAAAAGAAATGATAAAATTGGAGTGATACTATTTTTCAACCCCTAGTCCAGGACTCACACTCCTGAAATCTGGGGCTGGACAACTCTTTATGTTGGGGGTGACCTGTGCACATTCAGATGTGTAGCAGCATCTCTGTGCTCTACTCACAAGATGCCAATAGAACCTCTCCCCAATTTGTGACAGCCCCAAATTGACAAATGTCCCCCAGGGCAGGGGGAGGGTGGAGGGGGTCTCAAAGCTCCCCCTGGTTAAGAACCACTGACCTAGGCAATGAGCATTAGCAATTACTGACATTACAAAAAGGAGAAACAACTATACGTTCCCTGTCTCCCAATGTAAGAACACAAAACCACCTCTGGACTTGCCAAAAGGACCAGAGATGAACCTGATCAAGCTTCCGAATCCAGCTGCCAATTTTCAGGAAATGCAGGGGACAGAAGAAGTTGCTAAGCTGCACTGGGAGCATGGAAGCTCAGGTGGCAGAAAAGCCTTCTAGACAAATGTCCCAGGTTCTTCAACAGATTCATTATGAAGAAAAGGAAGGAATGGGGGCACCTGCACATTCAGAGGCTTACATTTTAAAAAATGGGCAAGATGTAACTATTACACTGAGGGATGTATACTTGTGTGATAAATCTATAAATAATAAAAGAAAGTGATTGCTAAAAATCAGGATAGTGTTTCTTTCTGGAGTAAAGATGTGGCACATGGGATGCCACTCAGAGCTGGCAATGGTCTAGATATTGATTCAAGTGGTACTAATGCTGCTTATATAATAATAAGTAATAACTCATTCTATACATTTATTTAATGTGGCTCTCATAATCTGTTATCAGAAATATTTTAAAATTTTAATTTAAAAATAGAAATCTTTATTTCTATGTTTCATAATAAAAAGGCATAAAAACATAATTGCATTTTTCACAATAGAAGGCATAAAAATATAATTCCTTTTTTATTCAAAAAAACTTAACAGATTTTTCAACTAAAGGACGACATCAGGACTCAGGCCTAGGTGTGCCGACCTTCTCACTCTTCCGCACACCTTCCCACCTGCAAACAAGTCTATTCAAGTTATCGGCTCTAAGGACACAGATAGCTTAAGTATCTAATGCTGGGAACTAATCCCCAATTAAATAAAGACAACACCCTAGCTAAATTAAGTTATTTAAATATAGTTTCATTATGTAATAACATAAAGAGATCGCCGCCTATTAAGTTATTTTAAGCAGGTGGAGTTCACTTACAACACCCAGCTGGCATGTAGGAGTAGTATAGACTTGTAGGACAGACTTGTAGTATAAACCAGGCCAGGAGAATGAATTACCAGAAGCAATCTGTGCAAGAGATGAAAGGTAATACTAATCTTGGCTGAAGATGCATGGAGACAGGCATAGGGAAGAGAGCAAATGATACAAAGAGAGGTTCGTGAGACACCACTCCTATCTATAAGGTACTTTTTTAGTTTATAAATGTGCCCCCATTTTAAAGAAAAACAATGAATAACCTCCCCAAGGTCATAACAAGTTTTGGCCCCAAAGCAATAATTGGTACTAGGACATAATACCCTACAGAAAAGGTCATCTATTTAGTAACCTGGATGGATGAATGAGTGAGTGAGGGGATGTGTGGGTGGGGCCCATGCAGCTCAAACTGAATAGGCACAAAATGAATTTCAGGAGATTCTACTTCTGAGAACAGCAGGCTAGAGAATTCAGACCAACTTAGTCACTGAGAACAACTGGAGAACACAAAGTAGTTTTAAAATCTATTCAAGGCACTCAAGAACTATAGTCTGGCAGAAGAAAAAATAAAGAGCCATGAGCCTGGCATTGCAATTCCCCAGCAGTGCCTGCAGATCCCAGCCTGAGCGGCTGACCTTCTGGGCAGAGCCCCGACATGTACACAGGGCAGGTGGGAACTACCTAGCATTCAGTGTTCCCAAGGAAGGTGGATGAGTCCCAGAAACTTGGGTGAGACCCCAAGGACCCACAAAGGGAAGGGTGGACCAGAAACCAGCCTCATGGGAACCAGAGCTTGGCATTAAATCTCACCAGACCCTGCAACTGGATTCTGGCAGTTCTTCTGCCAAAATATATTCTTCAGCATCCCAATCTGCCCCTTGTCTTCCCATCTTTGTGCCTCCGCAATTCTCTTCCCCCTGACAGCCATCTTTGTGCATCCCAACATTCGGACTCTTGGTCTCAGTTCAAATGTCACCTCTTCCATGATGCCCCGCATGTCATGCTGCCTGAAAGTAAGTGCCCCTCCCCTCAGTTCCAACTCCTTGTGTACCCTGAGACCTGTGCTCACCCACATGCAGCCCTGGATCCAGGGCAGGGCTGTGGAGGGTAGGGAGGCAGATGAGCCGGGGGCCTGAATCTCAGCTTCACCACTTTAAAGTTATTCAACCTCTTTGAGCTTTAAATTCCTCATCCCACAAGAACACATAAACTGTGGATTCATCTGGAAGAACAAATGAGTTACTGCACAGAAAGTGCTTATCATAATCCTGTCCCTGGCCAGCACTCAACAAAACAGCTATTATTATTAAAGCAACTTACTGCACAAATCTTAGATTCCTTGCACGATGATAAACTCCTGGAAGACAGAGTTCTTTCACTATTGTATCCCCCGCTGTAGCTGGCACAGGCTCAAGCAAATTATAAACCCTCAGTAAACGATAAATGAATTCATAAGTTACAGGGTCAAGTGTGATACTTAGTTTACATGACATGTTCAACAAAAATTCCATCAACCCAAAGTCACATTTAACAATAAACTCCTGCTTCACTGAAATTTCCACATGAGTCTCTGTGTGAAGACCCATCTGCAAAGATTCACTCCAAAGCTGTTCAGTTTGATGCGTTTTTCTCTCCCTTTGCTCACTCTTCCAGCACCACGGGCACCATCTATAAACCTCTCCCCTGTTTGGCGGGACCTGCTGTGTCAGCAGCGAGTATCATGAACACAGACGCTGCAAAACATACGAGCCAAGTGTTTCAGCATCCTCCCCTGGAAACCAGGTCAGATGGCACCTGTGAGCGAGCAAGAGGCTGAGGACCACGACATGTCACTCAGCCCTGAGGCCATCCTCTACGGGGTTAAGGACAGGCCAAAGGGCTCTCTTTCTCTCTCTCTCTCTCCCACCCACACACACACACACGCAGCCCAGGGTACAGTGCACTCGGCTCTTCTCTAGAGGAAGCCCCCATCATCAGCTAATCACACAAACACCACTGGCTCCCAAAGGAGTCAGATTCCTTTTGCCTTGGAAATACCAACCCTATTCACTCTTCTCAGAAGGCTAAATTCTTTATTTCTGCAAGTGGTCCAGGGGCACAGGCCTCTAGTGGAAGATGTGATCAGTAGCTGGATTCTGCCCACCAGGAATCCACTTTTCCTAGCAGAAATCTGCTTTCCTCCACCCTGTGTGGTGCTGGGAGTCAGTGGCGGCCCAAATCCAGCCACGGCCAGAGATGGAGACGCCCTATCAGCACGTGCTGATCCAGATGATGAACAGAAGACACTAGAAGGGCAGTACAGAGTCTGGTGTAAGATTTGACCTATGAATTCTAGAGGCGAGAAAGGGACGTGTCTTCCTTGAATCACATGCTGTGAAGATACAGAATGGAGCCCTTGCACAGCCATCCTTCCCAGTCCTATGAACTTCAGTCCCTTTGGCTCTAAAATGGGAAGCAACTCAAGGGAATCGATGAAAAATATAAATCTGCCAAGTCTTGGAACTGGGAGGATCTGGAACATGGCACTTAGCAAAAAAGGCTAAAAAATTATATTTCAAACTTGCCCTCTTTTCAGACACAGACCTCAAAACTTCAAAGAAACCTCAAAAACCTTAATCTTCAAGGTCAGAAAAATACTAAAAAAACCCATTCTCCAGCTTTTTATAGATTGAAGAATTCTGCCCTCTGATGAAAAGATGAGTAATGTATAAATTATACAAGAAAAGCAGAACCCAGTCTTCGGAAGGTGGGAGTTTGAGTCCATAAAAGGACAGGGCTGGAGAGGAGAGGGGGCAGCTGCACGAGGGCAGTAAGGGGTTGGAGGGGACGTACATAGCGAGCAAGGAAGAAAGCCACCAGGAAGGCCTGCGGAGGAAAAGTTCTCCAGCTGCCGTGGAGTGAGGGGAGGAAATTCTGCTCAATCATTCAGTCAGTTTTCCTGCCAACAGACTATCACAGAGAGAACAGAAAACAGACTGGGATGATAATTAATGGGAAGACAGGACCAAAGAAGTTACAAACAGATGAAGACAGCCTAGTCAGAAGACCAAAGAGTTGAGTGGATTTATGAGGACAGAAGGTATTTAAGAATGGTTGGAGTCTGGTGGATCATCATGAATCAAATTGAGCTTTTAGGGAGAACTTCATAGTTACTGTTTATAGCGTTCCATTTTTCTATTAAGAGCATCTCTGTGGGTAAATCAGAAATACCGTTTTGTGTACTATAATGATACTTCTCTCTTGCATTCAGCTATATCAACCATGCTGACAAGTGGGAGAAATGTTAACTGAAAGTGGGATTTGTACAGCAAAAGCAGGGGCACAATAAAAGTAGCTACACTCATGAGGGTTGTAACTGAGTGCCTACTATGTGCTTGGCACGGCACTGGGCGCCTGGTACATGCCATCTCACTAGCCCTCACACCCTGCAAGGTAGGCGCTGTTACCAGTTCTACAGGCAAGGAAGCTGAGATTCCGAGAACGTAAGTAATTAAGAGATACCGCGCAGTTCATCAGAAGCAGAGCCAGAACGCAAAGCTCTCGGCTTTGTGACTACCCAGCAAAACAGGGACTAATAACACATCTCAACCCCTGTGTGAGCTCCTACAAAACCCCACCAGCCAGGCTGCTGGGCAATGCACCCTACACCACACATCCCACTCACAGAAAAGAAGCCTCCCAATGGCTTAGCGACCATCTCTGTGATGGGTCTTAAGGAATGTGCCCACTTTTTGCACACTTTCAAAAGAGACACTAATATTTAAGGCTGAATATATGTTTTTATCTCTTGTGACAGGTACATGAAATGACCTAGAATAAAATGTAACTAGAATAAAATACATTTACAAAGGCAAAAGATGACAACAGTCTCCCAGTGGGAGTATTCTGTTCCGGGTGGAATATATTTTGAAGATGCTTTTTCATTTATTCATAAAATCTAGGATGCCAAAAAGCCCATCTGGTTATCATAAAATATCTTCAAGAAAGCCAAAGCAGAAGCATTTGGCTCAGAAATTGGCCAATACTCATCCTCAATTTCCATAGAGAAAGCAGTGTGCTTATTCATTCAGAAACTTTAGGATATGCTTAGGAAAGAAAAAATAATTCATGTAGAAACAGTGGCTTTCATATACTGCTCAAACGGGAACAGTCCCCATGCCCAGGGGCAACCTCATTTCAGCACTGGCCTCCCCACTGCTGGGCGCTCCGGCATCTCTGACATCAGGACCCTGCACATACTCAGATGTTAGAAACTACCTGCTGAATGCATAAATGCTCTGGGTGGCTCCCAACTTATTTTCTCAGGCCCACAAGCCACGGGCTCCTTGGAACAACATTTGCTCTGCTTTCCATTTACCCAGCTAATGCTTTTCCCTCTCACTGCAAAAACTGTTCTGACCTCTTTGAAAGCTCCTGATCTGTCCCCTCCACTCATTTTCTATCCATCAGCCCTTTATGTCCACGTCGTCCTTCTCCAGCTTCAGACTCCATGGTCTAGATCAAAGGTCATGAAACTTTCTCGGAAAAGGATCAGATGTAAATATTTTCGGCTCTGTCACCACTGCTCAGCTCTGCTGTTTAGGGGCAAACGCAGCTGCAGACACCCATAAACACATGGGGGTGCTTCATCCCAAGGACAGGGACAGACAGTGGGCCGGATCTGGCTGCAGGGACATAGTTTGCTGACACCTGGTCTGGACCCCCAGGCCCCCTGGAAAGCAGCCATCCTTCCACTGCCCTCTCTTCTCCACCTGTACTCACCTAACAGGCCCCACCTCAGGGAGAAGCCACACCTGACAGCCCCGTCAGTGGGGAAAGCCGTGCACTGCGCCAGGCACGCTGCCTTCAGACCCTCAAGTGCCCCTGGGATGCCTTCTCACCCCCTGAGCATCCCACGGCATTCCTGCGGCAGTCTGCCCCCCAACGAATCTTCAGCCTCCTCCCAAATCACTGCCACGCCCTCCCGCAAGTGACCCCACCCCAGGGACAGCACGGAGAAGCCAGAGGAGGAGACCAGCGCACCTGCTGTCACTCCTCTTCCACCCCCATGTCCATGACCATGACGCATGTCCTTCTGTCACTAGAGAGGGCCTGGTCCCTCCACCTCCCAGGCCTCCGGCATTCTCCTACTGCCCCCCACACATGCCCTCCGGGGCGGGCTGCAGCTCTCCCTGGACCCAGAGCTTTCTGCTCAACACCTGTACTGAGACGTAACTTGCTACAATAACCTGGAGATGCCTAACATGTGCAGTCAGAGCCTTGACATTCCTAAAACCACCAGCACCACCATGATAGCAAGCACATGCATCAGGCGCCTTTCCTGTGCCTCCCCCCCCCCCCAGCCCCCACGGAACTGATGCTGTTACCATAGACTTGTTTGCATTTTCCAGAATTTAACATAGATGGAATTATGTATGTCACCTACTCTTTGTTGTCAGGCTGTTTTCACCTAGCATACTTATCTTGGAATTATCCAAGTTATTGTAAGTATCAATAGTTCATCCCTTTTAATTACTGTATGGTATTCCAGTGAATGGTTAGAACACCATTTGTTGATCCATTTACCTATTTATGAGCACGTAGATTGTTTCTGATTTTTATTACAAATATAGGTGCTTCGAACAAGAAAGTATATGGACATACATTTTCATTTCTCTTGGTTAAATATCCAGGAATAAAATGGCTGGGCTATATAGTAAATATATGTTTTATTTTCCAAGAACATTATTAATGAGTTATTATGTTTGCAAACAATAAAAGGACTCAAAAGAATAAGAAAAGAGTACCAAAAATGAGCAATTTAAGAAAATATCACTTCACTTCCAAAAATGAAATATGGGACAATTTAAACACTCATCAAACAGCCAAGCAGAAAATCAGGTGTCGCCAATAACAAAAGGCCCCGAGGTGTTAACTGCACAGCACTGTACACGCAAGGCACACTTTCTTACAGTTGTGCCAGGGAGTCCAGCCGGCCGCCTCTGAGAGGAAGTGTGAACATTCCCACCACAGCAAGGCTCTCTCACAACACACAGGGTGAGGAGTGCGTCACAAGAGCCGATTTCCAGCAACATCATAGTTTGGAACCTCTGCTAGCAACGGTCACATGTGCCCAGAAGTGACACCATTCGAGTCCCTGCCCACACAGGAAGCCAGCGACAGGGGACTTCTAAACCACTTAACAGTCCTGCTAGCCTAAGGATGTTATTGAGTTTCCTTCTCCTCTAGAGACCGTTAAGAAAAAAAAAGAAGTGGATGAAACTGAGGCAGGTGACACTTAGCTAGAGGCGAGGATGCCATGACCATGGGGGACAGCGCCCTGAACAAAAGGGTGGCCCTCTCCTCCTGGGAGGTTTCCAAGAGAAGTGCGGACTTCCCGGCGTGGACGACCACCGAGCTCCCCAAGGACGGCACAGACTCCAATCCTGGCACTTCCAACCATGTGCACATTTAAAGTAGGAATTTGAATGGTCGGTCACGGCACCCAGCACATACTATGTGGTGGAAAATATTTGCTGGGGAACAAATGGATCTGTGTCCTTTCCCGGTTAGTTTGATGAGAAGGGCCTCACATCTCAGGCTGCTGCCAGCACACAGGTGGCCCGGAGTAAACCTCCATGGCTGTCATTCACACAGACAGGGACGTTCAGGTCTTTTGCATGTGTCACTGCGGCAGTCCAAACTGCACTCCTGCATCTACAGACCTGATAAAAATGAGAGGCCCCAGTGAGGGAGCGACTCCATGAAGGGACAGCAGCTGGCCACGCTGCCAGCTTTAGAAAGTGGGTCCCTGCTAGGCTCCAAATCCAAAGGCTATTTTCACATCACTAATAAACCACTTCTTCATAGAACACAAATGCCAGAATGGATTGCTTGGAAAGGAGCTCCCTGTCACTAGACCTGGCCAAGCAGAGGAGAGAGAACTTCTTGGCAAGGATCTCGGGGACAGCTGGAGGCAGGACAAGCTGGGGTGACCCGGCCCCTACCTAGGGCAGTATGGACTGCCATCATCCTCTCCTCGCCTCAAAGCAGTGCGGAGTCAGCCATGGCCTCACTACCACCCTAGCCCAGGCCTTCTCCCCACTCACAAGACAGAACAAGCCAAGTCGTGAAGGTTATCCCAGAGGATTCAGAGACACAAGGACCTGGGTTCAATGGCAGATGTTCCCTTTGTCCAGCAGCAATTTGCTAAAATGGGTGCTGGACGCAGAGCCAAACCCGGACTCTGCCATCCCCGGCCCCCCGAGCTCAGGAGAGACGTCAGGAGCCCACTCAGCAGAGCTGATCTGCGCCTCCTCTCGGGTCCCACCCTGGCGCCTAGATCTTGATACTTTATTTAAAAGTGTCATCCCATTTCTACTAGATGAGAACACAAATAAATGAACATCAGTTCTCCAAAGAATGCCACAGAAATAGCTCAATTTATGTTATTCTGGGATAAAGACCAGGGGGAAACCAGAGTGCTGCCTGTTTGAGGTTGGCAGCAGGAAGCCTTCTCCACAGGCACGCACAGGGGGAGGGGTGTCCGGAGCCGAATCATGACATGTGCTCGCTCTCTTTAGAAACGAGAAACTCGAAATACGATCTGAATGTTTTGTGCGCTCTTCACGGCAGTCCTCGAGGACTTGGCACCCCTCAAAGGGGAAATCATTATTTCCTCATTAAGGAGTCAGCCAAGTCACAGAAATCACAAAGGTGACAGTTTCCAGTCGAGCACTCATTTTAAATATTTTCAAAGGAAAAAGTTCACCCCAGCATCCCACAAAACCTTCCTTCACTAACAAATTAGTGTCTAATACCCATGGGCAATGCTGTCTCTTAAAGGCCTCCCTCCCATGTGTGCGCACACACACTGCAAGGTCCTGGGGCTTGCTTTGCTCTTTCCTGCCTCAGGGTTTTACACACATATGAAAAACTGTTTCGCCATCCTGCCCCCTTCACCTGTTTCAGCCCTGTTTATTCTGCAAAGCACCGCCATCATCACTCCTGAAGGAAAGCATTCCAACCCCTTCGGTTACATCACTCACTGTGATAATGGCCATAGCATCACACGTCTTCCCTACCCAGCGTTTAGCAAGTTGCAGTTTTTCATCTGTGAGAGTGCTTGTCTCTCCCTCTAGACAGTGGCCACTAGATGTGGCACTTTAAAGTCATTAAAATCAAATAATATTAATACGTCAGATCTTTAGGTGCACCATCTACATCACAAGTGGCCAAAGCCACACAGGGCTCTTGGCTACTCTCCTGGGTGGCTCCCCATCACAGAGTTCTGCTGTACTGCACTGGACACTAAGCTCATACAGGGCAGGGGCTGCATCTCATCTTATTCGTCAGAACAATCCCAAGAGCAGTACAGTGCATGTAATAAAATAGACACTAGAATATTCATGAGGGGGAGAGGGGAAAAAATACACACTATAATTTCCTACTTTACTGAACTACACACTGATCTATAAAAACTCAAAAGAATAAATTGTGTAAATCCCCTTATCTGATTAGAATACTAGTACTTACCTCCGTAACTTAAAACTGTGTAACATGTCACAAATTCAACAAATATTTATGAGTACCTACTATGTACCACACAATACTACACAGAAAAATTAACACAAAAACTAGATTAAGCAGATAACTAAAGTGGTTTTTCTAGTGAATTCTACCAGATAGTTAAGGATTTCATGCCATTCCTTCTCAAACTCTTAAAAAAACTGAAGAGAAGGGAAATCCTCCCAAACTCGTTCTCTGAGGCTGCCATTACCATGACATCACAGCCAGACAAGGACAGCACAGGAAAACGATGGACCAACACCCCTGATGAGGGGCAAAGATCCTCAGAAAACTATTTGTGAACTGAATTCAAGAGCACATTAAAAGGACCACACACCATGATCAAGGGGAATTTATCCTGGGATGCAAGGATGGTTTAATGTATACAAATCAGTAAATGTGATACATCATATGAACAGAATGAAGGATAAATATACCATCATCTTAGTAGATGCAGAAGAATCATTTAACAAAATTCAAAATCTTTACATGATAAAAAAACCTCAGCAAATTGGGTATTGAAGGAATTTACCCGAAGAAAACAAGATTCCTGACTCAAAAAAGAAATGCACACCTATGTTCATTGTTGCGCTATTTACAATAGCCAAGATATGGAAGCAACCTAAGTGTCCATCAGTAGATGAATGGATAAAGAAGATGTAGTACAAACACACAACAGAATATTATTCAGCCATAAAAAGAAAAGAAATCCTACCATTTGCAACAACATGGATGGAGCTAGAGGGTATTATGCTCAGTGAAATAAGCCAGGTGGAGAAAGACAAGCACCACATGACTTCACTCATTTGTGGAGTATAAAAACAAAGCAAAACTGAAGGAACATAATAGCAGCAGACTCACAGACTCCAAGAAGGGACTAGCGGTTACCAAAGGGAAGCGGATGGGGGATGTTGGGGAGGATGGGTGGGAAGAGAGGGAAAATGGGATTAAGGGGTACTATAATTAGCAAACACAATATAGGGAGGTCATGGGGAAGACAAGTAATGACTCTATAGCATCTCACTATGCTGATAGTGACTGCAATGTGGGGGGGTGAGGACTTCATAATATGGGTGAATATTGAAACCACTGTGTTGTTTATGTGAAACCATCATAAGATTGTATATCAATGATACTTTAATTTAAAAATTGGGCATTAAAGGAACATATCTAAACATAATAAAGGCCATATATGACAAACCCATAACTAACATTTTACTCAATGGTGAGAAGTTGAAAGCTTTTCCTCTAAGATCAGACACAAGACAAGGGTGCCCACTCTCACCATTCCTATTCAACACTGTACCAAAAGTCCCAGCCACAACAATCAGGCAAGAAAAAGAAATAAAAGGCATCCAAACCAAAAAGTAAGAAGTAAAATGGTCTTTATTTGATATGATATGATCTTATATATAGAAAATCCTAAAGATTCAACCAAAAGACTGTTAGATCTAATTAATGAATTCAGTAAAGTTGCAGGATATAACATTAACACAAATAAATCAGTTGCTTTTCTATACACCCATAACAAAACATCTGAAAAAGTAATAAAGAAAACAACCCTACTCATAGTAGTATAAAAACAATAAACTACTTAGGAATAAATTTAACCAAGGAAGTAAAAGATCCAAACACTGAAAACTATAAGACTTTGTTGAAATTAAAGACAACACACAGACAAAAGAAGGGAGAGTGATCCTGTGTTCATGAATCAAAAGAGCAAATATTGTTAAGATGTCCATACTAACCAAAGCCATCTATAGATTCAATACAACCCTGTCAAAATTCCACTGACCTCTTTCCCAGAAACAGGAAAGGCTGACCTAACATTGTATGGGGCCACAAAAGACCCCAAATAGCCACAGCAATCCTGTGAAAGAACAAAAAAGCTGGAGGTATCACACTTTCTGATTTCAAACTATACTACAAAGCTATAGTAATCAAAACAGTATAAAAATAGAGACACATACCAATGAACAGAATAGAGAGCCCAGAAATAAACTCCCAGTTATATAGTCAACTAACAATTGACAAGAAAGCCAAGAACACACAATGGGGAAAGGAGAATATCTTAAATAAATAGTGCTGGGAAAACTGGATAATCACATACAGCAAAATGAAACTGGACTCCTATCTTACATCACTCACTAAAATTAAGTCAAAATAGATTAAAGACTTAAATGTAGGACCTGAAACCATGAAATGCTTAGGAAAAAGGACAGGAGGAAAGCTCGACACTGGTCTTGGCAACAGTTTTTCTAATATGACACCAAAGCACAAGCAACAAAAGCAAAAAAAAAAATCAACATGTGGGGAAAAAAAACTGATTTAAAAACAGAGGAACTAAGATATTTTTCCAAAGGAGAGACTAAATAACCAAGAGGTACATGAAAAGGTGTTCAACATCACTAATCATCAGAGAAATGCCAATCAAAACCACAGTGAGGCATCACCTCCCACCTGTTAAGACTGGCTGCCATCAAGATGACAAGAGATACCCAGCATGGGGAGGACGCGGGGAAAAGGGAGCCCTCGTGCACTGCTGGTGGGAGGAGGAGCTGGTGTGACCACCATGGAAAACAGCATGGAGGTTCCTCTAAAAACTAAAAAGAGAAATACCATATGATCCATCAATCCCACTTCTGGGTATACGTCCAAAGGAAATGAAAGCAGGATCTGGGAGATATGCACCCCCATGTACACTGCGGCATTATTTACAACAGCCAAGACAAGGAAACAACCTAAGTGCCCATCTACAGACGAATGGATAAAGATATGGTACACATAAAATAGGATATTATTCCATGAGAAGAAGGAAATCCTGCCTTGCAACAACATGGATAAATCTTGAGGTCATCATGCTAAATCAAATAAGTCAGAGAAAGAAAACACTGTGTGATCTCACTTATATGTGGAATCTAAATGTCTTGCCAATGGGTTTCAGCCTTGGACAAGTTCACTATGGATTCAATGTGACCAAAGAAATGACAGTAGGACATCCTTAGGGTGAAAGGGTTACACCCAACTTTATTTCCACCGTGGCAGGTCAGTCACTAGAATCCCGTCCACTCAGAGCAGGTCTGCATACAGCAAGCCGGTCTCCGCCTCTGGGCCTCTCTGCCCACACAGTTGTCCTAGTCTCTATCCTCTGCTCTCCTGCAGCCTTGCAGCCGTGCCACCGTGTCGCCCAGAGCCCTGGGCGGGGCGCTTTATATAGAGTCAATAACGACGCATTGCCCACAGGTGTGCAGTGAGCTAGCCAACCAGAGCTGGGGGAGAATCCTGGCCACAGGAACCTTCATTTTATCCACACTAAAAAAGCCAAACTCATAGAAACGGAGAAAATGGTGGTCACCAGAGGCTGAGAGGTGGGGGAAATGTGGACATGTTGGTCAAGGGTCCAAACTTCCAGTCAGAAAGTGAATGGGCTCTGGGGATCTGGTACACAGCACTGTGATCATATCCAACGATACCACAGACTCCAAAGTCGCCAAGAGAGCGATGGCTGCTCTCACCACCAGAGAGACAGCAGCTCTGTGGTGTGGTGGGGGGTCAGCGACACTGTGTGAAGGCCACTTTGCAATATGTGAATGCATCAGATCAACACACTGCGCACCCTACACTTACACAATGTTATATGGCAGCTGTATGTCCATAAAGCTGCATAAAATAAACCAGGTAACCAAGGCTGCTGCACACCCTCCATGTGCTTATTTTCCCGTTTGGATACACACTCTTGTGAGGTGTCAAAATATTTCATTTCTACATAATAAAGATTAGAGAAGAAATAAATAAAATTGAAAAGAATAAAACAATAGAAAAAAATCAATAAAACCAAGAGCTGGTTCTTTGAAAAAATAAACAAAATAGATAAACCCCTAGCCAGACTCATTAAGAGAAAAAGAGAATCTACACACATAAACACAATCAGAAATGAGAAAGGAAAAATCACGACGGACCCCACAGAAACACAAAGAATCATAAGAGAATATTATGAGAATCTATATGCTAACAAGCTGGAAAACATAGAAGAAATGGGCAACTTCTTAGAAAAATACAGCCTTCCAAGACTGACCAAGCAAGAAACAGAAAAACTAAACAGACCAATCACCAGTGACGAAATCGAATTGGTAATCAAAAAACTACCCAAGAACAAAACCCCTGGGCCTGATGGATTCACCTCTGAATTCTACCAGACATATAGAGAAGAAATAACACCGATTCTCCTTAAAGTTTTCCAAAAAATAGAAGAGGAGGGAATACTTCCAAACTCATTCTATGAAGCCAGCATCACTCTAATACCAAAACCGGGCAAAGACCTCACCAAAAAAGAAAATTACAGACCAATATCCCTGATGAACGTAGATGCAAAAATACTCAACAAAACATTAGCAAACCGAATTCAAAAATACATCAAGAGGATCATACACCATGATCAAGTGGGATTCATCCCAGGGATGCAAGGATGGTACAACATTCGAAAATCCATCAACATCATCCACCACATCAACAAAAGAAGAACAAAAACCACATGATCATCTCCATAGATGCTGAAAAAGCATTTGACAAAATTCAGCATCCATTCCTGATTAAAACTCTCAACAAAATGGGTATAGACGGCAAGTACCTCAACATCATAAAGGCTATATATGACAAACCCACAGCTAACATCATACTTAACGGCGAGACGCTGAAAGCTTTTCATCTAAGATCGGGAACAAGACAGGGATGCCCACTCTCTCCACTGTTATTCAACATAGTACTGGAGGTCCTAGCCACAGCAATCAGACAAAACAAAGACATACAAGGCATCCAGATTGGTAAAGAAGAAGTCAAATTGTCACTATTTGCAGATGACATGATACTCTACATAAAAAACCCTAAAGATTCCATTCCAAAACTACTAGAACTAATATCTGAATTCAGCAAAGTTGCAGGATACAAAATTAACACACAGAAATCTGTTGCTTTCCTATACACTAATGATGAACTAACAGAAAGAGAAATCAGAAAAACAATTCCATTCACACTTGCATCAAAAAGAATAAAATACCTAGGAATAAACCTAACGAAGGAAGTGAAAGACCTGTACTCTGAAAACTACAAGACACTCCTAAGAGAAATTAAAGAGGACACTAACAAATGGAAATGCATCCCATGCTCTTGGCTAGGAAGAATAAATATTGTCAAAATGGCTATACTACCTAAAGCAATCTACAGATTCAATGCAATCCCTATCAAACTACCAACAGCTTTCTTCAATGAACTGGAACAAATAATTCTAAAATTCATATGGAACCACAAAAGACCCCGAATAGCCAAAGCAATCCTGAGAAGGAGGAATAAAACAGGGGGAATTACACTCCCTGACTTCAAGCTCTACTACAAAGCCACAGTAATCAAGACAGTTTGGTATTGGCACAAAAACAGACTCACAGACCAGTGGAACAGAATAGAAAATCCAAACATTAACCCAAACATATACAGTCAATTAATATTTGATAAAAGT
Source organism: Smutsia gigantea (assembly GCA_032199065.1). Lineage (NCBI taxonomy): Eukaryota > Metazoa > Chordata > Mammalia > Pholidota > Manidae > Smutsia > Smutsia gigantea. The sequence goes on along the minus strand of JAVSCE010002749.1, from coordinate 63,711 downwards.
GCCTTGGAGATACAATGGGGAGATGACAGCCTCTTCAGCAGCTGGTGTTGGAAAAACTGGACAGCTACATGTAAGAGAATGAAACTGGACTACTGTCTAGTCCCATACACAAAGGTAAACTCAAGGTGGATCAAAGACCTGAATGCAAGTCATGAAACCATAAAAATCTTAGAAAAAAACATAGGTAAAAATCTCTTGGACATAAACATGAGCAACTTCTTCATGAACATATCTCCCCGGGCAAGGGAAACAAAGCAAAAATGAACAAGTGGGACTATATCAAGCTGCAAAGCTTCTGTACAGCAAAGGACACCATCAGTAGAACAAAAAGACATCCTACAGTATGGGAGAATATATTCATAAAAATGTATCTGATAAAGGGTTGACATCCAAAATATATAAAGAACTCATGCACCTTAACAAACAGAAAGCAAATAATCCAATTAAGAAATGGGCAGAGAACATGAATAGACACTTCTCCAAAGAAGACATTCAGATGGCCAACAGGCACATGAAAAGATGCTCCACATCGCTAATCATCAGAGAAATGCAGATTAAAACCACAATGAGATATCACCTCACACCAGTGAGGATGGCCAGCATCCAAAACACAAACAACAACAAATGTTGGCGAGGATGTGGAGAAAAGGGAACCCTCCTACACTGCTGGTGGGACTGCAAATTAGTTCAACCATTGTGGAAAGCAGTATGGAGGTTCCTCAAAAAACTCAAAATAGAAATACCATTTGACCCAGGAATTCCACTCCTAGGAATTTACCCTAAGAATGCAGCAGCCCAGTTTGAAAAAGACAGATGCACCCCCATGTTTATTGCAGCACTATTTACAACAGCCAAGAAATGGAAGCAACCTAAGTGTCCATCAGTAGATGAATGGATAAAGAAGAGGTGGTACATATACACAATGGAATATTATTCAGCCATAAGAAGAAAACAAATCCTACCATTTGCACAACATGGATGGAGCTAGAGGGTATTATGCTCAGTGAAATAAGCCAAGCCGAAAAAGACAAGTATCAAATGATTTCACTCATATGTGGAGTATAAGAACAAAGAAAAAAACTGAAGGAACAAAACAGCAGCAGACTCACAGAACCCAAGAATGGACTAATAGTTACCAAAGGGAAAGGGACTGGGGAAAATGGGCGGGAAGGGAGGGATAAGAGGGAAAAAGGGGCATTACGATTAGCAGATGTAATGTTGGGGGGGCATGGGGAGGGCAGTACAACTCAGAGAAGACAAGTAGTGATTCTATAGCATCTCACTACACTGATGGACAGTGACTGTAATGGGGTTGGTGGGGGGGACCTGATGAAGGGGTAGTTTAATAATCGTAATATTGCACATGTAATTGTAAATTAATGATAATAAAATAAATTATAAAAAAAAAGAAAAAAAATATTCCATTTCTCACTGGGCAACATCATTAGTTATCTGGGAAAAGCAAATTAAAACCACAAGGAGACACCACTATACATGGACCAGAGGAGCTAAAATTAAAGATGGACAGACAGACAGTGCCAAGCAGTGCTGAGGATCTGGAGCAAGAGTGAACTCTCATGATGATGGTGTATATGGACATCGAAATAAGCACATCGAAAATCTAGGTGACTCTAGCTCTATTAAAACTAAACATACATACACCCTATAACCCAGCGAACTGCTCCTGGGCATACACCTGACGAAACTGCAAGCCTATGTCCACCAAACACCTGTACAAGAATGCTTACAGTTATTCATAACAGCCAAAACCCGGAAACAGTCCAAATGTTCATCTCAGGCAGAATGGACACACTGAGGTATCTTCACACAGTGGAGTACTGCCCAGCAGTGATAAGGGACAAGTGAATGTCACACCCAGTAACATGCACAACTCTCAGAACGCTGAGTGGCAGAAAAGACACACACTGATTTTAGACTTGGGACCTCCAGAACTAAAAGCCCAGCAAGGACACAGAAGAGTAACTGTATTTATTTCTTCTGCAAGAAAGTCAATAAGAGGTGAAACTAATCTATGATGACAGAAGTCAAAATTAGAGTTATTTTTGTGTAGAGTTATCGAGGGATGCCAGAAATTATCCATATCCAGGTCTGGGTGATGGTGGCAAGATGAATGAGTATAAAAATTCATCAAGCTGCACACTTAACATTTGTGGTCATTACTGCATGTAAGTTATAGTCCCATTTAAAAGACTCAAAATATCATCTCTACGAGCAAAAATAAGATACCTAGAAATAAATCTAGTAAAACACTTGTAAGGCCTTCATAGAGAAAATTAGAAAGTTATTTAAAGACAATAAAGACAAATAAATGGAGAGACAATATTCATAGATAGGAAAACCATCATAAAAATGTCAGTGTTCCCCAAACCGATCTATAGTTTCAACAGGCAGTCCCTAACAGACTACTTTGAGGACCTTGACAAGCTGACTCTAAAATTTATACGGAAGATCAAGGACAGAAAATATCCAAAAAGCTCCTGATGGATAATCTAGAGAGGAGACTTGCCCTTCCAGATTTCAAAATTTACCCTCAGAGGAAACAGAAAGTTAGAAGCAACTGTTTCTGCCTCAAGAAGCCCAGAATTTGGAACAACTGACCTGAGATTAGGAGATGACCTAGTTTCTGAAGAAGAAAAACAATCCACACCCATGGTTCCCAAACTCTGCTGCACATACAAATCACTGAGAACACTTTAAAAAGCTCTGATGCCCAGGCCACCCCCCGTCGAGGGGCAGGAGCCGGGCGGTTGCGGAGGTGATTCTAATGCACAGCGAAGTCTACCGCTCCCTGGGCTGCAGGCACACCACAGGTGCCTGTGAGGAACACAAGCAATTTCCTCCTTCTGGAATACAAACTAAATGGGGGAGACGGAGGGCAAAGAGGCCAGATAGGCAGTCAGGACAAGCCCACGAAACCACTCTGCAGGCTTTGTCCACAGGGCCACAGAAAGCCCTGGGAAGCTGCACAACAGGGGGAGGAAAGGATCAGGTTTCGCTTTAGAAAGATGGCTGTGACCATGAAGACGGAGAGAGGGGCAGAATGGGACACGAGAGGGCTACCAAATGGTCCCGATGAGACACGGTCTCGCTTGAATCAGAGTGGTGATGATGGATGCAGAGGGAAGGGCTGGAAATACTTAGAAAACAAGGTTGACAAGCCTTAGTGCGTGACCCACAGTGTGCGTGATCCAGCCTGCAGCAATCCACAGAAATCATCCTCTTCTCTTGGGGAAAAAAGAAAGATTCTCAAATCCCCTCTCCTGAACACCTCTAATTGGTTTCCGGCTGAATCACTGCCAGCTTGGGTGGAAAGGCGCTAATGAGGACAGTGAGATCCACGGTCCAGAAACCTTCAGCTCTGGAGGCTCACCTGTTGCTAATGGATGACAAACACCTGGAGTTTCATCTCATCTTGGGGCTTTAGGAAGTTATTTTCCGGCATGAATTTAAATCAAAGAACTGAGTCAACCTTCCCACCCACAGAGCCCACAGAGGCCCAGGGATAAGCACACCCCCACAGGTTAGGAGGCAGGTGTCTGGGGCAGGGACTCAGCCTCAGGCGCCATGAAGCCTCCTCTCTCCCTCCAAGCGCCCCAGGGAAGGGAAGCCGGTTGACCTTTCCCCCGGCGGAGCCATCGTGCTGTAAGATTACTGTCTGTGAGTCAGACGGCTGGTGGTGACAGAGGCTAAACACAATGATGGACGGGCTGTCCAGTGCACCGTTAACCTTTTCCTTCAGAACTCAAGCAGATAACCCACCTAACACAAAACAAAAGCCGTGTATAATCTGACAAATGGCCCACACTATTTGAAAGTCTGAATTAAAATATAGGATGTGGACTTGTGATTTCAGGTGAGAAAAGCACTGCTCCCACCCTTAGGAAAAAAGCTGGATAAACCAAAAATTACCCTTTCCTGATCAGAGAACTGAAGACACCAGATTAACTGGCCTGCAATCTGCTGACAGTTGCAGGGAGAAGTGGGACTCCCAGGCTCAGCCTTTAGGGGCCTCTGCCAGACACCCTAAGAGTCAGTAAAAAGGGTCAGCTGGAAACTGTTAATGAATTGCTAAAGGCCTAGTAAGGTCTCTGGGAGCATAAAGCTCCTGGGCGCTGCAGCCTTTCCCACCAGGAGCTCACTGGGAAGATACAGAAGAACCCTGGGAACACCTGTCATTGGCATTGGCTTGGGGGGAACCGCAGCCGTGGCACCAGACCCACCGCACCTCTCTCCTTATGGGATCAGAGCCTCAGTCTGGCGAGGGGAAGAGCCACAGAGACTGCGTGGAGCACAGATGGCCGCCCCAGCAGCCGAGCCACGCCCACATTCATCTGCCTCATCTCCCTCCAGAGCTGAGAGCCTTCCAGGGAGAGCATGTAGTCAGACCAGGAGTGCAGAGACGATGTCTGGCCTGGGTGGGGTTCGGGAGACGGTCACTGCGGCCATCTGAGTAAGCGAGGAAGCAGGTGAGAAGAAAGTGGAAGAGGATCTTGGATGGAGCCCTAAGGAATTTCCACTTGTAAAGGTAAAGAGGAAAGGAAGAATCAGCAAATGAAATTGACAGAGAGCTGCCCACGCAGAGGGGAAAGAACTCCTGTCCTTGTCCTGCCCTTAAGGTGCACAGACTGAGGAAGACGGGATGTTCAGACACAGGGCAGTAGTGGGGAGCAGGTGCCAGCAGAGGGGCCATGGAGCCTCGCCAGGGGCCAGAGAAAAGGCCCCATGAGAGGCGCAGGCAGACCGCCTGTCAGCACCATAGCTGCGAGACAGCTGAGAGACTCTGTCAGTGATGGGGAGCATCGACAAACATTTCTTCTCTTTCCATCCCCTGTTCTCTCTAACCTCAGGGAAAAACCCAACTTTCAATAAAATCCCTGGCCTTCTTAAAATCACGTATGTTCGTGAAAGCCTCAGGCATCTAGGAATTGTAAAGAAAAAAATATTATGGCATTGAGATGCCAACCACCTTTGATTTCTGAGTAATTCAGGATGAGTCACCATTCTTTAAAAAATAAGAGCAAGATTTCCAAAATTTAGTATTTCTTTTCAAGGAGAGCCAGAGACTAGGACAAAGACACAGAGTAGGACCTCAATTTCAGAGCACGTTAATGGGGAAGGGGAATGCATAGTGACAGCTCTCAGGTACAATTCCTGGCCACAGTAAGTTGAAGCACCTGTTATCATTAAATTATGAAGAAGCAAAATATGATGAAATGCCAAATGTAAATAGAGGTTTTTTTTAACGTCAAGTCTCCAACTCTGGACAAAGTGGTGAACTGACTCCAATTTCCAGAGGCAAAGTTTGTCTTTAGCTTAATAAATATGAGACATTTCAGGCAAGAAATGCATTTTCCAGAGGAAACAGAATAATTCCAATAGGAAGGTGCTCATCAAACTGCTTGACCGGCTACTAAATCTGTGCTGCAAACTCAGGAAGGCCTCCAGTGACAGCCCGCAGGGAAGACCTGGGAAGGTGCCTCGGGGGCAGAGACCCAGGCCCAGCCTTCTGAGCCTCCCCCCTGCACAGGGCTCTCCTCTCCAGCCCACTTGGCCCTCTCTTGCTTCAGATCTGTGTTCCTCCCCCGGGAGCCATTACACCTGTCACCTGCCACACCCAGGTGAATCTCAGCTTGCCCACTCACCTCGAACCTGTCTCCATCACATCACCCTTCCTCTGAAAACTTTCAGTGGCTTTCCAGAATCTTCCAAAAACATCAAGTTCCATGATTCCCCGGAGCTTCAGGCCTTCCACAGTCACCCAAATCTACCATTCCTACCTCAATCCTCTCTTTCTCCTGAATCTTCAATCCCGCTACCTCCATCCCTACCTGCTGGTCATGCTTGTTCAAGAGCCCTGCATCCAGAAACCAGTACGTGACCGTCCCAGCCCAGACAGCACTCCCTTCCCTGAGCTCAGGGTCAGGAATGCTGTGTGGCTTCATGACATCCTCCCATCAAATACATCATGTCACCTCCTCTGAGCTGGGCCCTGTGCTGGCACGGGAGCTAGAGGAAGTGAGGTGAAGTTGCAGAAGAAAGCCTAAGGGGTCAGGGTTACACGCAGGTCAGGAGAGGGCTTACAAGAGGAAGGGACTAAAGCTGGGGGTGGCGGGCAAAGGATGGACATCCCGGGTGGAGAAAACAGCAGGCAGGCTTAAGGCATACAACTGGGAAGCAACATCGCATACTCAACACATTTCAGAATGTCTGAAGCATGAGACGTAAGCATCCAGCAGCGAGAATGGAGAGAGGTGGCTGAGAGGGAGGCTGGGCCGCACATATGCAGGGCCTTACATGCTGACGTGAGAAGCACATTGGGTTTTGAGAAAAGTCAAAAATACAATAGAAGATGGATTTGAGAAGGTAAGACCAGTGACGGGAGAAGAGTTAATAGGCTCTCAGAACAGCTCAAATAAAGATGGTTGGCATGCATACTAAGCCAAAGGAAGCTGGAATGTAGGGCCGTTGAAGAGAAAGAGCACATGGGACTTAGTAATGAGCTTAGCGAGAAGAAGAGAGCGGTCCAGAATGACCCCCAGCCCTCTCAGCTGCGCTTGTCGTGGGTGGAGGTGGCTTCCGTTAGCAGAGGCAGCAAGGAGAGGAGCAGGTTTGGAGTGAGCTGCAGGGTATCAGAGCTCACAAGGTCGGATATGAGGTGCTCTGAGGACTGCCAGCTGCAAACATCAGGGAGCCCGCTCAAAGTACAGGAGTGGCAGTCCGACCAGAAAGGGTGACTTCCAGGTCCTCCGCACTGTGCTGCAATTTTAGGTTACAGGGCTGTTAAAACCATTTAAGACAAATACTATATGAAAAAGGGTGGAGGACACACCATCAGGAATATCACGAGTTGGAAAGCAGACCACAGGAGCCGGAGCCGGTGAGGAGAACAATGAGGGGAAGGCGCGAGCAGTAACGGGAGAGCAGCGTCCTTCCCCCGGGAAGACTGGCGAGAGGGCCCTGAACTGGGGAGGGGCCTGGCCTCAGGAGGCTGAGAAGGACAGGGATGAGGAAGGAAAGGGAAGAGGAAGCGGCAGTACAGAGAAATCCATGTCGAGGGGAGGATTTGTTTTGTCTAGATCTTAAGATTGAACATATTTGCTGAGGGACTGGTACAAAGCTGCTCTAACCTCAGTGTGCGTAAGGATCCCTAGGGGACCCTGTCAGAAACACACATCTTGGCCTGTGTCCACTGAGATGGACTTGGAAGAGCTGGCATTGTAGCAAGCTCCTCGAGAGCAGATTGTCTATGGACCAAGATTTAGATAACCAGTGGCTAAGCGTAAAGGTCCAAGGAGAGAAAGTACTTGATACAAACTTAAGTCAAAGTATTAGCCTCCAATGAGAGAAAAGACACCCTCTTCCAGGATCAGAAAGACAGAAATGAAACGGATCCCAGGTAAGAGGAGGAGGCTAACAAAGCTCCTCCCTAATGGCCTCTCTGAAGAGTTATCTGCTGAGAGGAAGACGTGCAAGAGTGGGGAGTAGGACGTGAGAAGGACGTGCACAGACGAGGGACAGAGCCTGCACGGCCGGGCCAGTCTGTGGATCTGGGGTCTCCAAGGTGGCGGAGGTCTAGGGCGCAGACACGCAGGCTTCCCACAGCCCTCACATTCCCGAGAGGGAGTGAACCTGCCAGCAAAGTCAACATTCCTTTTGAACATACCAAAGCAGCAGGCAATTTAAAGAGTAGGGTTTACCACCACCACTCTCTCCTGCTCTCCACCTTGCCAAGGGTGGTGGGACACCTCCCAGGTGCTAATATCACACACCCATTAAAAAAAATTCAGTCCCCATTTGTCCACAGAACCGTATTCAGCTCCCAGCAAACCAGAATTCACCTCTATGACAGCCACCAAGATGCATCCAGAAACACCATCCTGCTTGTTCCCTGAGGACAGTGAGACAAACTCCCGCGGGAGCAGGGCCCCTGAGGCTATTGCGGGAGGCCTCAAACCACTTCACCCTTCTGGGACGCAGGGTTCCGTTCTGCAAAGCCAAGTGACCACATGACCGTGACAGTCTCATTTACTCTGTGATCCTAGGGGTCGCGGTTCCCACACTCGAATGGAAATGCCAGACTCACCACATCCAAAAGAAACTGTCGGCAGGGAAGGCTGAGATGTCCCTTAAAAATCTGAGCTGAAGAAAAAGTGTACAGAAAGAGAAAACTAAATCAAATAATTAAATTGATTTAATTAAGTAAAATTAAATTTAAAAAGGACCCCAAAAGCAGCTGATGCTTGCATTCACTGTCAAGTCGCAGCAGCCCCCAGGGGCAGTTTCCTTCTGAAACATCAATTGCAATAAAATCAAAACACTAACTGACCGATCACCGTGCTCGACACGTCCCCCAAAGGCACATGGAGAGAGCAGCCTGCCTTGAGCGCCACAGTTAACACCCTAATGAAATACTTCTTGGGTAAAAATACTTTTTTAATCTGATCAGATGAGAAAGCTGTCATGCAAAAGTACTATTAGGAAAATGTTTGATTTTTTTGTTCTTTTAGAAACATTTTGTTGTAAAATATAACATTGATTGGCAAAACTGTATAAAATAAATGTATACTGCTTAATGAATTATTGTTGAAACCACCATAAAGGTCAAGAGATAAGATTCTGAGAGCTGCCTAGACGCCCTTGACGTGCCCCATCCCAGCCATCTCCCTGCCACCCAGAGTAACCACTGTCCTAGCTGCATGGTGGGCATTCTCTTGCTTTTATCATTTTACTACCTAGGCACGTAGCTGTGAACACTCTAGTTGTACAGTTTGTTTTCAAATACATCATTACATCTCTCCTGTGCGGTAAAATAGACCCAGGGTGAAATTTACCTTTTGCCCCAGGTTTAAGTGTCCAGGTCCGCAGCACTCAGGGCGTTCGTGCTGTTGTGCAGCAGCTCCAGGACTTCACCCCTTTCATCCCCCTTGGAATTTACTTGAAGAAACCAGGTTGTTTCACTGTAGTTTACCAGAGTCTGGGCTGGTGGACCCCTAACAAGTGTCTGTCATTTGAACTCCTGAACACCGGCAGCAAGGCCTGGAGCACTGACCAGGCTCAGGAGTGATCGCAGGTGGGGTGTGTCCTCCCGTCAGGAGGCACATCACACCCCCTCACCTCGCGCTGTTCTGCGGATGCTCATGGCCTTGACCCACTCATCTAGCAGGGCTGCAAAATGAGGCACTCTAGTTCTATCATCGCTTTCCAGCTGTTACGTGAGGTACACTTCTGTAAAGAGAAACTCCTCTCATCAACTCTTATTTGACAAACCTGTGCAGAAAGGCCGACTAAATCCTCTTTACTTGGCATTTCCCAAAGATGGGCAGTCCTTCCCCGGAGCACAAGAACTCAGGATGGAGACACAGCTGTCATCCGTGGAGGCTCGAATGGCCGCCGGCAGCCCCCTCAGGCTGGGCCTCCCAACACAGCCTGCCTGCATCCCGGCAGCTTCCCTGCTACCGCCTCCACAGGAGGTTCCAGACTCCTCTGACCACACCGCCAGCTCCACACCTGGGACTGGCTGCCTCTCCAAGAAGCCCCGGATTCTCTGGGTGGGAAAGAGGTCTGAAGCCCATGAGGCGGGCGTTAGGAGTGCTCGCTGCTGCTGGGCTGGTCAGTTTCCAGGCCAAGGTAGTACAGGGTGGGTAGGCAGGTAGATTTTTAAATACCTCATAATGTTTTACTGATATTTTTTATTCAGATTCTAAATGACAGGGTTTTTACTTCATCTCTATTATCTTACATCAATTACCTCCTTTCTTCCATATGAAAATCCTAGTTCGAGACCAGATTCAGATGGCAGACTTAGGTTATCACAAATTTAATCATTTACTTGATACCACATTACTGCACAGTTTCAGAATACCAATACCCATACCAACATTCTATCAAATTATTGAAAACAGTTTAAAATTACTTTTGTGGGCAGTCACATCATCATAATGGCAGAAAAAGGCTTTTCTACTGTCTTCCCGCAAAGAACACCAATCTAGACAACCACCCACAAGTGAGAAAGCCTTTGCGGAAGTCCAGGGCGCTCATGGAGAGGCTGCAGAACACAGGGGATGCAGAAAAACCCAGGAGTGGATGGACAACGGAAAAGGGTAAAAGGCATGGTCTGACCTCACCCACGTCACCCCGCAAGCAAGGTGACATGGCTCAATGTCAAGGGCAGCCCCTCAGCCCCCAATTTCTCCCTCAGGGAAAGTGATAAGCGTGTGAGAGAGTGCCATGCTCCCTCAGATGTGCAGGACCACCCCCAAAGAAGTCCTTTTCTCACCCAGTCAGAATATTGAGGTCACAAAAATATCCTGAAGGTCTTATTTCTAAATCCAGAACATGATTCAGGATCGCACATAGCATTTTATTGTGATACATATCTTCAATCTCCTTTAATCTGGAACACTCCTCCACCTATTTTTACAAAAGGGGAATCATTTTATAAAACCACCCACTTTAGAATTGCTGGGAAGATTAAATAGAAATAAAGCAAACAAACTGGCCAGTCCAGACCTTATATGCAGTATCTGACAATGCTCAATAAACACTAATTCTCTGCCACCTGTCTACAGCCCACACCGAGGCCACTATGCTGGCTCACATGACAGCTGTATTTACTGCTGTGTATTTTTTTAAATGGCACCTCATTTCAGTAACCATAGTTAATGTGAATCCATGCCTGAAAAACAAATTTCCTCCCAAGTGGTCCCCAGGTGGAGGCTTCTAAAACTGTCAGACTGGGAGCCGCGTGTGGCCATCCGCCTATTCTAACAGGCCCCAAAGGAGCCTCTGGGCTTACAGCTCCTGGTTCCTCAGCCTGAACCACACATAACAATGCATCATCCACCAGCCAAGCTCCGTAAGGGCCCTCTGTGGGCCCTGGTGCCCACCTTTTCCCTTTATAATCTCACCTTGATTAGGTCATAAAGAGTCTGTGTCTCAAATTCTATAATTTGATATGTCAACACCAGCCAGAGCTTCTATTAACCATTATCAATAAACAGAGCATCTAATTAATAATAACCATGTTCTAGTTCACACATGTACTATACCTAACCGAGCTGCCTTACACATACAAACCGCTTGGTTATCATAATTCTAACTCTCTTTGATTTGCTCCTACCTTAAAGAGAGAAGAAGGTATTCCCAGGCTACAAATCCCAAACTGCAATTTTGCATTTAGCTTAGAAGGGGAGAGACTGCTCCAGAGCTCTGTAACAAAGTATGTCCACGTGGAACCCAGAAACCCGAACGGTCACCAAAGGAGAAAGCTGAGGCTGTGCCCTGCAGGCCCTCCACTCCTTCTCTCAGGAGTCACCTGCCACAGAGGGTCAGCAGCAGTTGACCACCTTTCCTCCACTTCTCACATCCAGAGAGTCTCAGCCGGAAGCCCACTTGCCACCCCTGGGACAATGTGGATTGAACATTCCTTGGACAGGCACCAGGCACCATTTATTCTTCCAAACTCCCTTCTTGGGAAAAAGAAAAGTCAGAATCTCTCTCTGTAACCCTCTACCTATTTACAGAAAACTGTAGTCCAGTGGTATAAAGCAGTTTCCAAATAGGAATAAACATCCATTTCATCTGATATTTTGCAAACCCTGGTATAATGTTAAACCCACTTAATATTTTCAGTTTCTAATGTGTCCAGCAGTAAACTTGTTTTCCCACCTTTGTTAGTGTTTTAAAAGTTCATTAAATTTTAGAATATTATTCAAGGGGCCTCATGATGGTTATTTAAATATTATGGAGGGTACAGGAGAGCAAAGCTAATGTTATGGTCTGAATTTGTCTCTCCCCTAAAGTTCCCAGGTGAAGCCCTAACCCCCCAGGTGGCAGTACCAGGAGAAGGCGCCTGTGGGAGGTACGTGTTCAGGGAGGTCACAAGGGTGGAGCCCCGCCCAGAAGGGAGGGAGGGGAAGAGATGCTCAGGCACTCGTCCACTCTGCAGGCAGGCAGCTGCTCTGGCCCCATCACGGTCTGGATGTCATCAATACACGACGAACTTAGACAGATGGGGCCCTCGTCCCCACGAACCTTATCACCTAAAGAAGGGAGGCAGACAGACAGGAAAAATCCAAACAGACACTTCCAGGGAATGAGTGCAGCACATGGCACAGGTGGCACCACGAGAGCGGCAGGAGGGCGCTGACTTAGCGGACGTGTCGGGTGGCCTCCCCGGGGGAGGCATCTGAGTGGAGATCTGGGGCACCGTGCAGGAGTCCTGCAGAACTGTGGGGGAAAAGCAACCCAAAGTAGAGAGGTGTAAGTACAAAGGCCTCAGGCCAGAGGGGCTTGGCACACTCCTGAGACGAGGTGGCAGGTGGCTAGGGACACCGCGGAGAGGGGTGAGCAAAGACCATCCCCTGTCCCAGGAAAACCACACCCAGAGCTGACCTTAGGCTCTCAAGTTCCCGTGATGGCCCCACTTTCTAAGCACGCAGGTGTGGCTGGAGAGACACCTGGGAAATGGCCCCGTCACCAGAGAGACAGGCATCTACTCTCTGGAGGCAAAACCCACTTCACAACTGATGGTCAGGCTCTGAGTCCGCTGGCTCCCGGCAAGGCTTGTGGGGCCCACATTTCTTCTTCATCAAAGAAACTTCCTGGGGAACCCATTCACACCCCACCTGGGAGCTGGGAGAGGACCCCGCTTGGGAGAGTGAGCTGCATGTCATCGTGCCCTGAGTCTCAGGTTGTCTGATCACCTGTTTATTTCTCTGGCCAACCTTCTGGGCGACAATGGCCAAAGAATGGTTCCATGGACAGACTCTGGAGTCAGGCCTCCCAGCTCTGCCATTTCCTAGCTGTGTGACCTTGGGAAAAATCATTCCACCTCTCTGTGCCTTAATGTCCTCATTTATAAAAGGGAGATATTAATAGGAGCCACTTCATGGGGCTGCTGTGAGGGTTAAGTGAGTTGATTTGTGTAAACCTCCTAAACGTTGGCTACTGTTACTATTGGTCTCCCGGGGACAGACCACACTCCTCCGTCTCTGCTTTCCAGGAGCCTAGTCAGCACCTGTTCCACAGTAAGAGAGTTACATGTTATCTGAGAGCAGCAGCGGACGTGATGACCAACCCCTAACCACCTTACAGGTGAAGGGCAAGCCCTCCCGGCAACCCCAGGAAGGATGGGCACAATTATCATTCTGTAAGTCAGGGGAGGAAGGCCGGAGAGGTCCCAGTCACTCACCCAAAGACACATCACATTCTAGTAACAGGATCCACTGTCTTCAATAATATTCTTCGACTGAATGTTTGTGTCCCTCTAAATTCATATGTGGAAGCCCTAACCCCAAGTGTGACTACATTTGGAGAAGAGAGACTGTGAGTGGTGATACAAGTTAAATGGGGTCACAAGGGCAAAGCCCGGATCCCACAGGGCTGGTGTCCGTACACAAAGAGGACGACACCGGAGCTACCCCCCCTGCCACAGGAGGGCACAGCTAGAAGGCGGCCATCAACAAGGCAGGACGACACCTGAGCTCCCTCCCCACCACGGGAGGGCACAGCCAGAAGGCAGCCGTGGACAAGGCAGGATGACACCGGAGCTCCCCCTCTGCCACGGGAGGGCACAGGTAGAAGGCGGCCGTCGACAAGGCAGGAAGAGGCTCTCACCAGAACCCAAAGGTGCCAGCACCTGACCACAGATGTTCAGCTTCCATAACTGTGAGAAATGAATTCCCACCGCATGGCCGTGCTGTCTGGGGTGTGTGTCAATGCAGCCTGAGCTCCCTCGTCCACCCGGCAACGCCTCCAGATGAATGCATAAATGCATCCTTTGTGATTTGACATAATTAATCTATGACATTTTAGCCCTACGAGTTAGCCCTAATGTTACAAGTAGAAATTCCCATTTTTCTCCAGACTCCATCTCCTTAGAGAAATCACCAGGCTTGGAAGGAAAATTTTATCATCATAGCTGATTAGATCACAGCAGTTTTACCTGAATAAATGTGGTAATTCCTACATTCCACCAATTTAGGATGACCTCCTGGCAAGTGAGCACAACATAAAAAAGTGTGAATTAAGAAATTATTTAACTGAAAAGCCCTCTATTACTCTCAGACGTGTACAGTAACTCATGGGCTCACGAAGTGCCTAGGAGACGTCTCCAGCCACTTGAGTTTGTGAACAACAAGTGGGGTACAAGGAGAGCGCGGCAGGCGCGAGGGGCAGCCATCGCTACGGTGCGTGGGCACCAGCTGTGTTCACCAAGGCTGGGAGGGAGCTCACCGTCACTGACGTCCTGGAGGAGGCTCTCCTGGCAGGAGAAATCCAGCTTCGCTCTGATGTTCACGGTGAAGGTGGCGACCTTTCCAGGCTGCAGAGGAAACTGGGCAAGGGTTTCTTCTAGCTTCCAGCTCAAGAAGTCGCCATACAATTTTTCTGCAACAATCATAACAGTGATGGTGATGTAACGGAGGCAATATGAGACCTGCCCATCCCCCAGTAGGCGAATGCATTCTCAAAGGCCAAGCAGGCCATTGAAATGTGATAGGCCAAAGAACCAAGAAAATTCCAGAATCATGGTGCTGCGAGGCAATCCCGTGTACAGGCAAGTGTGCGGAGGGGCACAGTGCCACGCATGACGCCACATTATCTCACCTCCTTTGACAGAATCAACGCACTCCTCGCTCTTATAGATGGAACCAGAGCTAAATTACACATCTGTGGAGCAGTTCCCACATTCTATCACCTTAAACAGAGACACAGACCCACGTTAAGGGAGAACCATCTTTCTGAGGAAAGACGTCTCCCAGGAACGGGATGGGGATGGGGTGCAGAGCGAGCTGTCGTGCCTCAGAAGGGCTTGCGGAGGGCCTTCCCCAGCTCCCTGCATGTCCACCTTTCTTCAAACATCTTGCATTTTAGAGTCCAGTGGCCTTGGGTCCCTCCCTGATGAACTGGAGCAAGGCGGAGGGTAAGGACCCCTTAAGCCGAGGTTTCCTGCTGTACAGCGATGTGGGGGTGCATTCCTGAACCAAAGTTGGGTCTGTAAAGCCCTGTAAAAACTAAAGGCAAAAGTACTGAGGGGAAGACGGGAAGGAGACGGGGGCCACCACTTGTGCCTTGGGCAAGCAGCTGTGTCACCTACCGGGCACCCGCTCCTGCCAGACGAGCCCTCTCCGCTGGAGACCAGCTGCGGCATCAGGTCTAAAACCACAGCCCGGCTGGAAGAGCTGCCTCGACACCTGCTGACACCAGGGGGACCGGGATGGCCTCATCACAAGCCCCCCAGCTCCCCCGCACCCATGGGTAGGGTCCCCTCCTCCTCACAGGGACTGGGCACAGCTCCCACCTGTCCCTGAGTGGCGGGTTTAAGTTCCCTGCCAGCCTGCAGTATTCAAACAAGCCAGCCACATCCTCCTGGGGGAACCGGGGCCCACCCTCCTCTTGGCCCCACGGAGCCTGCCTCCCCCAGCCTCTGGTGTCACTCTGCTCCTGCAGGTGACCCATATACGGCCCTGCATGTCATGTGGTGTTCACGTCCCCAGGGCTGGGTGTGTGACTAGGAAATTGCCGATCTCTGTCCAATACTAGGAGTCATGGGCTTGGCCACCCTCATAACCCAAGGGTGGGACTCCCTTCACCAAGGAGGTTAAGAGGCATTTCATTAAAACATGCCCTTCCCTTCCACCAAGAAGGCCCTGCTGTGACCCTTGGCTCCTGCAAGTATCCCCCTTCTGGTGTCCCTTTTGTCCTAGGGACAGAGTAGCTTGGTCCCAGCTCTGCGTTAACATACCACCTCCCTTTTTATGAACCAACTCTCGGTGCTAAATTTCCTGTTCGATAAGGCAGCCAAGGTTCAGAAGGATTAAGTAATTTGTCCCTGGTTAAAAACTAGGGAAAAGATCTAGATCCACATAATTCTAGAGCCATTCGCCCACTTCCTGCATGAAGGCACCTCAAGGGAGAGTCACACAGGGAGGTCCTGCTCTTAGGGCCCAGAAGTCAACCTCACCAGAACTCAGGGGAAGATGGGGAGCTTGACCAAGGCCCACTTTGAAGACAGGTCTGTGGAGTGTGCTAATCACAAGAACACGAGGCCAGACGGTGCTGTGAAGGTGAAGTGAGCTCCTGCCTTCCTGCACGCTGTCATGCCTTCAGGAGCGCTGTCACTGCACATCCCTCCCGGATGGGCCAGCTCCAGCTGGAACATGCCTTAGATACCACACTTCCTCCCAGGGCAGCCCTAAAGGGGGTGCTAACAAACAGGAACAGATCAGGACGCTGTCCTTGCGAGGCGTTTAGGAACCTCACACCACATTCACTTACTTACTTAGCTATTCACTGGACACTTTCCACATTCACATCACTGCACTAACCCCCACGTGGCCTGGTGCGGAGGAGGTTATTCCCCACTGGAAGCCAGGGAGGTGGGCGTTCATGATGGAGGTCACTCAGCTGGTAAGTAGACAACCTGGCATAGAATAGGTGCCTGATAAATATCAGCTGCACTGTAGCACCGCTGCTTCCACTCGTTTGCAAGTGTTCAGATGTTTGGTGAATTCATATGAGCATGTTATTTCAGAATGATCAAGAAAAAGATGGGCAGCTGGGAGAAGTATGCTTGAATTGTTGAGGGTGCTGGTGGGTGGAAAGTGAACCTCTGATGACAAGCTGAGGGCTGCAGCACCTGGGCTCCTGGCACCAGAGATACAACGACCCTTGACTGGAGGGCGGGCAGACTCCTGGGAGAAGGCTATTCAGACATGACTTCAAAGAGGAGAGTCAGGCAGGTTAGAAGAAGGGTGGGAACGCGTGGGTTGGCCCTGCACTTGTCGCGAGTGGGTCTGCACCCTCCCTGGTGTGGTGTCCTTGGCGTAACACCGGAACACCTCCCATGCACGCTGGGCTCACTTCTTCCTCCTACACCATAATCTGCAGAACACGCAGATTCTGGGTGTCTGATTATTTTGTTAGGACTGGCAATAGCCTCATCTAGGAAACACAGATGCTGTTTTCCAAGTCAACCTGACCTCTGCCCTGAACTGCAGCCCTGAGAGCCCACCCAGCTGCTGGTCATCTTCTCTGGGTGGTCTGCCAGCGCCGACTCCAAAACGGAAGCTGTTGCCCTCCCTCTCAAACCATTAATAGTACCAAAATCCTCTCCACGACCCCATAACTCACATTCTATAAACATGTGTTAACCAGTAATACATTCTCTGCCCATTTTTTCAATCCAGGAAATTCGGCAGGAAGGGGCTTTGAGGTGCCAGGCTCTGGGGAGCCAGGACAGAGCACAGCGGGTGCTGCCTGCTGGAAGTCCAGGTCCACCAGCCCAGGAGCACTGAGGCCACACTCGCTTCTGCACATGGCCTGTCCATCTACTACACCGGTGCCGGCCAGCCCTATGAATGGTCAGCTCCAGCTAAGCTGCCAAGCCTGTCACAGCCTCCCCACCTGAAGAGTCCATGAGGCCATTTCTGAAGCACAGGGACCCACAGTCCCCACGCACCCCCATCAGTGCATGGACAGCACTCACATGCCCGGGGAAGGGCAGCCCGGCCTCGGCCTCCAGGCCCCAAGGCCAGTGAGCACGTGTTGTTCCTTCTGCCCAGACTGCCTGGCCAATTTACTTGCACAATGGATCCCAATTTAACCTTCCCAGCCCAGGGCCCAGGCTTCTTTCCTCCCATCCCATCCCACACCGCTCCCATGGGCACACATCTGTTAGCGCATCACCCCTGTGTTAAGCAGTTCACTCTACACCAATCAGTCAACAAATGGAAGGTAGAGACTAGACCCCACCTTCGAAGCTTACACCCCTGAGAGGCAGGTCGCTGTACTGGCTAAGAATACCAGGTTTAGGACTAACTGCCTGGGTTCAAACCCTGGCTCTAGCTGGGTATCCGTAGGTAAGTTTCCAAACTTGCATGTGCCTCAGTTTACTCATCGATAAAATGTACTGTCACAAAGGCTAAATGAGGTGATGAAAGTAAAGTACACGGACCAGGCCTGGCTTGAGTAAGCCTCTAACCAGTGTAAGGCTCTCCTCCCACCCCTCACCCGAGCTCCCCATCCCAACTGGACGACTGCGGCACCCCTCCGCCAGGGCGCGTGAGGAGTGAGGAATTCACAGGGAATCCAGCCCCATGCTTGACATCTGCTGAGCGCACAGCGGTGCTGGCTGCCATCAACGTCACCCCCCCCCCACTCAATGGCAAACAGCGCCCCACACTCAGGGGCACTCAGTAAGTGCACAGTGCAGAACAAACAAATGTATTCCAACACATCATTGCAGTTTTGGAATTAGCCCAGGTGAGAAAAGCAGATTACCAAAATGAACACATGATATAATTTCAACTGCATAAAAATACAAAGAAAAAAGGAAGAAAACTTATGATAAGCTAAGATCAGTTGTCTGAGTAGTGTGACCACAGGTCATTTCAAATGGTTTTTACTTACTACAGTGAACATATATTACATTTTCATACACACACACACAGATACTAATGACGCACTCTTGGGTCTAAGTTCTCGCTTCCAGTGTAATACGGAGAGGTGCCTGAGAACCGGCCTGCAGCTCCATATGCAGGACTGAGTGTGCTAAGGACCATGGCCCACTTGAGAGTGAGGTGGGGTCTGAGGCAGTGCAGCTGCTTTTCATGATGCCCTACACCAGGGCCAGGCAATAGTGTGAATTCATGACTGGACGGCAGTCACCTGGAGCACGTGTGTCACTGAGTCCCCAGACTCAACCCTTCCACCTGGAAAAACTTCTGATGCATGGATTAATTGCTGCAGCCATGCAAACTGGCAGGTGGTCAAATACCTAAAAAGAAGTTAACCAAGCTTAGGAAAAGCTGGTCCAAACTAATCCCATGAGCTCTGACTCTCCTGTCCACTCCCTAACTTGGCAAGGCAGAGTCACTCTGGAGGGCAGATGGCAGGACCAGAAAACATGACAGGCTCCTCTCCCAGAGCCTATTTTTTTTTAAACCAGTAATTGGTATAACCATCCATTAAGCACCACTTTTAACTTCATACTATAGCTATCTTATTCCCATGTTATAAAAGAGGCAACTAGAGTTCAGAGAGTTTAAGCAACTTATCCCAAGTCAAACAGAAGGTAAGTGAAAGACCCAGAGTCAGAGCCAGGACTGGCAAACGCCATGCTCTTCCACTACAAATGCCACCTCTCACTGCCTATCTGAGACCACTGGCCCACCCAGAGCACAGCCAGAGTGGAGTATTCACAAGGAAAACATCACTAGGGTGACGTAATTAGTGCCTTGAAAAGAGATGGTAGGAAATGAAATGCAATTGCCAAGCATCTTACTTGAAAGGTCAGACTTGAACCTGAGCCCCAGCACTGCCACTTACAGCTCCCTGACGCGTGCGGTCACACGTCCTCCCACAACGAGCCAGATGGAGAAATGTCACACCTGTGACAATGATATGAGACAACACAGTCTCAGGGAATTAACAGAAACTGCTCAGAGGGTTTACAGGGAAGTCCTCTGCACAGTACAGAGCACTGGGTTAAGGGTTGCTTTTCACATGCTACTGTCACCTGTCTCATAACGAGCTCTAGCTGCCCAGCCACTCAATAACCTCATGGCAGGCATGGAGCTCAGGCCTGGGGACAAGAGACAAATGACACGTGGTCCCTGCCTACAAGGGGGCCAGTGCCTGTAGGCAAGGGGTGGTCTCCAACTGTAGGAAGAAACAAGTGTGAGAGGCAGAGGAGAAGCCCCCAAAAGCTCACACCAGATGACAGATGACATTCACCTGAATCTACAATATTCTTAGAAGCTTATAATCCCATGATTATAGAAAAGGTTCAAGAACTGTTGAATTAATGAATTATCCAGATCAAGATGGCATTTAACCAAGACAAGACTCATGTCCTGGTGGCTTAAACCAAGAAGTGGACCCACTGGGGTCTCAGATTTGTACGAAGGAACTCACCCTTCCAGCTCTCAGTCTAGTCTACTGGGAATTTATAACTAGTTCAGGGGAAAAGCTAAACTAAAAACTTCAAGTCCAACATTATTCTTGGCTGTTTAGATGACTTCCTATTTCTCAGAAGCGTTTCACCTGAGCGATCAACTCTGCTCAAATGAACTCTGAGATGTTCTCAGGGCTCCCCAGGGTCATGGCTGCAGGACACCGAAGGCTGGATGTGTCACAGGCAGGAGGCAGTGGTTTAAAAGAGAAGTGAAATTAAAACCGTCAACTGCAACTCTAACTGGGTGATGGGGCACCTTCCCAAAGGGAGGCAGGAGGGCAGCAAGCCTGGAGGTGCTGTGACTCCGGGAGCGGCCGCCACAGAGCTGACCTTTAAGAGCATGTGCGTGCAGCCGGCACCATGCTCAGGCACTGTTTCTGCAGCCACAGGACAATTCTCTGAACAGGGCCTGCTGCATCCCCATCATAGGCAAGCTGCCCAAGGGCCACACAACAGTGAGTACAGCCAAGATCCAACACTGTGCTATACAACCTTCCCCTAATAGGTTTACTTGATTGTAAGAACCACCCTGTGAAATAGTGCCGTATTACAATTTTAAGAAGTGTATTTTTTCTCTCCTCTTAACTTCTTGCACAGGACTCGGGCATTCGTGCTTCTCGTGGAGGCTGAGCCCTGTGGAAGCTGGCACCAGAATGCCTCCGACTTACATGCTGTCGGCATGACAGGCCACTGAACCCAGACAACGGACCACAGGGCCGGCCGCCCTAATGTCTGTCCGTTCTCGCTTATTTGGTTCCCAAGGAGCTGAACACATCAAGCCCTGCAGTACTGACTACAAGACATGTCGTTTGGTCTGGAGATGAGCTTGTTCCGTTAACTTCTCCAGAGCGCCCCCAGCACTGTGTACAATGCTCAGCTGGGCAGAAAGCCACTGCAGTCTTACATATGAGGGGCACAGAGCTGAACGAACCCTAGTCACTCATGAATGTCAATGTCTTCCTGGGGGTCCCACCAGTAAGTCCATTTACCGCAGTTCCTTAAAGGCAGAAGAAGTGCAGGGCGTGCAGTTAGAGCTCAGTGCAACTCAGCAAGCACACCCAACCCCACACAAATGCGGCTCCTTCAGGACAGGTTCGTGTATTATTCATGGGCTGCCACAGTGGCTGCTGTGCAAATGTGACAGGGTTTGACTGGAATAACACGAAGCCACGTAAAATAAGTGGTCAGTAATGAGTGTAAGCAAGGCAGTGCCCATAGGAATGGCATGATTAGCTCTACCTGAAGGGGTGGAGACCACTTAGCAAGTGGCATGCGGGCTGATGAGTGGGTGACGGGCAGGACGAGATGCATATGGGACACCTGAGAGTTAGCAGCGTCCCGAATCAGGAAGGTGGGAGGACACAGACTGTGGAAGCACACTCGGCACCCCGGTGGGGCAGGGACTCGGCACGGACCCTCCCGGGTGTCCCCAGGACCCAACACGATGGCCTCGACAAGGAACGCCTGAGCCAGAGAACGGACGCCCGGAGGGCAGGAGGGCAGAGGAACAAACAGGCAGGGGGGCCGATGGTGGAGAGGACATCTACAGGAAGACACCCCATACCTGCTCACCCCCCCCAACACCACGAGCCCCGCGAGGGCAGGGATCCCACTGTCCTGCTCCCCAAAGCACAGGGGCTACCAGATGAGCATTTGTGCAAAAAGAAAAGGAAGATGAGAAGCGGGCAACACGCCAGACCATGGGTTTCTTTGCACGCCAGGCTGAGTCCGAGTGTGAGAAAGCCGTGCACAGCAGTCTGCAACGATGTCAAGGTGACCAGCAGCCGACATTTGCAGCAGACGGCCACGGAGGCAGCATCAGTGACAGCAGGCCGGCTTCCTGGAAGAGCTGCAGCGGCCCAGCCTCGGGAAGCCCGGGCCCTGTGGGGAGCACAGAGCACATATTGCAAGGACCGCAGGATCAAGGGGTCCCCCGACTGCAAGGAAACAGACTGTCGCGCGGGCAAGCAACGTGGCCCGAGTCTTCCAGCTGTTAAGTGGCAATGCCTGGATTCAAACCCAGGTCTGCCTGATTCCAAAGACCGTAACCTGAGCCCTAATAACTAAATTTAAAACTGAGGACATCCTGATCGTGAGGGCTTCCTACCAGCCTGCTTCCTGCACAACCAGGCCGGCCGACGGTCAGCAGCCTCCCACCTCGGTCCATGCCCAGACATGCAAGCAGGATGCAGCATGAAAACTGAAGGAGAGATTGAAAAAACTGGGCCCTTTTCTCCCACTCCCCATGACACGCCATGCTTTGACAATACATAAGAGGGAACAAACCATTTTTCTAACAAGGTTTATTTTTATTTTTAAAATTTTGCCCTTACGGCAACAATATTTTTCTTTTAGAAAGAATTATATAAAAATAGCCTAAGACAAGCAACTCAAAAGCAGACAGGCCAGAAAAAATTAGAAAACTTAGCAGGGAGGGTCAGTCTCGCTGTAACTCTTATCCAGCCCCTCAGGTCCTGAGGATTGCCCAGGTAACAGGTTTCCCTTTGTGATTAGGAACTAATAAACGCCTCACTGTCAATGCTGCCCTCCGCTCACCTGCTCACCGTTCCTGGCTTCCTTCCTTGAGTGCCGGGTAGGGCTGAGCTGACTCTACTATGTGGCTTCTGGGTCTCCTTTGCTACGGTCTTCATGCAAGAACACCCCCATTTCTCGGGGAATCATTAAGTTTCACAATTCCAGACAAATCTGAGAATGAGAAGCTAAGATTGTTTCCGAGCTGCTCAAAGAAATCAACCCAGAAAATCCAGGCAAAGACTCCTGCTTTCCTCAAGTGGGGTGTTCATTTGCTTAAAATCGGTTTATCAGCTCTGATGTCCCAGTTTCCAGACCCAGGCAGACCAGATGTGGACAATAGGAGTGAGAGCCCAGCTAAAGGGAAGGGAGCTTAGCCCTTACTCCTCCCCCAGCACGTGCCAGGCACTGTGCAGGGCAGCAGAGTTGCCATTACCACCACTTGTTCTGGAGCACCACAAGGGAGGGACAGGGACCGGGAGAAACACTAACCCCACGCAGTCATACAGCTGCTTGGGACCAGCTACACGGCCAGCAGCTGACAGAGTGGGGCTGGCCGCCAGCCTGCCCACCTCCAAAACCCATCTTTCCGAAGAGGCCGTGCTGTATCAGCTATGCTGACACAGGCGGCCAGCAGCAAGGAGAAGGACCACGCAGACGAGAGCGGGCAGGCTGGTTTCCTTAGCACACAGGCTGACGGCACAGCCTGAGAGCACGACGGAAAACCGCCATCCCAATCTATGCCCCAGCCACAGAAAGTCCAGTCACTCAAAAACATTCAAAGTCCTGTGTTCAGAACCCTGTTACTTCCAAGCATATGGTGTACTTAGAAACATTTCTAACTGCACCGCTTATTTTTGTATTAAGTTCCCTGGTTTAAGAGTGATACATTCAAACAACAGGCAAATCCATTCATATAGAACAGCTTATTCACCCTCTGATGCCAAATAACTGAGGTATTTATGTCTATGTAATAACACAGAGGTGAGCCCCAATGTACAGGACACAAAGCTGAAGAACTTCATTGCCAGAGTTAATACATTTTTATGCCTCAAAAATGGTCCTGTCTGTTCTCCCCTTCACTATCATGGTACAGAATGGAATGTCCAGAGGGGCTTTTCAAAATCCTATACTCAAAAAAAAATTAAAAATAAAACTACCATACATTCCAGCAATTCCACTTGGAGTGTTTATCTGAAGAAAAGGAAAACACTCACTCATAAAGATACATGCACCACTGTGTTCACTGCAGCATTATTTACAACAGCCAAGACATGGACATGACACAAGTGTCCATCGATGGATGAACAGATAGAGAGGATGCGGTCCATACACACAGTGGAAATCACTGAGCCATAAAAAAGGGAGGAAATCTTGCCATTTCTGACAGCACAGACGCACCTAGAGGATATCATGCTGAGTGAAATGAGTCAGACAAACACCATATGATTTCACTTAAACGTAGAATCTAAAAAACAAAACAAAACAACAAAACAGAATCAGACTCATAAATACAGGAAACAAACCGTTGGTTGCCAGAGCAGGGAGTGAGTGGGGGAAGCGAACGGGTAAAGGGGATTAAGAGGTACAAACTTCCAGTGATAACATAAGCCCCAGGAATGTAATGTACAGCCTGAGGAATATAGGCAATCATGATGTAATGGCTTGGCGCGGCACAGATAGTACCTAGGCCTACTGTGGTGATCGTCTCATAATGTATGAAAATATCAACACAGTAATATCCATGTGCTGAATATTTGAGACTCATGCTGTATGTCAATTGTAATTCGAATTTAAAAATGCTCATGTTCGAGCCACCGCCACCATCCCCCAAAAAATCCTATACAATGACATGCTGCCAGGAATAACAAGGTAAACATAAAAGTGCAGCATGACACTAATTTTTCCACCATGGGGAACTTAGTTTCAGAAAGAACAGTCATTGACCTTGACAGCAGAGTCTAGTCCAGTGCAATCAAGGAAAACTGGTTATTTACATTGCCAGCGATACAGAAACTGTTACCTTCAGCATCTGAGAACCACTCGTATTTGCTTCTAGCTGCAGAAACTCTGAACTACAACATTTATGAAAAAGGTGAGCAGTAGAGAATCTCACCTCCGTCAGAACACTCATGAATTTTTCATTGTTACAACACGGAATCATCACTTTTTGTCAAAAAATTAGAAAGATAAAGATATTAAGGGATGCACATGTGTATTTATGTGTGTGTACATTTGTGTTTGTACATACACATACCTTAGGTTTGTTGAAAGGCAAATACAATAAATTCTTCTTAATTTGGGCTTACTTAAAATCTGTGGTCACTTAAGGCAGAAGTCTGCATCTTTAACAACTTACAAATAAAGACTTGGCCACAGCAGACTTGCAGACTCTAAGAAGGGACTAGTGGTTACTAAAGGGGAGGGTGTGGGAGGGCGGGGGGGAGGGTGGGAGGAGGGGATTGAGGGGTATTATGTTTAGTACACACGGTGTGGGGGTCACGGGGAAGACAGTGTAGCACAGAGAAGGCAAACAGTGAATCTGTAGCATCTTACGCTGATGGACAGTGACTGCATTGGGGTGTGGGGGGGACTTGATAATATGGGTAAATGTAGTAACCACATTGTTTTTTCATGTGAAACCTTCATAGAGTGTATATCAATAATACCTTAATAAAAAAATGGAAAATAAATACACTTGCTCACAAGTGGATTGTAATTAGAATGACTGCATGACACCAACAGGTAATCCTTGTCTCGATAGGACTGCCCATAATTGCTCACCTGCACGTCAGGTACATGTGATCGCTGGGCACATTCACCCCAGAAAAGCCCAGTGACAGTCTCCTGAGGGCTCACAAAGGTCTCTTGGTCCTTACCACACACGTAGAGTGCAAAAGGCATTTTAAAATGAGTTTGTGAGGCCCTGGATTGCAGGACAGGAAAGCAAGGGAGGTGGAGGAAAAGCAAGACAAAGTAGTCTTTTTCTGAAGCAAAGGGAGTTTATCCAGAGGGAGTGAGGACATGTCGGGTGACTTGGGAGGGCCCTGGCAGGACGCAGGTGCCTTCCAGGCGTTAGGAGAGGGGATGGAAGCCTGGGGCCCGCAGCCAGGCGTCCCCCACGGCCAAGGCCCCAAGTGTGCAGACCACGGCAGCCGGATGCATCAAGAAGCTCCAGTACCCCTAATGCGTGACCTGGAGCTTCCAAGCTCAGAAGGGCCCCAGGAGCTTTCTGTGTGCAGCACTGACCTTGTGGCGGCCCGCAGGGCTGGTAGCAGCGCCCTGACAAGCACAGGGCTTCCTTCTTGGCTCCCGGATGAAGCAGAGGAACAAACACCCCACCACAGCCTCTGCCTCCGAAAAGACCCTTATGGGTGTTGTGATCATGCAGTGGGAAAAAATTACCTGAGTGTGCAACACACACACAGTGGGTGCTAAAAAGTAAAACTTCTGTTTGAGATATAAAATAACTCCAATGGTGGTTCAGAAAAGGTCATATGGAACCCGGCAAAGGGGGCGCTTCACTCCATGTGGAGAGTTCCACAGAGCAGACCTTTAAGGAAGCTAAACTCAGCGCTTAAATAAGAAAAATGCTCAAATGGAAACAGATGTCACTTATTAACCATGAGGACTCCTAGAGGGTCTCTGCTGCTCTCCCCACTCAAGACATATAACTCTTATTCATGTTCCCAGTTTAAGACATTTTCCCATGTTCTCATATTTATTAGGTCATGTATTAATACTGACAGGTTTTTGGTACTGTAGAATATAAGTAACAGGAATTATTTCCTTTGTAAATTTGGAAGCAGATGGTTTATTTTCATTAATTCCACATGTAAATATATTGCAGCTTGGAATGAGAACTTAAAAAGAATGAAGGCTTTAATTTTTCACTCGCAAGCATGTTGTTTTTGAAAATGGCCATACCACAATCTAGATCATGGATTTAAGGTTCTCTGTCTCATGATTAAGGGTAAAAATACCAGGGCTGAGAGTTGAGGGCACTGGGTCCCCACAAACCTGCTCTGTGGCCTCAGACAGGTCACTCAACCTGTTCTGCACCCACTTCCCCTGCCCATCAAGTGGGGTGAGACACGTGCTGTCCTGCCAGTGGGCTTCAGCCCCGGGCAAGTTCACTATGGACTCAGTGTGACCAAACAGATGATAGTAGAACGTTCTTGGGGTGAAAGGGTTATACCCGACTTTATTCCCACGGTGGCAGGTCAGTCACTAAAATCTTGTTCACTCAGAGAGAGTCTGCATGCAGCAAGCCAATCTCTGCCTCTGGGTCTCTCTGCATAGTCGTCCCGCACAGCAGTCCTCTGGGCCTCTGTCCTCGGTGCTGCCACCACCCCAGCCTCTGCTCTCCTGCAGCCATGCCACCGTTTGCCCAAAGCACTGGCAGAGCCCTTTATATAGTCAATAGCAACGTATTGCTCACACGTGTGTAGTGAGCTAGCCAACCAGGGCCAGGTGAGAATCCTGGCCACAGGAACTTTCATTTTATCCACACTTGCCCTATCTGTCCAAGAGCCAAGTAGACAGGAAGGTAAGCATAGAAAAGTGACACAATCAGAAAGGAGAGGGGAGGGGTGGGCAGGCGGTGATAGGGAACTAACTGAGAACTGGGGCGAGGAGGGGACTGTGGACCACGTCAGATGCACCCACCACCGAATGCTTCTCCCTTGGAATTCTGTCCGGTCCCATGACTGTTCCCAGCTTTCTGCATCAGGCTCAGTAAATACAGGACTGCCATACCATTTATCTGAGAAAAGGAAAAGATTTTTCTACTTGCTAAACCGTGAAGGCAAGGTAAATTACAGGAGAGGTGAAAAAAATTTATCATTATGGACTCTAATTTTCTGTTTTGGTTATTAGTTTGTTCAAACATCAACCAAACCCTATAACCACTTAACTAAGTTCAGAATACCAGGTGAAGGTATTTTATGTCAGAGGGGCATTTTCTACCTAATTCGTATGTGTTTACTCCCCAAAATAGGGGCGAAATGGAAGAAAGATTGAGGTTAAGGTAGCATCAAATTTCTCAAAGACTAAGAGCACACAAAGTTTTTGTAAATGAGACACAAAAAGCAATGACCATAAAAGAAAAAAATGATTAACTGAACCATGTAAAAATTGAAAACTTCTGTTCACCCAAAGACACTGCTAAGAGTGTGGAGGCAACCACAGAGCAGGAGGAGATATTCCCACATATTTCCAACAAAGAAACATATGCTCAGAATACAAAGAAGTCCCAACAGGTTGGAGGGGGTGGGAGTGGCCAGAGAGAGATGGAAAAACAGCCAATGGGAAAAAGGACAAAGGGCTTGTACGAAAGAGGATCTGAGTAATCAGAACCCTATAAAAGGTGTTCAACTTCACTCGTCCTCAAGGAAACCCCACTGTTGCACCATCCACCCACCCCACCCTCACCACTAGCGGGCACAATGACTGCAAATGCCCAGTACGAGCAAGGACTTGGAGTGACACAACTCACACACAGTGATGGCTGGAAGTGGCACAACCACTCTGGAGAAGTCACACGTGCACCCTGTCAGCCTTCCGCCCCTGAAGATACATTCAACAGGATGTCTGCAGAGGCCCACCGCAGCCTGCACCAGAGCACCCGGAGCAGCGATGTCTCCAGAGTCCCCAGCCAGACACCACCCAGACGGGCTGTCACTGAATGTGTAAGTTCACACAGTAGAGTGGTCCACCGCGGCAAGAACTCATGGTGACAGCAGCAGGGATGGTGATGTGGCAGCAGCAGTGGGGCCCGCAGTGGGGGTGGTGGCCATGGTGGTGGTGGTGATGGTGATGGTGGTGGCAGTTGTGGTGGTGGTGGCCATGGTGGTGGTCATGGCAGTGGTGAGGGTGATGGTGGTGATGGTGGTGGTGGTGGTGGTTGCGGTGGTGGTGGTGATGGTGGTGGTGATGGTGGTGATGGTGATGGTGATGGTTATGGTGGTGGTGGTGATGGTGGTGATGATGGCGATGATGGTGATGATGGCGGTGGTGATGGCGGTGGTGGTGGTGGTGATGGTGGTGGCGGTGGTGATGGTGGTGGTGATGGTGATGGTGGTGGTGGCGGTGGTGATGGTGGTTGTGGTGGTGATTGTGGTGGTGATGGTGGTGGTGGTGGTGATGGTGGTGGTGATTGTGGTGGTGATGGTGGTGGTGGTGGCGATGGTGGTGGTGGTG
>JAVSCE010002749.1:0-32500 GCA_032199065.1 Smutsia gigantea | reverse complement strand
TGGTGGTGGCCATGGTGGTGGTCATGGCAGTGGTGAGGGTGATGGTGGTGATGGTGGTGGTGGTGATGGTGAGGGTGATGGTGGTGGTGGAGGTGATGGTGGTGGCCATGGTTGTGCAGCTGCAGTGGTGATGGTGGTGGCCATGGTGGTGGCCGTGGTGGGGGGGCCACAGTGGTGGTGGTGGCCATGGTGGCAGTGATGGGAGTGGCAGTAATAAGAACAGCAAACAAATCTCAGTACTAACAACCATTCCATACCATCTGCATGTGTTACCTCATTTAATTCTCATAATAATCTACTGATGGAGGTGCTATTAGCATAATTTTACAAAAGAGGAAAATGCCAGACGGAGTTGAGTTACTTGCCAAAGGTAATACACAGCTAGTAAATCATAAAGAGAATTTGAACATAGGCAGCATTTTCCAATGAGACACAAACACAGATCAGGCAGGATACATACAACAGTCAGATATGTGCTTCATTTCCCACACACACAGACTTTCACCAAAATCAGTGGGGCAAATATGGAGACACAAGATACTCTAAAATTCTGCCATGGGACAAGCTCAGACGTACTATTTCCTATACTATCCAAATTCGTTCTTTCATGACAATTTTTTGCATGACACATTCTCGCAATCTCATCCCTGGACCTTCCCTCCAGCCGGAACTGACCAGATGGCTGTGGCTCAACCTCTAAAACATTCACTTCACTTGGCTCCTCCCGTTATCCCGTCATCAGCCTGAGGAGGGAGCCCTGTGCCGGGGAGTCACATAGGCACAATGTAATTCCCTTCTCAGAAGCTCCACCAGGACCGTCAGGTCCCACTGTGCACCTGGCTCACCCACTCCTGCACCAAAACATGTAAACACCCAAGGTTCTGCCAGTCTGCTTCCCTTCCTTTGTCTCTATCTGTTCTCAGTGGACTTAAAATTTATCTAACTCTACTAAATGATCTGATTTTATTTCTACTTATTACTTTTGTTACCATTCCCTCCTATACAATAATATCCCCCCTTGTTCAATGCCACTCACTAACCTCTAACATACTAGGAATTTTGACATAGCTACCTAACTTAATTCCTAGAACAACTCTACAGGGTAAGGGGGGAGGTAAGTACCTCTCCTGTTTACCTAGGATGAAATCGAGGCATGTGATGGACAAACAGCTATTAAACGATGAAACCAAAATTTCTACAGACTGTATAACCCGCAGGGTATGTAGGTATGTGCGCCTTAGAAGTGGGAACCAGAGTACGCGCCTGTAAGAGGGGCACACAGGCTCAGTGTGCTGGGCCCACATGACACCCTGGGCAGGGTGAGGAGTGCCGTGTCGGGATGCTCCTATTCATGAGCATTTTTCCTGAGGATCTGATAAATGTAAAGAGCACCAGGGACACACAGGCGAATTCTTTGCTCCTTTTATCTTCCTTTGTGTGGCCTTCACACACAAATTAATATGTCAATTTCATGATGTCATCAAATTAAAAGCAGAAGAAGCTTTAAGAGTCCTGAACACTGGTTATGTAAAGTATCTCTTGTTCAGATAATGAAGATAAACATTTCTGGGGTCACATCTGCTTGAAATACCTACCTTTGGTGGTGAGAATTTTTGAGGTGACTTCCAGTTTCTCCAACGGTTCCATTCCAATATTTTCCAATTTAATGACGAGTTGTTGAGTCTCTCCATTGTAAAGCTGGACTGACACATTAGTAGATATTTCAGCACCAGAGGAAGGTTGCAACGAATGTGCAGATCTAAAATAATAGTAATAATCCTAAGAATTTTTTTAAAACAATCAAAAGAAGAAAACTGAGGGCATTTTAGAATTATTCATATCATCACAGTTAAACATTTCCAAAACAGGGACTGGGAAATCTTGGCTTTAAACATGGAATCCAGCACCCAGCTATGAGGAACAGAAGGGCAAACGTCCAGCAGCTGAGTGCTATGTGCAGCTCCGTTCCAGGTCACCGATATGTCACTGTGGGACCACTCTCACTTGGTCTTAGTTTCTCACGCATGGGTGAGGCATAAATATACTTAATTGTTGGGTTATGGTGAGGGCAAAAATGAAACAATTAATTGATTCAAATGATCTATGAGTGTGTTACTATAAAAAAAAATGTTTACATCGCATGCTAAGAACTGCCTTGGGAAAATCCACAGATTAAGAAGAAAACTTAAATGAACCACTCCAATTGATAACATGGAACTGGAGCAAAAGAACACTGAACGGTATATACAACAGACTCGGTGTCACAATAAGAAAGATGAGCAACACCTGAAAATGCCTGATGTGACACAGGGCAGCTGGGCAGTGCCCTGGGGTCAGAAGATGTCTGTGTGGCACCATCCTCAGCACTGGTCAGGTGAGGCCCAATGCTACATGGGAATGCAGCCCAGCGTCTGGAGGACCCAAAGGCTGTCTGACACTCCCCTGAGGCTTCCCCACTACAGTCCTTGGTCTCACACTCTGGCCTGAGTTACACTGGCTGTCACCTAAACCACAATGTTAATTATTCTGGGTGTTTGCCTCCCAGCCCATGGGCAGCAAACCAGCTTCTGGCAAGGAGGTCACTGGTAGCAACAGGGAAAAGGCCTCTGTGGCACAATGCGGGGGAAAACCAGCCAGCAATAAGGAGAGGTGTGTGTGGCAGGTGGGGTTCAAAAGCATGTACAATACTCTGAGCAGTTCTAAGAGGAAAGGTTGTAGCAGAATGGCCTATCTCAAGATACAAGAAAAACTTCAAATAAATAATCTAATTTTACACCTACAGGAACTAGGAAAAGAAGAAATGAAGGCCAAAATTAGCAGAATGAAAGGCGTAATAAAAACCAAGCAGAAATAAATGAAAAAGGACTAAAAAGACAATGGAAAAGATCAATGAGACTAAGAGGTGGTTCTTTGAAAAGATAAAAATGATAAACCTTTAGCTAGACTAAGAAGAGAGAGAAAGCCCAAATAAAATGAGAAATGACAGAGGGGACATTATAACTGATACCAAAGAAATACAAAGGGTTATAAGAGACTAATATGAATTATACACCAACAAATTGGACAACCTAGAAGAAATGGATAAATTCCTAGAAACATACAATCTTCTGAGACTGAACCAGATAGAAATAGAAAGTCTGAATAGACCAATTACTAGTAAGGAGATTGAAGTAATCAAACATCTCCCAACAAAGAAAACTCCAGGAAAAGACATCTTCACTGATGAATTCTACCAAACATGTGAAGATCTAGTACCATGATCAAGTGGGATTTATTCCAGGGATGCAAGGATGGTACAACATTCATAAATCAATGTGATACACATTAACAAAAGAAAGTATTAAAAACCACATGTTCATCTCAAAACATGATGAAAAAGCAGGACAAAATTCAACACAGATTCATGCTAGAAACTCTCAACAAAGTGGGTATAGAGGGAACATACATCAACATAATATAGGCTGTTTACAACAAACCCACAGCCAACATCATACTCAGTGATGAAAAGCTAAAAGCTTTTCCTCTAAGACCAGGAAGAAGACAAGGATGCCCATTCTCCCCTCTTTTATTCAGCATAGTACTGGAGGTCCTACCCATGGCAATCAGAGAAGAAAATGAAATAAAAGGCATCCAAATTGGTAAAGAAGAAATAAAACTGTCACTATTTGCAGAAGACATACTACATATAGAAAACCCTAAAGATTCCACAAAAAAACTATTAGAATAAATGAATTTCATAAAGTTGCAGGATAAAAAAATAAATATACAGAAGTCTATTGTATTCCTAAACACTAATAATGAACTAGGAAAAAGAAATCAAGAAAACAATTCCATTTACATTTGCATCAAAAAGAGTAAAATACTTAGGAATAAACATAACCAAGGAGATGGAAGATCTATAATCTGAAAACTATAAGACACCAATGAAAGAAACTAAAGAAAACACAAATGGAAAACCATCCCATGCTCATGGATAGGAAGAATCAGTATTGTCAAAATGGCCATTCTTCCCAGAGCAACGTCAAGATTGGATGTCAATGCAATCCTCATCAAAATACCAATGGCATTTTTCAATGAACTAGAGTAAATATTCCTCAAATTTATATGGAACCACAAAAGACCCCAAACAGCCAAAGAAATATGGAGAAAGAACAAATCTGGGGGTACCATGTGTCCTGATTTCCAGCTATACTCCAAAGCCACAATGATTAAAACACTATGGTACTTACCCAAAAACAGACCTATAGATCAATGGAACAGAGAGCCCAGAAATAAACCCATGCACATATAGCCAATATATGACAAATGAAACAATACACAATGGGGAAAAGACAGTCTCTTTAATAAATGATGTTGAGAAAACTGGACAGCTATATACAAGAGAATGAAACTGGACCACTGTCTGATATCATACACAAAAGTAAACTCTAAATAGATTAAAGCTGTAAACATAAGACATGAAACCATAAAACTCTTAAAAGAAAACATAGGAGTCTCTTGAACATCAGTATGAGTAATTTTTTTCTGGATACATTTTTCTGGGCAAGAAAAACAAAAACAAAAACAAACAAGTGAGATTATATCAAACTAAAAAACTTCTGCACAGCAAAGGAAACAATCAACAAAACAAAAAGGCAAACTACAGTCTGAGAGAATATATTCATAAATGATATATCCAATAAGGGGCTAATTTCCAAAATATATAAAGAACTCATAAAACTAAACACCAAAAAAAACAAATAACCTGATTAAAATCTGGGCAGAGGACCTGAATAGACATTTTTCTAAAGAAGACATACACTAAAATTCATATGGAACCACAAAAGACCCCGAATAGCCAAAGCAATCCTGAGAAAGAAGAATAAAGCTGGGGGTATTATGCTCTCCGACTTCAAGCACTACTACAAAGCCACAGTAATCAAGACAATTTGGTACTGGCACAAGAACAGACCCATAGACCAATGGAACAGACTAGAGAGCCCAGATATAAACCCAAGTATATATGGTCAATTAATATACAATAAAGGAGCCATGGACATACAATGGGGAAATGACAGCCTCTTCAACAACTGGTATTGGCAAAACTGGATAGCTACGTGCAAGAGAATGAAACTGGATTATTGTCTATCTCCATACACAAAAGTAAACATGAAAACGGATCAAAGACCTGGATCTAAGTCATGATAAAACTCTTAGAAGAAAACAAAGGCAAAAATCTCCTGAATATAAACATGAGCAACTTTTTCCTGAACACATCCCCTCGGTCAAGAGAAACAAAAGCAAAAATGAATATATGGGACTACATCAATCTAAAAAGCTTCTGTACAGCAAAGGATATCATCAGCAGAACAAAAAGGCATCCTACAGTATGGGAGAATATATTTGTAAATGACATATCCAACAAGGGGTTAAAATCCAAAATATATAAAGAACTCACATGCCTCAACAACCAAAAAGCAAATAACCTGATTAAAACATCGGCAGAGGAGCTGAAGAGACACTTCCCCAAAGAAGAAAGTCAGATGGCCAACAGACACATGAAAAGATGCGCCACATCACTAATTATCAGGGAAATGCAAATTAAAACCACAGTGAGATATCACCTCACACCAGTTAGGATGGCCTGCATCAAAAAGACTAGGAACAACAAACGCTGGCAAGGATGTGGAGAAAGGGGAACCCTCCTACACTGCTGGTAGGAATGTAAACTAGTTCAACCATTGCGGAAAGCAATATAGAGGTTCCTCAAAAAACTAAAAATAGAAATACCATTTGACCCAGGAATTCCACTCCTAGGAATTTACCCTAAGAATGCAGCAGCCCAGTTTGAAAAAGACAGATACTCCCCTGTTTATCACAGCACTATTTACAATAGCCAAGAAATGGAAGCAACCTAAGTGTCCATCAGTAGATGAATAGATAAAGAAGAGGTGGTACATATACACAATGGAATACTATTCAGCCATAAGAAAGAAACAAATCCTACCATTTGCAACAACATGGATGGAGCTAGAGGGTATTATACTCAGTGAAATAAGCCAGGCAGAGAAAGACAAGTACCAAATGATTTCCCTCATTTGTGGAGTACAACACCAAAGCAAAACTGAGGGAACAAAACAGCAGCAGACTCACAAACTCCAAGAAAGGACTAGCAGTTACCAAAGGGGAGGTATTATGATTGGCACACATGGTGTGGGGGGGATCATGGGAAAGATAGTGTAGCACAGAGAAGACAAGTAGTGACTCTGTGGCATCTTACCACATTGATGGACAGTGACTACAATGGGATATTGGCGGGGGGTGGGGGGACACTCAATAATATGGGTGAATGTTGTAACCACATTGTTTTTCATGTGAAACCTTCATAAGAATGTGTATCAATAATACCTTAATAAAAAATTGTAATAAAAAAAGAAGACACAGGTGGCCAACAGGCACATCAAAAGACGACCACATCACTAATCATCAGGGAAATGCAAATAAAAACCACAGTGAGATATCACCTCACACCAGTTTGAATGGCCACTATGCAAAAGATAAGAAATAAGTGTTGGTGAGGATTTGGAGAAATGGGAACCCTCTTACCCTGTTGGTGGTAATGCAAATTGGTGCAGCCACTGTGGAAAGCAGTATGGGGGTTCCTCAAAAAATGAATAATAGAAATACCATACAACCCAGTAATTCCACTTCTGTGTATATACCAAAGAAAACACAATCACTGATTTGAAGTTATATGCACCCACCCCTATGTTTATCGCCACTGTATTTACAGTTGTCAAGATATGGAAGCAACCTATGTGTCCATCAATAAATGAACGGATAAAGAAGATGTGGTACATACAGACAATGGAATATTATTCAACCATAAAAAAGAAAGAAATCTTGCCATTTGCAACAACATGGGTGGACATAGAGGGCATTATGCTTAGTGAAATAAGCCAGAAAAAGACAGTTGCCTTATGATTTCACTTACACATGGAATAAAACACACACACACACACACACAAAATAAAACAAAACAAATGAACAAAACAGCAATAGACTCAGACACTGAGAAGTGACTGGTGGGGTACCACAGGGGAGGGTCTGGGGTGGTCAGGCAGAATAGATGAAGGGGATATGGGAGCACAAAATCTCAATCATAATATAAATTAGTCACAGGGATGAAAGTATAGCATGAAGAATATAGTCAATAGTTCTGTAACATTCTATGTTGACAGTAACTACACTAATCAGGGTGAAAATTTAATAATGTAGATAACTGTTGAATCACTGTTGTATATTTGAAACCAATATAATATTGTGTATCAACTATACTTCAACTAAAAAAATATCCCCTGCCCCCCAAAAATATACATACTTCAATAAAACATAATAGTAATTTTTTTTTAAATGCAACCATAGAACCAGCAATGCCAAAAAAAAACCCAACTCGGCTTCAATTAAAAAAAAATGTTTGGGAGTGAATTTGATGAGTCAATCACAAGGGCATTTAGATTAATTACAACACTCACTTAAGAATAGCCACTTTTTATTTCACAAATCTCCCTGGAAAAATGTTGGCATTACATGTAATTTTTAAAATTAAGAAATGAAAACATCTTAACTCCAAATTGGTCCATGACACTGGGACCTCCCTCCCCTGACATGCACCCTAAGCCACCACATCCCTGTGCTCTTACTGGGAGCTGTCGGAGGGCCCACCGCTCCCCCAGCTCTCCCACGGGTCCCCTCTAGCTCAGGCGGCCTCTCCATGAGCCCAGCAGCACTTGCCTAAAATCACAAGCCAAGGCCGGCGCCCTTTATGACCTACGGGCAGCTGGTGCTGCGGGAAGCCCAAGGAGCTCACACGCTCAGGCAGCTGGCACCCTGGGAGCTCGGGGTCCCTGTGCCCAGAACAAAGAGCGTCCTCCTCTCTTTGGGTCCACTGAGATCATGTTCTCTACACTAAAGCGACCAAAATTCATTGTTTGAAACAGCTTAAGTGAGGTATAATTTACATACCACTTGTTTTCAGTATATAATCGAATCACTTTCAGTCAAGTCCACAAAGCTGCACCACCATCACCCCACAGAGCCCCTCGTGCCCATCACCTGCAATGAATCCCGCCCCACCCAGCCCTCGTCCATGGCAGGCCTGCTTCCTGTCTCTATACATCTGCCTTTTTCTGGACATTTCCGGACTCATATACTATGTGGCCTTTTGCATCTGGCATGTTTCACTTTTTCTGAGCACGTCGACATTGGGGTGCATATCAGGAACCCATTCTTTTTTCAGGGCTGAGCAGCGCTCTGTCTCTGTTGTGCGGATGCAGCACATCTTGTTTATCCGTTCCTGAGCTGATGGACATTTTTTCTTTTGGCTCCTATGAATGTTGCTGTGAACGTTCAGAGTTCAAGGTTTTGTGTCCACACACACTTCCATTTCTCTTGGGTAGATAGTAGAACTGTGGGTCATATGGTAAATTTATGCTTCACTTTATAAGAAAGTGCAAAGTGTTTTTCAGATGGATGTACCATTCGCTCCACAGCACTGTATGGGGGTCCCAGGTTCTCCACCAGCCTGCAACACCTGCCAATGCCTGTCTTTTGATTATAACCATCCTAGGAGTGTAAGCTGAAATTTCACTGTGGCACCAGTTCCACAAAGTCATGATGTTGCCCATCCTTCCAGGTTGCTTATTAACTATTTTTATATCTTCTGTGGTGAAATATCTATTCAAATCTTTCACCAATTTTTTAAATAGGTTGCTTGTCTCCTATTTTTGAGTTCTAAGAGGGTTTTACATGAACACGGCTCTGTATCAGATACATGATTTGCAAATATTTTCTTCCACTCTGTGACTTGTCTTTTCCTTTTCCTAATGGTACCTTTGGAAGAGCTGAGGTCTTTAATTTTAATGAAGTCCAATTTATCATTGTTTTCTTTTATGGATTTTGCTTTTGGTGTCATATCAATGAACGCTTTGCCTAACCCCAGGTAATGAAAATTTTCTCCTATATTTCCTTCTAAAGTTTTCTACTTTTGGCTCTTATAATTAGTTCTATGACCCATTTTGAGTTAATTTTTCCTGCATTTCATTTTATTCCCCAGTCACACAGTGCTTTCTCCCACCTCTGGGGCTCCTTGCCAGCTGTTCTCTTGTGAGAAAATGCTTCTGCCCACTTTACATGGCCTTCCTTCCTCCCTCACTTCTCACCACACACTCGGTCCTGCCGCCTGGAAGGAATGTTCCCGGAGGCCCTGCGAGCTCCCACAGCCCCATCACAGTCCTGACAAGAGCGGACTGCAATTGTTTGGTGGCCTGTCAGTCTCTCCCACATGACTGTAATTGCCTGGGCAAGCAGCAGGGCTACTGTGCTCACTCTCACAACCTGGACATCCAGCACAGTGCCTGGCAACTGAGAAGGGACAGTTAAGTATGTAAATGAGCTTTAAAAACATTTCAGACAATCCCATGATACATTTTATAAAGATACAGCCAAAAGGCTGAACATCAAAGCATTTCTCATAAGAGCAAAAATTGAGACAATCTCTAATTTCAATAGCAAGGAAATGAATGGTGACGTGGTATCAAGATGTCTTTATGATGTACTTTCTGAAGCAATTAAAGTAGAACTGTTTTAGCTCATGGTATATGGCTATGCAAAAAGTAATCTATGATACTACACATAACAGAGCATGATCTCCGCTATTCAAACATATTTCTTTTAACAGAGGATGGGTAAACATTGGATGGGAATACGACAAAGCATTAACTGGAACTGCTTCTGGTACTTCTGAGATCAATTCACTTTCTTTATGCTTTCCTATAATGCTATTTTTTTTTTAAAAACAAACAACTATTTCTAAAAGTTTTTCTTAAATTCCCTAAAAACTTAACCATTTTTTATAAAACTTGTAATTCCAAAGACTAATTTGACATTCTCTTCTCTTCTTGGTAAGAAACACTTCAACTTTGATCCAATTTGCTTTAAGCAAAGCATGTGGCCTATTGCTTATTGTGAAAAACTCTTCCCCCATATTCTTGTCCTAAGACTCACAGACTAACTCAGACTCTTAGCACCATTAAAAAGTGTACACCAGGAGACTGGATTAAAGACGGTGGCGTGAGAGGTGAGAAAGAGGCCGCCTGCTAAAACCACATATAATACGAAAATATAATTAATACAACTAATCCTGAAAGAGCAACAGGGAAGAAGGCTGCACCAGGCTGCAGACACCTGGAGAAAAGAGCAGACCTCATGGAACAGGGCAACGTACCAAAGCTGTGACCAGGTGGGACCCAAGCCCTTCCCCCACTCCAGCTCACTGGCAGTAGGAAGAGAAACAGAGCGGGGAAGGAATGGAGGCCTGGGACTGCTGAATACCTAGCCCTGGAGATCTGCTCTGGAGCATGAACCTACATTGCATTGGTGCTCTGGGGATTAGTGGGGACGGAACACTAAGACAGGCGGAATACCTGGAGAGACGGAGATTCCAGCTGCTTGTGGAAAACAGAAATTCATATCCAGCTGATGTGAGCGGGCAGTCTGAGAGACTTCCTAACAGCTAGAGGGCTGCTAAAGGGGAAAGGATTGCACAGAGCTTACTGCTCAGGAGAAAGGACAGGTAGACAAAATTGACTAGGTGTACTCTGCCCAGAGGATTGGGAACTTAAACAGTCTTCAGGCACTCCATTTCCCTGGCTGGCTACACAGCTCTAAGGCCCCCCATGGTGATACACAACCTACTGTATCTTCCTCACGGCTAGCCTCTGCCCTGGCATCAGGCCAGCCAGAGGGAAGCCCCGCCTACGGTAGCTACAAATACAAAGCATGGAGGCTTACACCTGTGTGTTCAGGCCACTGGTTTTGGCACTGGAGACAGGCATAACAGCCGGAAAATAAGAAACAGTTCTTTCCTCCCCCCAGTCATCAGCACCACTCCCCTGCAACCCCCGACATCCCTCCAGGGGCAGAGCAGCTCCAGACAGGAGAGCTTCTGGGCACTAGCAGGCGCCACATGCAAATATGAAATGTCAAAGGACCCTGGTTCAAAGGAAAATCTCAACACCAGAGAAAGGACTGAGTGAGACTGAATTAATAAATCGTCCTGAAAGAGATTTCAAAATAAAAATCATAAACATGCTCACGGAGGTACAGAACAATATTCAAGAACTCAGGAATGAATTTAGGACAGAAATTCAATCGTTCAAGAGCAGAATGGATGGTATTAACAGCAGATTAGATATGGTGAAGGGGACAATAGATGGAATAGAAACTAAGGAAGAGAAATACAAAGAAGCTGAGGAACAGAGAGAAAAAATGATCTCTAGAAAAGAAACAACATTGAGAGAACTGTGTGACCAATCCAAATGAAACAATATTCGTATTATATGGGTAACAGAAGAAGAGACAGAAAAAGAGATAGAAATTGAGGAGGTTACTGCTGACAACTTCCCCAATCTGGGGAAGGAGATAGTCTCTCAGGCCATAGAGGTGAACAGATCTCCCAACACAAGGGAACCAAGGAAGACAACAGCAAGACATATAATACTTAAAATATCAAAGATCAAAGACAAGGACAGGGTATTAAAGGCAGACAGAGAGAGAAATAAGATCACATACAAAGGAAAGCCCATCACGCTATCATCAGACTTTTCAGCAGAAACCTTACAGGCAAGAAGGGAGTGCCATGATATATTTAATGCAATGAAGCAGAAGAGCCTCAAAACAAGAATACTCTACCTGGAAAGATTATCATTTAAATTTGAAGGAGGGATTAAACAATTTCCAGATAAGCAAAAGTTGAGAGAATTTACCTCCCACAAACCATCTCTACAGTGTATTTTGGAGGGACTTCTATAGATAGAAGTGTTCCTAAGGCTAAATAGCTGCCACAAGAAGAAATAAAACCACAGTAAAGAAAGTTGAACAATCAATTACTAAGCAGATGCAAAATCAAATGAACTACCCCCAAAGTCACTCAAGGGACAAAGAGTACAAAATATGACACCTAATATATAAAGAAAGGAGGAGGAAGAAAAGGAGGGAAAAAAAAAGAACCTTTAGGTTGTGTTTTTAATAGCATACTGACTTAAATTAGACTATTAGATAGTAAGGAAGTTCCCCTTGAACCTTTGTTAACCATAAATCTAAAGCCCGCAATGGCAATAAGTACATACCTATCAATAATCACCCTAAATGTAAATGGTCTGACTGCACCAATCAAAAGACATAGAGTCACTGAATGGATAAAAAAACAAGACCCAACTATATGCTGCCTACAAAGACTCACCTCAAACCCAAAAACATACACAGACAAAAAGTGAAGGGACGGAAAAAGATGTTTCATGCAACTAATAGGGAGAAAAAAGCAGGTATTGCAGTACCTGTATAGGACAAAATAGACTTTAAAAAGAAATTCACAAGAGACAAAGACGGACATTACATAATGATAAAGGGGTCAATCCAACAAGAGGATATAACCATTATAAATATCTATACACCCAACACAGGAGCACATACACATGTGAAACAAATACTAACAGAATTAAAAGGGGAAATTGAATGCAATGCTTTCATTCTAGGAGAATTCAACACTCCACTCACTCCAAAGGACAGATCAACCAGACTGAAAATAACTAAGGAGACAGAGGCATTGAACAACACATTAAAACAGATGGACCTAACAGACATCTACAGAACTCTATACCCAACAGCAGTAGGATACACATTCTTCTCAAGTGCACATGGAACATTTTCAAGAATAGATCATATACTAGGCCACAAAAAGAGCCTCAATAAATTCAAAAAGATTGAAATTGTACCAATGAGCTTCTCAGACCACAAGGGTATGCAACTAGAAATAAATTATGCAAAGAAAACAAAAAAGCCTACGAACACATGGACGCGTAACAACATGCTCCTAAATAACCAATGGATCAATGACCAAATAAAAACAGAAATCAAAGAATATATGGAGACAAATGACAATAATTCAACACTGCAACATCTGTGGGATGCAGCCATGCTAAGAGGAAAGTATATTGCAATACGGGCCTACCTCAGGAAAGAAGAACAATCCCACATGAAGAGTCTAAACTCACAATTAACGAAACTAGAAAAAAAAAACTAAATGAGGCCCAAAGTCAGTAGAAGTAGGGAAATAATAAAGATTAGAGCATAAATAAATAAAATCGAGAAGAACAAAACAATAGAAGAATCAATGAAAGCAAGAGCTGGTTCTTCGAGAAAATAAACAATATAGATAAACCCCTAGCCAGACATATCAAGAAAAAAAGAGAGTCTACACACATAAACAGAATCAGAAATGAGAAAGTAAAAATCACTAGACACACCACAGAAATACAAAGAACTATGAGAGAATACTATGAAAAATCATATGCTAACAAACTGGAGAACCTAGAAGAAATGGACAACCTTCTAGAAAAATACAACCATTAAAGGCTGACCCAGAAAGAAACAGAAAATCTGAACAGACCAATTACTAGCAACAAAATTGAACTGGTAATCAAA
The DNA here is from genome assembly GCA_032199065.1 of Smutsia gigantea. Taxonomy (NCBI): domain Eukaryota; kingdom Metazoa; phylum Chordata; class Mammalia; order Pholidota; family Manidae; genus Smutsia; species Smutsia gigantea. The sequence goes on along the minus strand of JAVSCE010002749.1, from coordinate 18,979 downwards.
AAACTACTTAAGAACAAAACCCCTGGACCAAATGGCTTCAGTGCTGAATTTTATCAAACATTTCGTGAGGATCTAATACCCATTCTCCTTAAAGTTTTCCAAAAAGTAGAAGAACAAGGAATACTTCCAAAGTCATTTTACAAGGCCAGCATCACCCTAACACCAAACCAGGTAAAGACACAACAAAAAAAATAAATTACAGACCAATATCGCTGATGAACATAGATGCAAAAATACTTAACAAAATATTAGCAAACCGAATTCAAAAAAACATCAAAAAGATCATCCATCATGATCAAGTACTATTTATTCCAGGGATGCAAGAATCGTACAATATTAGAAAATCCATCAACATTATCCACCACATCAACAAAAAGGACAAAAACCACATGATCATCCCCATAGATGCTGAATAAGCATTCAACAAAATTCAACATCCATTCATGATAAAAACACTCAACAAAATGGGTATAGAGGGCAAGTACCTCAACATAATAAAGGCCATATATGACAAACCCACAGCCAACATTATACTTAACAGCGAGAAGCTGAAAGCTTTTCCTTTAAGACTGGGAACAAAACAAGGATACCCACTCTCTCCACTTAAATTCAACATAGTTCTGGAGGTCCTCACCACAGCAATCAGACAACATAAAGAAATAAAAGGCATCCAGATTGGTAAAGAAGAAATTAAACTGTCACTGTATACAGATGACATGATATTGTACATAAAAAACCCTAAAGAATCCACTCCAAAACTACTAGATCTAATATCTGAATTCAGCAACGTTGCAGGATACAAAATACACAAAAATCTGTTGCACTCCTATACACTAATTAGGACCTAACAGAAAGAGAAATCAGGAAAAGAATTCCATTCACAACTGCATCATAAAGAATAAAATACCTAGGAATAAACCTAACCAAGGAAGTGAAAAACCTATACGCTAAAAACTACATGACACTCATGAGAGAAATTAAAGAAGACACCAATAAATGGAAACACATCCCGTGCTCATGGATAGGAAGAATTAATATTGTCAAAATGGCCATCCTGCCTGAAGCACTCTACAGATTCAATGCAATCCCTATCAAAATACCAACAGCAGTCTTCAACGAACTAGAGAAAATCATTCTAAAATTCATATGGAACCACAAAAGACCCCGAATAGCCAAAGCAATCCTGAGAAGGAAGAATAAAGCTGGGAGGATTATGCTCCCTGACTTCAAGCTCTACTACAAAGCCACAGTAATCAAGACAATTTGGTACTGGCACAAGAACAGACCCATAGACCAATGGAACAGACTAGAGAGTCCTGATATAAACCCAAGTATATATGGTCAATTAATATACAATAAAGTAGCCATGTACATACAATGGGGAAATGACAGCCTCTTCAACAGCTGGTGTTGGCAAAACTGGACAGCTACATGCAAGAGAATGAAACTGGATTATTGTCTATCTCCATACACAAAAGTAAACACGAAACAGATCAAAGACCTGAATGTGAGTCATGAAACGATAAAACTCTTAGAAGAGAACATAGGCAAAAATCTCCTTAATATAAACACGAGCAACTTTTTTCTGAATGCATCTCCTTGAGCAAGGGAAACAAAAGCAAAGATGAACACATGGGACTACATCAAACTTAAAAGTTTCTGTATGGCAAAGGACACAACCAATAGAACAGAAAGGCATTCTACAGTATGGGAGAATATATTTGTTAATGATATATCTGACAAGGGGTTACCACCCAAAATATATAAAGAACTCATAAGCCTCAACACCCAAAAAGGAAATAACCCGATTAAAAAACGTGTGGAGGATATGAAGAGACAATTCTCCAAAGAAAAATTTCATACGGCCAACAGGCACATGAAAAGATACTCCACATCACTAATCATCAGGAAAATGCAAATTAAAACCACAGTGAGATATCACCTCACACCAGTTAGGATGGCCAGTATCAGAAAGACTAAGTACAATAAATGCTGGTGAGGATGTGGAGAAAGGGGAACCCTCCTACACTGCTGGTGGGAATGTAAGCTAATTCAACCATTGTGGAAAGCAATATGGAGGTTCCTCAGAAAACTAAAAATAGAAATACCATTTGAACTGGGAATTCCACTTCTAGGAATTTACCCAAAGAATATAATTTCTCAGATTCAAAAAGACATATGCACCCCTATGTTGACTGCAGCACTATTTACAATAACTAAGATATGGAAACAACCTAAGTGTCCATCAGTAGATGAATGGATAAAGAAGAGGTGGTACATATACACAATGGAATACTATTTAGCCAAAAGAAACAAACAAATTCTACCATTTGCAACAACATGGATGGAGCTAGAGGGTATTAGGCTCAGTGAAATAAGCGAGGCGGAGAAAGACAAGTGCCAAATGATTTCCCTCATTTGTGGAGTATAACAACGCAGCAAAACTGAAGGAACAAAATAGCAGCAGATTCACAAACTCCAAGAAGGGACTAGTGGTTACCAAATGGGAGGGGTGTGGGAGGGCAGGTGGGAGGGTGGGAGATGGGGATTGAGGGGTATTATGTTTAGTACACGTGGTGTGGGGGATCACGGGGAAAACATTGTAGCACAGAGAAGGCAAACAGTGAATCTGTGCCATCTTACTACACTGATGGACAGTGACTGCATTGGGGTATGGGTGGGGACTTGATAATATGGGTAAATGTAGTACCCACATTGTTTTTTCATGAGAAACCTTCATAAGAGTGTATATCAGTAATACCTTAATAAAAAAAATTTTTGTAAAAAGACATATGCACCCCTATGTTGACTGCAGCACTATTTACAATAGCCAAGAAATGGAAGCAACCTAAGTGTCCATCAGTAGGTGAATGGATAAAGAAGAGGTGGTACATATACACAATGGAATACTACTCAGCCATAAGAAAGAAACAAATTCTACAATTTGCAACAACATGGATGGAGCTGGATGATATTATGCTCAGTGAAATAAGCCAGGCAGAGAAAGACAAGTGCCAAATGATTTCCCTTATTTATGGAGTGTTACACTGAAGGAAAACTGAAGGAACAAAACGGCAGCAGATTCACAGACTCCAAGAAAGGACTAGTGGTTACCAAAGGGGGGAGGGGGGAGGGAGGGTGGGAGGGAGAGAGTAGGGTATTCAGGGGTATTATGATTGGCACGCATGGTGTGGGTGGATCAGGGGGAAGGCAGTGTAGCTCAGAGAAGGCACATAGTGACTCTATGGCACCTTACTATGCTATGGGTAAAGACTGCAATGGGGTATGGGGGTGACCGGATAATAGGGATGAATGTAGTAACCACATTGTTTTTTCATGTGAAACCTTCATAAGAGTGTATATCAATAATACTTTAATTTAAAAAAAGTGTATACCAAAAACTACTCCGAAGTACCGTTTCTTGTCAGAAAGCAGACACCATGCTCCTCGTGAGCCCTACCTGGGCAGAGACGTGCTGATCTGGAGTCTGGGCAGAGCAGGGATGACCTCCACCGTGGAACCACCAGCCTTTACCCCCGGGAGGTCGTCCAGCAAGCAGTCACTGAAGACGCCAAAGACCGTGGTATGATAGCCTGGAAACAAATGTAGAAGCTTCACACCACCTGGAAAGGCTCGGAGTCTCACACGCACACCTGAAGGCAGCCCACAGGAGTGAAAAGAGCACAGGGTCCCCTTCCAAGGCCCTGAGTTCAAATCAGGCCCCGTCACAAGCTGTTCTCACCCACCACTCCCACACACATCCCTGCAGCCTCCCTGCTTCCTCTATCAAGAGCAGGGATGACAACAGCATGTGCATAGTATCCCACAAGGGTAATTGGGTCTAGATGAATGTTACATGTGAAAGTCTTTGTCAGCTACAAACCTACACCACTCAATAATGAGTATCTCATCCCCTTACTAATTCGCTTTTCAAATTTATCCATCTCTAAAGTAAGAATGATAGCTAGTATTTCTTCCCAGGACATAATGTGATTTAATAAGTATTTAAAAGATGATTCAAAAATCTTCTGTTGAGAGATGAAAGTTCAAGAGCCAATTACTGTTATTTTAAGTGCTGTGAGATATGACAAATGCGCTGTCTGCATACAAGCACTATAATTTAAGATTAGCAAATTTGCCATGCAAAAAAAAAAAAAAAGAAAAGAAATAACTCATTGGTTCAATGAGCATTTAACCAAAGCTTTAAAATGGCTTTTGAAATTTTAAGAGGTAATTATTATAAACAACATTCACCATGTAACAAAATTAAACAATACCCAATGGCTAAACGCCTTGAGTGACACCTTCTTTTCAGACTAAACGGTCACAGCCTGAACAGGGAAGCAATCCGCTACCTCGAGGACAGCGAGGGCATCTTACAGCCTCATCGACGCTCCCCTCCAACTTCTGACGGGTTAAACTGGTCGCTCAACATAAAATAACTCCACAGAACCCACATTTCCTTCTTGATAAAGTATGTTTCTTAAAAGACTTCTTGAATTTAACTTGCAAACACTTCCCTCCCCAGAAACCCACAGCTAGCATAATGCCCTTCATTTTTCTTTCTATGAAATTTGGTATGATGTGGTTTTTGTCTGCTACACCTTTGCTTTCCATTTCTTCATTAAAATCAGCCATCTTTCTTTCTCACCCATTGCTGAAAATGACTGCGAAGAAACCCCAAATCCTGATGACAAATCCTGTTTGGTCTGGGGGTCTGACAGCACAGGGCCAGCCCTTCCGCTTCGTATGTAAGCGTGCCGAGAATGCGCCTACCCGTGCCAAGGGCAGACAGCTACGGCTTTGTGCTAGGGCTGACGATTCATCCACGGACATGCCAGTGACACACAGCATCAAACCGCTTCGTTCCCAGTCGTCTGTGACCCACCTCCTCTGCTCCACCCCCGCCCACAGCCGTGGTCCTGCTGTCATCATTTTCTCCCTGGATCATCACAACAGCTTCTAGTTGGCCCCCCACCTACTCCCCACACGGCAGCGTGAGGAGTCACGCAACTGCTCACCGGACTGTATCGCTCCCCTACTCAAACAAGGCAGCAGCCCCACTGCCCTCCGAAGAAAGCCAATGTCCCTTAGCAAGACCCAAGGCCCTTTCAGGCCTGCCTCCAGCTGCCTTCCCAGCCTTGGCACTACCACGCCTCTGCCTTGGGCCAGTTACTCTGAGCCATCCCCATTCCCCCGACATTCCCTCACACTGCCGAGTCTCTGGACAGGTGGTTCTGTCTGCCTGCAAGTCCCCCAACCCCAACCCATCCATCTGGATAATTCTCACTGGCCTTTCAACTCAGGGTCACTTACTAGAAGTCTTTCTCAACCCACTCTCCCCTGCCGGGTCACCTCTTCCCCATGTTCCCATAAGCTGTGTGCCTGCTTCCATCTCAGTGCACACCTCCTAACCCAGGATGCCTGCCTCACCCACTCAGGAAGAGCATCCTCCCCCAAAACACTTCTTCTTTCAACAAACTTATAGCTGTGGAGGATCTACTACACATCAGGTGCTGAGGATCCAACCAAGAAGGCAAACAAGGCCAGCAGAGCGATGGCCACCAGACGTCGCAATCAGTGGCATTCAGGAGGGATGTGTGCAGGGTATCTTGGGAGCCCTGACCCAGCAGGGAGGCCGAGCATAGTCCCCAAGAGGAAGGGAAGCCTGTGCTGCGACCCGGCGAAGCACAGGGCCAGCTGCATCTGGAAGTCAGTCAAAGAGAGAGCACGGGCAGAGGCTCCGGAAGAGTGGCGCCCTCCTAGGGCTGAGAGCTGTCTGCGAGAGCAGAGTGTGGCCCCGGGGAGGGGAGGGCAGAGATGTGCAGGGGCTCCAAGGCCTCGCTGAGGACTCCAAAGCCCCTGCTGAGGAGGGCGCGGTATAGGCACTAAGACTTCTGGTCGAGACATGGCAGGACAGGTTTGGCACTGCAGAAAGGTCACTTGGAAGTGACCTTTGGAAGATGGGGTTTTTTAGCAAGCAAGACTTGAGGCAGAAAGACCAGTCCTGCTGCTTTTGTGACAAACCCTGCAGGAGGGACATGTTCTGCAAAACTAGAGTGGCTGTGAGGCAGAGGGGAGTGGGGATGACCTGGTCAGTAACACAGGGGGAGTGCGGGAAAGACAGGACGACCCCAAAGTGCCCACCCAGAGTACTGACTAGATGGTGGTGCCCTCTCTGAGGTGGGACCCCTTGCACATGCCATGCCTACAAGACAGCCCAGGACATGGCTGGTAAGTGGCTGATGTGCAGGGTCAGGAATGGGTTCTGGACAGGAGATGAGGCCCTAGGAGTCCACAGCAAACAGATGCACCTGAAGCCAGAAAAATGCACAGGACTAAGGATTGCCTAGAGGTGGCACCGAGGAGGAGGGGAGAGAGCACAGGAGCCTGGCTGAGAAGGCAACCAAAGAGCAGGCCATGGGGAGAGGGACTCACGGGGTTGGAGGGTATGACAGCAGGGAGCGGCTCCGCGTGGCTGGCAGGCATCCTGGGAGAAGTCAGAGGACAGCAAGGTAGGTGGGGGAGAGAGAGGGCCCCAGCTGGACTGGGCAAGGGCCTCCCACAGGGACAGGGCTTGGCCTGGGCCCACCATTTCCTGTGCACACGGAACAGTGCTTCCCACATGCCCAGGAAAGGCAAGCTTCCCACTATCTTTTAACTGCTTAGGACCAGCATGCCGGGTGAGCAGTGACAGAACTGGTGAGGCAGGGCGGGCATTCGGCACTCCCAGCAGACCTGAACTCAGAAAGGAACGCTCCTTACCGGTCACAGCAATGGTCCCGGTCGTCCGTGGGACCCCAACAAGCGTCACTGGGTAGAGCCCGGACTCCGCTGGGAGGGAAAGCGCTGCAGGGAGGGACTCGAACTCCACTCCACTGGTGAGGAGCCCCTAAACAAGGGAGGGGGCAGGATGAACACAGCCCAGCTGCCACAGGGCATTTGCTAACAGGCAGCTCCGGGACTGGCACAGCAAGGAGACTGATTCCTGGCTCTCACGAAAGTCCAGAGACATTGGTAGAGACTAAGAGTCTGAACGTGCAGTTAACACAGAGCAGTCTTGAAACAGCACCATGGGGAGCTTAATTTCATCTTGCTATATTTTCGACATTTGTTTTGTTGTTTTACCAAATTGGAATGTAAACAAAAAGAAGAAAATAAAACATCTTATTTACTGACAAAAAGAAAAAGAACATGAAGTGAGGAAATACATCATCAGTCAATATCCTTCCAGTGCATCTATGAACTATCAGTTTGTTTCACTGTATGCCAGGCGCTATGCCTGACAGTGAACAAGACAATTCCCTGGCCCCCATTATGGCCGCAAGACTGGAAACGCTGCAGAGATGTCAGCTCCCACGACTTCTCGGCATTGTGATAGAGGTCCTACCCCATGCAACAGCCAGGACAAAGAAATAAAAAGCATACAGACAATTATTCACAAACAACAAATACGTGTGCACAGAAAACCCTATGGAATCTGTAATGAAACTAGAGCTAACAAGTGCATTTAGCAAAGTAACAAAGTCAATGTTAAAAAAAAAGGCAGATATCTCTATAATCTGCCAATAAAAAAAATATATTAGGAAATAAAATATTTAAAAACACCAACTATCATGGAATAAATCTAATGAATGATGTGTAAGGTTTCCCCACTGGAATCTACAGAACATGCTAGGATAAACTAAAGAAGACCTAAATGGAGAGACCCTGGGTTCCTTCCAGCGGGCTTGTTTTCTGTGGTGCTATCTGTGGTCGAAGCAACCCTAGACTGTTTTCGATGTGTTACAGGACTGAGCAGATGAGTAAGTTTATTGATGGGTGAGCCCAAGTTCTCACACTGGGAGGAAGGACACAGATGTAGAAGGGAGGAAGGCCAGAGAGGATCTGAGGGAGGTGGAGTAGAATTGGAGGCATCATTGTGAAGCCGGATTGTAAAATTTTTATTTGTATTTGCATGGTGTATGTGCATGTATATAAATGTGTATATGTGTATATACAAACACAGATGTATGTGTGTAGGTATATATGGGAGTATATGTCTATGTGTAAGTGCATGCACTTTCCTTAACTGTCTACAAAAGGTCCCCAGAGGCAACAATGCTCTAGTACCAGTGAGCACACCTGTGCCTAGATTTTGAGCAAAGGCAGTATTCGGGATTTCAAACCCAAGGCAAACCTCACATCAGTCCTGTAGTAATTTACCGTCTTATTCAAGGGCTTGCTCTACCCTTAGGCCTTTATCATCTTATCCTGTGCCGACAAAGTAAACTGTTCATATTGAGTGGCAAGCATAATACAGACTTTGTAACCTCTACTGAGCTCATGTAAATTTCAACATGATTATTTCAAATCTTATATCCAACTAAGCTTGGAGTTGAAATTGGTTCACATCAGTGTTCAAATCCGAGGTGTTCTTGTTCACCGATTCAAAAAATGTATTGAGAACCAACTCTAAAGACATAGGAATGCCATGTTCTTCACTCACAAAAAGCCTATAATCTTTGGCAAAACAGATACAGATCATAGGATGAATGCCTCAAATAGTAAGTAAAAAACTTATTTTAATAATCAGTTGGTGGTTAGCCCCAAAGGGTCCTAGGATTGGTGATACATACCATGTTTTCAACTCGGAGTTCAAATGGCATTGGGTTATACACCATCAGCTGAACTTCACATACATCTCCTTGAACCCACTGGAAATCTAGAAATATACATACAGACAAAAGAGTCCATGTATTAGCTGGTATTTTTGCACGTTTCACATGGTTTCAGATTACTTCTCTAGCTGTTTACTTTTCCTGTGAAGCAGTTAGCATTATGATCACCGTGAGATAAACAAAGCTGGTCTTACTGCTGGCTTTCTCTGAAACAAAGCGAGTCACCACCGGCACTTTGATGCTTTCTGACTGGTGTTTTTCTCTGTCTTCAGCAGGCTGAATTCATGCCAGCATGCCGAATGCAGCTTTGCAAAACTGAAATCAACCCAGACAACACTGTTCTTGGTACAGAACCCTAAATCACACAGAACCTCACTGGCCCAGAGGCTGGTACTTGGGAAGAAGGTGCTGCAGTCGATTTTAAGCAGCATATGCATGATTCCCCATTCTCATCCCTGACCACCCCAGGTCAGGTGTATTTCAACTATAAGAAGTAGAATTCGGGAGGGCTGTACAACTCAGAGAAGACAAGTAGTGACTCTATAGCATCTCACTATGCTGATGGACAGTGACTGTAATGGGGTTGGGGGGGGGACCTGATGAAGGGGATAGTGTAATCATCATAATATTGCTCATTTAATTGTAGATTAATGATATCAAAATAAACTTAAAAAAAAAGAAGTAACCATGTGAACAAACCACACAGTGGGATTTGCACAGTGGAATCCTATGCAGCAGTGAAAATGCAAGCTGCCTCCACCACATGCAGGAAACCACACAATTTCCTTATCAGTCCTGTGGATGGTCACTTGGGTTGCTTCCAGTTTTCAGCTTTTATGAACAAAGTGCTTTGAACAGAATTTGCTATGATGAACAAAGGGTCTTGGACATGTATTTTTGCGGCCAAAGCACTCATTTCTGTTGGGAATAAATATAGGAAAAGCCTCTCAAAAAAAAAAAAAAAAAGAAGAAGTAGAATTCTAAAATGACCCCCAAGACTCCTGCCCCTGGTGTCCATGTCCTGTGTAATCCCCACCCTGACTGTCAATATGATGATTAGGTTATACGTACAACAGAGGAGATAGTGATCAAGGTCCCCCATCAGTTGATTTTGGGTTAACCAATGGGATTATCCTGGGAGAGTCTGATCTAATCAGCTGAGCCCTTAAAAGGGACTATACCCTTCCTGAGTGAAAACATTTAAAGCATGAGAGGGTGTACGGAAGAGGCCACCTCGCAAGGACCTGAGGGCAGCTCTACAAGCTGAAAGCAGTCCCAGCTGACCGCTGGCAAGGGAACAGGGACCTCAGTCCTAAAATGACAAAAGTGATCACCACCTGAGGGAGGGGAGACCAGTCCTTCCCAGTCAAGCCTCCAGAGGAGGGCACTGCCCCAGCTAACCCCTGGATTTCAGCCTGCAACACCCAAGCCAAGGCCCCAGCTAACATGTGCTGGACTCCGGACCCACAGAAACAATAAGAAAATAAATGTGTGTTCTTTTAAGTTGCTAAATTTGGGGTAATTTGTCATAAAGCAAAAGAAAGTGAATACAGTACCCATCCCCATTTCCACTGCCCTGCCTTCCTTTAAGATACTCTATGAGGCAAATCAGGGAGGACTTTGGGATCAATGAATAGTACTGGGCATGTGTTCGGTGTGAGGCACTGTCAAGCCGGTGATCTCATCAGTCTTTGTAATCTCCTCGTGAGACAAGCATTATAGTCCCCACTGTTACAAGGCAGGCGCCCAAGGTCCAAACAGGTCAGTGCATGTGCCCAAGAATTACACAGCTAGCAAGTGGTGTGAGGGGGATTAAAGCCCAGGGTTTTGAACTCAAAGAGGCATCTAGAATGGCCACTGGTAGTCAAGAGGTTTTTCTAGAGCAGATACTAAGATTTACTGATTAGAATTTCTCAGCTTTCACAGAGCTTTCATAAGGACTATTTTTCCCAAACACCATGCCAGGCACCCTGCAGAGACTAAGCAGACCCCATCAGCCTCGGACAGATGACCCAGAGTCGGCATTCTGAAATTGCATGAAATAAAGATGGGCCCACCAGATGGGTTAGTTGCACAACCATGGACTCGTCTGAGCCTCTTGACACTGCAGTGAAGTGGTCAGCAGAGCAGGGACCCTCCCTCCTCAGTCCCAAACAGGAAACTCACCTGATGGGCTGAATGGCCCGCCCACCTATGGCCCTAATGAATGAGACAGCTGAGAGTCAAACTCCCGGTCTGCCTGGCTCCAAAACCCGTGCCCTCCTCCCTCTGCTGCTCTAGCTCCTGTTGGCTTCAGAAACCGGGTCTCCTCCCTCAGGCAGTGGGAACTTCCAGGGACGCTCATAGAAGTCATTCTCCAGAGCACGCCAGGCCTCCCCAGCCCACTCCCAGCATGGTGCTGAGTCCAGCGCTGACTGCCGCAGTGGGCACCCAGCCCCTTCCTCTCGGCTGATGAAATCATCATCTGTTTTAACAGGCAGCTATGCCTCGTAGCTAAGGAATTGTGTTCTCTGTCATGGTCAAAAATCACCACAGAAAAAGATCACTTTCCTGGGGTTCTGCAAGGAGCCCTTGCCACGGGCACAGTCCTCATTTACTAAAGGCCAAGCTGAGATAAATCGCATATTGTATGAATAGTTATTTTGTCTAAAAGAAGACCATCTCCTTCCCAGTCCAAGTGTGTCCACTGGTATGGCCGGGCCCCTTTCTTGATACTCTGAGACACCATGGGAAGGAAGAGCATTTAATGCTAGTAAACCCTGTTCTGCACCGCCCCGACCCCATGAGGCACCGCAGCTGGGCGACTCTTACCTTGGACGAAAGGCAGCTTTCAGTTGCTTTTGTTGATAGCTCATCTCGCCCTACTACACTGGATTGACCCACTTTTCCTGATCTCTTGCTGCACCCCCAGCACCCAGCATGGTGAACACACCTGCTGCTCAGGACCGTGTCTCAATGGCTACCAGGTACTTTAGCAACATTATCTTACCTGACCCTCAGCAGAACCCTCCCAGGTAGCCCCTCTCTTGCCCTCTCTCTGTGGGCAGTGGCAGCCCAGGGAAGCACCATAACGGCCAAGGTTGCACAGTGGGAAGCTGCACGGCCGGGCTGGAGCCCAGGCCATCTAAGAGCTATGTCCTGTCCAGGCCACCACACTGCCTCTGGGGCAGCTGTCCACCTCGGCACTAAGCCTGACCATGCCATAACGTCCTAGCACAAATTATATAAAACCCTTCACCCCACTGTGCTCAGGCTCAGGACGCGTGCTGCACTCACCCTGCGTGGAGGTTAACTCAGACGATGGTGATGCTAACAACATGCAGACTGAAAGACTGGTAAACGATTCCAGGTTACAGGGGAAACCAGCCTCAAAAACTGTCCCCATGGGTTTCTTCTTCTCTAAAGCTCAATGCCCCCTGCTGTGATGATAACTCCCCCAATTACACACAAAGATTCATCTATAGAAACTGCAATTTTAGGTTAAAGATATGCAATTCTTCAAGCCTCTAGGGAGGCACTCACTGATGAGTATACTGGCAAACAGATATTAGAAGCTACAAAATATAAATTACATTTTCCTACACATGGATATTCAATAAATAACATGCATTTGGGCTGAAGCTTCTGTTTTATCTCAGAACAAATCTTACGGGGGATAATTTCAGGGAATGCCCTGAGCTCGTCCTCAGCCTCTGTGTGGACAGGTGCTTCCTGCTGTGATGAGGAGCCATCTTATAAAGGAAGAAAATCCCTGGGCTTTGAGCCATAAACCGTGGCTGGGGACAGAGCCTGCCACTTACTAGCCATCCAACCTAGGGCAGGTAATTTATATTTCTTCAGCCTTAATTTTCTCATCTGTAAATTGGGAATATAATACAGCATACAGTTAAGAGAGTCACTGGATAATATGTGCCTAAGCATTCAACAACAAATGCAAGGTACTGTTTTCATAAAAAGAAGCCTCCACAATATCTTAAGATTGGAGAAGAGAAAATAAAGAGGCGGGTGGGCTTCTCTGGCAGAGTGGCCCCGCAGGCACACAGGCCAGGCCCTGGGGCAGGGGGCCCACATTCAGTTCGATGCTCAGCTGTTGCTGTCTCCAAATTCTTCATCATTTTTCAACAAAGAGCCCCACATTTTCATTCTGCAGTAGCCCCACAAATGATATGGCTGGTCCTGAGAAAGAGTCTCACACCCCTGGTCCCCCAAATCACCTCTGGAGGTTTTTCCAAACAAAATGGATGAAAATTTCTAAAAATGTTCTTTACAGGAGAAAGTCTATCACCATCCTAATGAGACACAAAGAGTAGCCACAGCCTCCTAGAAGGCCCATACAAGCCTCACCAGCTCTCTAATGGTGAGTCCGTGTCCCCAGGGGAAAAGGGGCCCAGAAAGTGGCTTTGCCCATCAACAAGAGTGAGTAAGACATGGCCTAAAACAGGACCCAAGTCTTCCACCTCCAGAGATCCATGGATGTGTTCCCATGAGCGGACAGGCGCCGCTCACCTGTGTACGCTGGACTCTGTCCAGGAACACCCTGGCCCTCCCTGGACCGCAACGTCCACCCAGCTTTGCTGCTCTACCCACCTCCACCGGCTCCCCTGCTCCCGGCCTCCCTACCCTGCTCTCCACGGGCTCCCCTGCTCACTGGCCTCCCTAGCATGTTCCCCAAGCACAGATCCGGCGAAGGGGCGGGATGGGTACAAAGGTGGGGCTGTCTGTCTAAATCAGTAGACTTAAACTAGAATGTCAAAAACTCAAATCCACAGTATAAATGCCTGCTTGGTTGCACCTTTCAACCAGGAAGCAGCTGCAGTTGATGAGTGATGTATGTTAATGAGCATTGGTGCTCATTCCAGGCCCCTGGGATGCCTTTGCTGGACATGGCCCTACAGCTGCTGCAGCCGCCAGCACCAGCACAGGGGGCAGCCGCGCCTCCCGGCCCCACGCCTGCCAGCACCGGGGCCACAGCAGTAGACCGGCCTCTGCCCCCTGCCCCGGCAGGAGGGCCGGCCCAGTACCCCCTAACGGCATCCAGCTGGCAGGGGTTCAGGGGAATTTTTCAGACTTTTAGGCCAAGCAGCACAGTGAGAAGGGCAGGCAGGGGTCAGAGGACAAAGCGGCAGTACCTGGCCCCTGGTGCGCACCCATGGGGACGGGTTTTCCCCCTGCACTGCCTGACGCACAATAGGGCATCCACACCTCTGCGATGGAGGCAGTCACTCCCCAGAAAGCTAAGGAAATCAGTCAGACACTGTCAGAGAAGATTCAGAATCTTGTCATTTTAAATATTCACCAAAGATATTTAGTTAAGGAAAGGTGAAGGGTTCTGTGCACAGAAGAGAATATTTTTCTCCAATTCAACCCATTTTTATTTCAGAGCACTGATTAAAACTACATTATCTTATTTATTGATCCCCTGACTCGTACTCACTCCTTGTAGCTACTACTTACTACTTCTCTGCAACTTCTACCTACACATCATGACGGCAGAGACCACAGCCGCCTCCTTCACCACTGGAACCGCAAGGCCAGGGCTGCCATGCCTGACACACGGGAGACACAGGCGGCGTCTCCTGATGGAGGGAGGGATGAGCCGACGGACACACACATCCAAGGAGACTGCGGTAAGCTATCCACTTAGGGCTCATGTCTGCGGATGTTTCCCAGAATTTACAATCAGGTGCTGTTTTCCAAGGGCATCACTCCACATTTCTTCCTTTACTTTATTCTTATTTTAAGTACTGTACAGCTAGAGCCCCCTGGGAGGCCATGCCTTGAGAAGCCGGCCCTGCTCCTCAGAGACAACGTGGCTTCCTGGGCCCCCAGCAGGCCAACCAAAGCCTGAGGCGACCCCACTCCCAGTCCCTCCCCTGCTTGTTCTTTGTCCAAACACAACAGGTAAGCCACCAGGTACCGCTGCTTTAGAGAACTGTGCTCCGCATCTCGCCTCGACGCTCACCTAATCCTGTGTGCGCCTCCCCTGCCGAACCTGACCTGGGCAGTGAGCTTCATTGGTTCAGCCTCAGCCACACATGCCCTGCACAGTGGAGGAGGCTGGAGGGCACCCACGTGGTACGCTTGGCCGGCAAAGGTGTGAGTTCACGTTTTCCCTCTGCCACTAACTGGCTGAGTAAACACTGGGAAGTCATCTGAGTTTGTTTCTTCACCCATAAAAGGGAGATAAAAATTACTTCCTCCAAAAATGCAAGGAAAACTAAATGACATAAAAATGATACAGCTTCTTATAAAACACGATCTGAATATGAGAGTATGGCCACGGCCAACAAGCACAGGGTCTCTTTAGTACCCACCCTAGTTACACCCTGTAGCTTAAGGTGCAACTTTATCTTTCAGGAAACACTATTTTTAAGATGTCCAGACAATTTGCTAATTGTGAATAAGGTTTACTGTGAGATCCTCAAAGACCCAAAGAAATCCTAGTGCTAGTATTAACCTTAGAAATCTTCACTGAGATCATGCAACATGCACAATGCTCAGATTCCCTCTGGCCTTGATCTCCGAGGGGCAATGCAAAGCCCACAGCATGGGTAATGAACTTCTGCTGCAAGTTCCTCAGCAAGTCATTAAGGCTCCTAGCCTCAGTTCCCTTATGCAGACATGGGGTTCATAACCTCTACCCACTCCTTCCTTCATTCAGCACTGTCCTAGCGGCTGGGATACGGCCGTGAGCAAATGGAGGGCAGGAAGCCAGACAGGAACAGGCCTCTGAGAGAACCCTGGGCATGGGAGGCAGCGTGCGGTGGCAGGGGTGGCCTGTGAGGTGCAGGGAGTCAGGGGCAGCCTCCCCAAGGAGGGCTGGGGAAGGAGAGCCAGGCGGAGGCACAGCAAACCCTGAGCCTGGAAAAGGCAGGCTATGCTCAGAGGACACCCAGAAGCCATGCGGCTGGGTCTGAGGAGCAGGAGTGAGAAAGGCAGCAGGTGAGACTGCAAAGCAGACGGTAGGTGCCCTGTGGGGTGGGGGCAGAATTGTCAGGGAGGACTCCCCACCCGTACCCCGGGAAGAAGGGCCTCATGATGTCAGAGTGCCTTTTTCCTGCATAAGGAGTACAGAAATTAGAAATAGAACTACAGAAACAGAAGCAAGCACTGAACTGCAAGAGCAGAGAGCAAGCTATCCTATTAAACACCGTCAAAAGGAATCAGGCAGGGGCCTCTCCCTTAGCTTTGTGCCTGTGACACAGGCTCATGCCTGGCAGTTATCTACACCACAACCACAAAATGTGAGGGGCCCAAGGAAGGCGCAGCTGGCAAAGAGCGAGGCCCATGCATGCCAGGCACCAGGAGGGACACAGAAGACAGGCGTGGTGGCACACCTGAGCCCTGGGGTCTGAAGGCGGAAATGAGTGGCGAGGCTGGGACGGGGTCAGGGGGCTCAGCGCTCAGAAAAGCACAGTAGAGATTGTCAAGGAGAGTGTTCTGCTCCCGAGCGATCTCAAAACAATTTCTTCTTTCCTTGCTCAGACATCAGGCGCCTTGGACTGGCTTCCTTAGTGCCTGTACAAATGAGGGTTGCCAGTGTTCAAAGGGGGAAGTAATATGATGTCCTCATCCCCCAATCAATACTGAACACAGTCAACATCTCATCTTCTTTGATGACTCAGAGATCACGTCAGGCCTTGGAAAACCACTCTGATCTCCAATTATCACTTTTCTGTAGTTTGTACAATAAATCTCAGATCACAGAGGCCTTCTGTTTTAGAACTCCCACAAAAATCATTCTATGAAATTGTATTTTAAAAAATCAGTTCTATGGGCAACTGCTGGACAATGGCAGCAAATGAAAAAACCTGTCTGAGAGCGACATACGTGTGTGCACGGCATGAACTGCACTGAAGGTCCAGTGTCGTAAGGTCTAGAAAAGCCCTTGGAGCCGGGGGCCTAGCACAGCTAGAAAGCCAGGAGAGATGGTCTTACCTATTTTCTTGTTCCGCTCTTCGCCACGACTGTGTGCAATAATTGGTGAGTAGATGAAGGGGCTCTTGGTTGACACATTCTGACCCAGCAAGCTTTTCATTTTCCGTGGCCGGAGGCTGGCAGGAAGGTTCAAAAGTCTCACACGCCTGTTGTTTCAAATGAAAACAAAAATCCTTCAACTGCCTTGTTAGCTCAGTTTCGGTATAAATACTGCCAAAAATCAGGTGTTAGCAAAATAGTACATCAAACAGAAAATAAACTGAGGCAGGAAAAGCCTGTAAATTTGGCAGGATGAGGCAGAACCACACACGTGGTCACTCAGGACCATCCTAGGGGGAGAAACAACTCCCCGGCTGGGCAGCGGCAATGCCTTCTGCGGGCTCCGTCAGGGTCAGAAGGGCCAGGGTGAAACCAGCTGTCTGCCGGTGGACAATGCCTTGCCTTCTCTGATCCTGGGTTCCCTGTCTATAAAATGCACATAAGGCCCTCCTGCACAAAACTGTTGTGAGGCCTAGAACTGGTTCCGTGCCTCCCGCTCAGCGCAGGCTGGTTCTCCTCTCTCCCTGAGGGTGTGCCCTCGGCAAACACAAGCACAGTCCCTGAGCTGGGAGAAGGCAAACAGCGAATCTGCCGTAACTAAACAACTTCCCCACCTGTGGTCCACTCATCAGTTCTCACACTCAGATGACCACCTAGGCCTTATGTAGGGTTTACCACTCTATGGTAAATCTGAGCACCTTCAGGCCTCGTGCCAACCGCTTCATATGTATTCTCTCAATTAAATATCACAACCACCTTCCTAGCTGGGATACTATTACTACTGTGTCCACAAGAGAGATTAAGTGTGTTGCCCAAATCCCACAGCTGGAAATTGGTGACAGGAGACACTATGTTCTTAAACCACAGCATCTGTGACCTCCCTTATGACCAGCTAGGCAAGATGGAGGTTAGGATCTGGGATATTCTGAGGCCTAAGGCTGAGAGGAGATGTGGAGGACGGGGTGGACTGTAAGGTTTGGCCTTGATACCAACTGCTCGCACCCCTCTCCCTGCCCCCAGCGGGCAGGGAGGGGAAGCGAAGCAGGGCCTTCATTGTCTTTGTTTCCCTGCAGCTCCTTCAGAATGCTTTTTCACATCTTTTTTATCCACCCATCTGTTGACAGGTATTTGAGCAGCTCCCATATCTTGGTTATATGAATGATGTTGTGATAAACACGGGTGTGCATATACCTTGTGGAAATCTTATTTTTATTTCCTTCAGGAATATTCCCAGAAGTGGTACTGCTGGATCACGTGGTAGTTCTATTTTTAATTTTTTGGAGAAACCTCCATGCTGCTTTCCATAGGGGTTGGAACAATTTATGTTCCCACCAACAGTGCACAAGGTTCCCTTGTCTCCACAAATTCACGCACACTCAGTGTCTCTTGTCTTCTTGCTGAGGCATCCTGACAGGTGTGAGGTGCCATCTCAGTGTGGTCTTGAGTTGCATTTCCCTGGCAATGAGTGACGTGGAGCACCTCTGTGTTGTGCATACGCTTTGGGACACTATTCAGCCATGAGATCGGCACTGCAAAACAGAGCAGCACCCTCCAGCCCTCTCCCTTCCACCACGCAGCAATCCTGGAGGCCAGGGCCTGCAAAGGTGGGGCAGAAATGGGTGTGGACGGGGTCCCTCAGTAACCTCGGGGAGATCAGCCACCCTGGAAAACTGCCTAACTTGTAGCAGACTTTGTGTGAGTGAAACAGAAACTTTTGTGGTAAGGATTCGTTTTCCTGAAATTTCAGGGCTGGTTTTTCTGCCCCAGCGTAGTAACCTACATTGACTAGTAAAGACCCCCTTACAGAATCCACAAAGCCACCTCGTTTCTCAGCTACAAGGAACCCCAGACCCTGAGGATGATCCTGTCCTGCACACACACATCCTTAGAGCAATCAACAAACAGGCACTGCAACTCCCCATGTCCACCCAGCCAGGCCACAGGGTGAGTCTCAGCTACTTCCTATAAAATGCAGGCGGTCCATGGTGCTTACCAACCAACGTTGTCTAAACCAAGGGTTGTGGCTTGCACACACTCTCTGACTCCCTTGCCCCTGCATGCACCCCTCAGTATGCTTTTACACAGGATCAGAATCACTTCATTTTTCATCTGTTCCAGTTTAGCTGTGAGCTTTCTGAACACGGGGTCCCTGAGGCCTTATTTGTCTCTGGTTCAGTACCTGCAGTGATACTCTAATGCATAGCTCTCAGTAACTGCTGAAGGAATAAACTTCCCAAGGCTGAATTTTAAACTCAGCTTCCAAATCTTTCAAAATAAATGCTCAAGGTAAGCAGCTCACCACTAGTAGTTGCACACCCTGGTTGTTTGTGGACATCCAAAAA